>OX388315.1:15992922-16592922 GCA_947579605.1 Athripsodes cinereus
ATGATTTTCCCGTAGAACCAACTCAATGTGTATGATTGTAGCATTTAACAATCCATATCACACCTACATATGTACTCCAGTGGCCTCGGTGTCTATTGACAGGGACAACGGACAATATATCTTCGATGCATCTCAAGTTGCTATGCAACATCAGCGAAGTCTGATACTAATGCAATCAGAAAGAGATTTTTATATCAGAGTTGGTATTCAAATAAAGTTGGAAAGTCTTGGGATTCAAATAAAAAACAGTCATTAAAATATATTTACACTCATTAGTCCCAACGTCGCCTCATACTTGTGTTAGTAATGATGCTCCGCATGCATGTCAAGTGTCACGTCACTGAATAAGTCATTATACACTTTACTGTTTCTTTGTAAAGTATTATAAAAGGCTAATGTCACATATCTCTTACGTTGTATTAATTATAATAACTTAAATATGTACTAAATAAGTATGTCTAGCAGTTGGTAAAAAAATACAGTCTACTAGTATTACTATACCGTCACGGCGTAACTCACAAATGGGGTAGCCAAAAGACCAGCTGCACATCATATACATGCAAGCTGACAACAAAAAATAAAGATATTCAGGATATTCCGGATCCCCCGCCCACTGAAGTGGTTGAGTCGGAGATGCCAACACTGGCATAGTGGTACTAGACATGAGAGAGTTGTAATATAAATAAATTGTCACCTAGACGGATAAATAGGAGTCCTTGGACTCCTGAAATATCCTACAAGCAAGGTTATATTCAGGATGGGTGATAAACTTCATCGCTGAATTTAAGACGTAAATGTCTTTTGCCTTTTACAGGGCACTCGAAAACATATCGAAAAGAGTGGGAGACCAATTCCTTGCCGGGTGCTTTACGGAACCATTTAATGTCACGTACATATTTTGTCTTATTTTATTTATTTAAAAAGATGCATCTGGGTTTTGTTTAAAACCCAAATAAAACTTTATATACCTAAAAGCTTGTGGCTGGGATGGACTCGCTTACATTTAACACTTATTGAATTAACAAACTGTTTATAATTCATTAATTCCTGTATTGTCTCAGTTTATTCATTTCTTTCATTGATTTGATCGTTTGTTCACACATTCATATAATCATTAATTCATTGACATGTTTTGTTTAATATAGGTAGATGTAACTCATTGGCACATTTGTTCATTTTTCCATTGTTAATTTATTTATTTAATTTCTTAGTACAGAACTTATTGTTAGATATTCATTGTTTGCTCATTTGTAGATTTTTATGTTAAATATTTTTAATCCTTTATTACTTTATGTTATTTTTTATAATGCTATACGAGAGGAATGTGGAATGAAAGTTGGTGTAATTACAAAGATGGATGTAAATAAGCTACGATGGTTTAGGCATGTGGAAAGAAGGAATGAGGACAAAATGACCAAGAAGATATATTTGGCCGAGAGGTATGGTGCTCCGAGAGGTAAACGTCCGAGGATCAAATGGTAAGATCATTTAAATCAAATCCTACAGGACGGTCACGTGTTGAGCACATTGAACAGGAGAGCATGCATGCACGGAAGCAAAAGATGTATGCAAGGATGGAAAAAAGTGGCGCTCGATCCTTTCTGCCTACCCCGCGAGGGAAGCGGCGCGATGTTACATATATGTATGTATGTATTTTTTTACGCAACACGCCTCGATACAGGGCAACCTAGTGAGGTTGCAACCATATTGGTGATGTTTTTTCTCTGGTTTTGTATGTACCTACATATGTATTGATTGAATAAAGTATTATTATTTTATAATTTAACACGGAGTAGTGCAGTTCAATCATCAAGGTTCGGAAGGTTTCACATCTGGGTCATGTTCTGCGTGGAGAAAAATACCACCTTCTCCAACTGATATTGAAGGGGAAAATTGAGGGACGCCGAGGTCCCGGTAGGAGACAGATGTCCTGGCTGCGAAACATAAGGCAGTGGACAGGCATCCGTAGTGTGGAAGAGCTGTTCCGAGCAGGACCGGTACAAGTTCGCCGAGGTGATCGCCAACGTTGGGGGGACCCGACAAGGCACTTGAAGAAGAAGAAGAAGAAGTGCAGTTGGAGTTCACTAACTATTTTTTAAATTTGAATATGAACAATATAGTTGGCCAGTAGCCTGATGGTTGATTCTCGGGCTTTAAATGAAAGATCACTGGTATGATTCCTCCCGGAACCTTATTATTCTACCATCACGACGCGAGCATATTGCATGCATGTGAGAGTATGGAATATATTTGGGTTCATACCCAAATTCCTCCTAATAA
Source organism: Athripsodes cinereus (assembly GCA_947579605.1). NCBI lineage: Eukaryota > Metazoa > Arthropoda > Insecta > Trichoptera > Leptoceridae > Athripsodes > Athripsodes cinereus. The sequence goes on from OX388315.1 coordinate 15,995,203, forward strand.
ACCTACATAAGAAAAAGCTTTGTCATATAAAATGAGTTACAATCCATTGGATTGGTCTGCAACGAGTTTGGACTTTCTTCTCCACTCCTCCCTATTCTCAGACAGTCTCTTCAACTCCATGTATGAGCCACAGCTCATGTCCCCCTTCAGTTGGTCTATATAGGCGTCTCAACGATCGGTCTCTGCCATTTGTGCCTTCGGTCCTACCCTCTGCGATTGCGATGAGCAGTCCTGGGTGCCTGATGTTGTAGCCAATCCAGTTAGCTCGTTGTTGGTAGATTCTCTTGAGGAGTTGCCTTTTTTCGCCAACCCTGGTTAATACTTCTTCGTTTTCGACGTGTTCCGACCAATGAATCTTCAGCATGCGTCTATAGCACCACATTTCAAATGCCGCTAACCGTCCGCTTTCACTCTTGCTGATGGTCCACGTCTAGCACCCATATAGCAAAATGCTCCACACAAAGGCTTTGGTGAGATTCTTCCTCACGCTTAAATCAATATTGGGGGATTCCAAAATTGTAGATTTTTTGTTAAAGGCAATTCTTGCCTGGTTTATTCTGCTCACAATTTCTGATTTGGAGCGTCCGTCCTGGTTTATTCTGCTGCCCAAGTACACGAACTCTTTTACTTGTTTGATGCTCACTCCATTTATGGCAATGTTCGCAGTCGCTTCATCCTTTCCAACGACCACACATTTTGTTTTGTCTTTATTTATTTTCATGTTGTTCATGTCAATCGCATTATATCGAGCCTATAAATGACGTAAAGGTAGAATATACTTATAATTGGCTTATCAAGTATAATGATAATATACCTAACTTTATTCATAAAAATGTACAGAAACATAATCAATATTAGTTTCAAGAAACAATATAGGTGTTGACATTTTTTAATTCATAGCCCATTTTACCTTTCTTTACTACCTCATTTTTTTGCCTTCAAGGCTGAATGACAATCAAACCGGTCCCAGTAGACCTAACCAAACAATTGGATTGGTTGTACCTAATGCTTTTGAGAAAGAATATGAAAGTAAGTTTTCTGTTAAAGTACGAAGTATTTCTCACTTAAAAACTCGCACATATATCATAAAATAAACTTATTTAAAACAAAGTAATTATCTTTTATTAGTCATGTGTTATTCAGAGTTACCATTTAACGACACGTTATGCTATTCCAGCTATGGTCTGCTTAATGAACTCGACATATACATATTGAAAATTGTAGGAAAAACTCACTCGATTTCAGGAGGTTTGCCGAAAGGAAAGAAAATTAAAAATACTTGTCAATTTCCAAAGGATAAGTCGTTAAGTTGTATATTTTTATAAAGGTCTTGCTAAAGTCAGTGCTCTTATTTCATATCATATTTTTACTAAGTGCCATATCATGATTTAAACACCTGAAAATTATTGAGAAAAAAGATTTGGAATTGACAACTACTTAACCAGAGATCAATCGATAGAATATTGGAAAATAATATATTGCAAATCCCTAAACCGACAACACTAAAAGCTCGTTCGATAAAACTAGTCTTATTAAATATGCTTAATTTACACCGTTTTAATATTATATAGATACTCGTTGCGGGTAAATGCATTTGTATCTATCTAATATAAAAATAATAAAAAAGTTTTGTCTCCTGTTTCAAGACGCCTTAAGACTGAAGAAAGACTTTGTTCCGCATGATTAAAAACCTTGAATAAGAAATATATTTGTTTTTATCATAAAAAACGAACGAAGTTCGCTTCGTCTGTCTTTATTTTTCTTCTTTTGATTTTCTCTTGAGGATTCTGAAAGAAGCTATAATAGACGTTGCATTAGTATACGTCGTGTTAATATTTTATCTATTGAATACCTGACTGTGTTCAAGAAAAGTATCGCTATAGTTGACACAGATGTATACAATAAACAGTAACAATAAAAAAAGGATCACTTGAACAAAAATAGAGGATGACCTGCATGTTTGCTACATACATTAGTAAAATGGTTACCCCACTTACGACATTTACTGTGAACATTGAGAATAAAATAAAGATTTACAGGGGAACTCGCCAAGACGCAATCTATCTAAATAAAAAAACATGAAATGAAAATTATAAATTGTGTGAATAAATCTCAACCTCGAATTATTTTCATTAAAAACTGTTTTAAAATTTTTGTTATTATACTCCCATTAGGTTTTATTAGAAGAGTATTTAATTTGTATTTTCAACAGTAGTTATATCCTCGAAACCCGATTCAGTAATCCCTTTTTCCAAAAGGATATATTGCTAAACCCGAACAATTCCTTAATCACATGGGATCTTAATTACCTCAATATGTTTTCCTTTCACAATGCTGATCACTTCCAAATGAAAATAATTAACAATGTTAAGCTGAAGTTGGTGATAAATTACCTACTTGACAATATCGGAGGGTATTTTTTTATGAGAAACAAAACGTTATTCCAAAATGATTATAGTCATGGACCTTTACAATCTAAACTTTTCTTCATGTATTTTCTTTTTATGTTTGTAAATGCGTCATAAATAAAATGGCACATGTGGAAAAACGGATACATTTATTTTAAACTGATTCTCTAAAAATGATAATGGATAATTTTTTAAGTTTAATTAGGCTTCTGACATTAATTGGTGCTAAACATAAATAAATTTACCTAGCACAAAATTTTCGACCATTAGATTCATGAATTTTATATAAAAATTATCAAAAAATGGCACAATTGTACATAAGTCATTCAAAATCATCATCTATGAACTGTATAAATTATGTTTTTTTTATTATCATTATAGTTTATTTCATATTTGGTTACACGCTGAACAATGCAACATAAATATAGAAAAATAAAAGCTTCGTCTTCATATATCTAGTTGAAAAAAGTTCAAAATAAAAATGAGTTTAAGTTGTTCTAAGAAAATTGAATCTTTGTATAAAGACTTTATTTTTCAGTTTCATACTTTACTTTCGTTAGACGAGTAAAGAAAATAGAAGTTGGTAAGTATTTCGTCAGATTAATATATTCACAATATTTATTTACCACGTTGACAGCTGTTTGAATTGTATTCTTATAAAGACAAATTGTATTTCGTTTCTGAACAAAATACTTGTCTGAATACTGAAGCACAAAAAACAAATCACCACATAGATGATATATTATGTATTTCTCAGGTCTCTAATGCAATCTACTCTTCCCCAACCGAGACAGTAGCGCCTGAGGGATAGTATTACAATTGTCGGTCTCTTTGTACATAATGCCTCCTCTGAGTGAACCATAAAAAATAAAAAACCTTGTTGCATTTTATTCAATTAAGTGAAAATTATTTTGTACGTATTTTCATACAAAATACTGATTTTAAAATAAGGAAAATATAAAAAGCTTAGGTTCCAATGAGAAACGATATGTGAAATACGAATTATTTTGGTAATGATTTCAAGGCAGAACCGGTACTAACGTATATTAAGACAAAACTCATACAACCACAAAGATTGTTAAAGATTGTGGAAAAAGGCAGAAGGCCAGTAGTCCGCGCCAGAAGAAACTTGTATGGGCAAATGTTAAACATGTAATAATAATAATCTTTATTGCACAAAATTAGTATACAAAGAAAAAAAAACATGACATTACTACTGCATTCATAATTTTGTGCAATCGGCGAGTTTATCGCTGAAGCGCGATATCTTCCAACTAACCGAACTAATAAACATGTATTGTTTAGTATTAGCCAGAAGTCTTTGAAACACTTTTGTATTATAAAGAGTTTTCTGGCTGGAGATCCTACTCGTACCTGACGCAATAGGCCCCCAAAACAAATCGGAAAAGTGTAAAAAGTATAAGTTGCATATATAATGTAATGGTATATATATATATAGAATATTTTTATACAAACCCTATGAATAAAAGTTCAATTAACGTCTGACGAAAAAGCATTTTTATCAAGACAAGATTAGCATTAAGGAAGATTAAAGTATATTCAGTGGGCTTATTTCCTACCTTTTAAACTCCAAAATAAGGAACAATATTTGAAGCACAAGGTAGTTAAATCGAAATACAACAGGGCACCGTTATCTTTTGTATTAAAGCAATCTGTACGAGAATATCTAATCAGATTGCAAATGATTATACATACATACTTATGTTCTTAGTTTATTCAATAATTTATCAACACGGCTTTCTCCGCGAGCTGTATCAAATATTCATTAAGAATTCTCTGTAAGATTTCCCAAAGAGGAAAATGAGTTTCGTTATTATTTATATCGTAAGAAAGTATTATCAGAAACAAAATTAGAATAAATCATGATGTTGTCTTTCAAACCAGCGGCTTCGGCGATTCCTCCTTAGGAGCACTGATGTAGCACACCAATTTCACATACCTAATCAATAAAAATATATTTTTTATCTACCGTGAACTCACTGTCGTAGTCTCCGAAAATGATACGATCTTCTCTGTATATTTTCGAGAGCCTCATAGATGACAAAATGATACGCTCTTCTCTGTATATTTTCGAGAGCCTCATAGATGACAAAATGATACGCTCTTCTCTGTATATTTTTGAGAGCCTCATAGATGACAAAATGATACGCTCTTCTCTGTATATTTTCGAGAGCCTCATAGATGACAAAAGTGCGTAAAACATCACGAATAACACATTACAAAAATCTTCTATTTGGCGATAAGGTCCCCATCCGGAATATCATTTACCTCCCATGTGCATTCGATACATTTAGCCTGCTAGCTACTCTACTTGAAATAGTAGGTATGAACAAATGAATGAATTTCTTTTTTATCCTTTACCAATAAGTATATTTCTTCAAAATAAAATGCAACTTGATCTTTATCACGGATGAGAATTAAAAAATGAAAGCAAAGTTATTCTGTATAAAGATATATCTTATAATTCCATCGCAGCCCCTCTAGTTCGTGAATCTATAACGCGAACAACTTTTTTGGTATTCTGTTTGTAGTTAGCTGCAAATTTACGTTTAAGCATACCTATGCCTTATTTCGAAACACAGAAGGTATTGAATAATTATATAGATACACATTTGCTACATCCATATCAAATAAACTATTTAATATTATTCTCAGCATGTACCTAAAGATAATTATTATATTTTTCTTAATGTAGCTTGTATGTGTAACGATCTTGTAATTTATAAAATTTTATAAACTTCTCTCAGCGACAAGACTGTCTAGCTGTCATGCCGATATGTGTTCATGATAGCTATAATTAAATAGAATAATATTTACGAATATTCATCACATTTAAACGTTTAATTCTTTGTTAAAAGGCTTCCGTTAAATTAATTCAGCTACTTTCTCTGAGAAATCTTCGTAGAAGAATAGATCTCTCAATATTTTCTGCTAGTTTGGAGTGCCCTGAAAAAGCTACGTAACACATCACTTTAAGACATGACACATCTAGTCAGAATTCAACGATATAAAAATATTCCTCTAGGAAGCTCTCCGAGCAATTTTCTAAAGAACTTTTGATATCCATTACACAAACTTAAATTCTGCCAAAAAGTTAGGGACACTATACAACTTAAAAAATTAACTATTCAAAAAGTAATGATGTCATATTTTTCGCCAACGGAATAACAATTAACTGAGTTAAATTTACGATTAACAGTGACCAGAATATCTAGAACTAGTTATAAGGGGAATATGTTTCGTGAATAGTTTTAATTTAATAGTCTGTATATTTTACTGTAATAGTCTCTATTTCTTAGCAAATTCAGGTACCTGAGAGCAACCATAACGCCAGAGGGTGATCTCCGGTCGGAATTACCAATCCGCATAGGAGCTGCTAGCAGGGCTTTCAATAACATGAACAAAGTTTGGAAGGCGTCTGGGGTCAGAATCAGGACAAAATGTCGCTTGTTCAATGTGTGCATCATCCCAATCCTTCTATATGGCTGTGAGTCTTAGCACTTAACCAAGGCTCAAGAGCGGAAGATACTAAGCTTTGAAAACAAGTGTCTTAGAAGGATTTTGGATGTCAAATGGTATGAACATATTGCAAATGATGTTGTGCGCCGGCGCACCCAGCAGAGATCTGTAATCTCCGTAATACAGGAGAGACGATGGTCCTGGCTTGGACATGATTTGAGAATGCCCAATGATAGTTGGCCAAAAAGAGCACTGTTCTTCCGTCCGCAAGGGTTCCGTCGGCCCGGGCGTCCCTCTTTCACAATACACCGTTCCTATGACAATGATATCAGAGCGCAGGGAATGTCGTGGAAATAGGTGACGCCAATGGCGCAGAGACGCTCTGAATGGAGGAGGCTGGTATCTGCCCTGTGCTCTCTAGAGGAGCGTTGAGGGCGAGATGATGAAGATATTTTACTGTTGTATCTGTGTTAATTGTTATGTTGTTCAATAAATTATTATTATCTACGTAAGTACATGTTTATTGAACATACATGCTTTAGTTAATTATAAGATAAATACATTTGAATTTCTAAAGAAACACAATACAGGGAACGTCTTATTGTTCCTCAAATACGCAGTGAAAGGACATATTGTTATTTAAGTTGTAACAATATACGAATATCTTTTATTTCATAACGCGTAGTCATACAGTTATGAATTATTAGCGTGTCTTATTTATAAGGATGAGTAAAACATGTTGAGTTTATAATTTAAGACGCGATTGTGCAAGTATACCTATATATATAATGCCGTTTTTGAGAAGATAATTCATTTCAATCGGATATGAAATCTTATTCAAGTTCAATGAATACCATGTTAAATATAACAGTTTGACGTAACTCAAATAAACATAATTATAATGTTACGCTGAAATGAGTAAATGTACAAAAAACAATATTAATACAGTTATAACATTAATACAATAATTTTGTAATACCTTTATTATAACGTAGGTGCTCTATAAAATATGATCCATAAACATTTTTCACTTTGAAGAGGATGAAAATGTGATTTTTTCATTGTTTCATGTTTCATAAAATAAGTAGATTTTGTTATAATATAAAGTATTTATTCTATGTTTTATCCGTTACTTGATTTTTTCAAATTCGCTATTGTATTTGCTTTGCTGGTTTATTAATTGTAATTGATTTGTCTGTGTATTGTCATTTGTGTTATAACTGTTTGTTTGTGAAATAAAATAAAAAAAAAAAAAAAAAAAAAAAAAACCTTTGTCATCTATGGGCGAAGCAATACTATAAAGATGTTTCGCAACTGTTGCATAGTTAATCCTTCGAAAATATGTAAAATTAAATCCTACGTGTATATTTCAATTTCCCAAAGACTCTCTTTGATACTCTACAACGAATTTATGAAAAAAAAAATACAACTATGTATTTAAAACTTGTTTGAATTTGTTCCTTTTTCTACTTTTCAATAGAGCAAGATAGTTCCACTGACTATATTACGCACTTAAGACAGTAATATATCTTAACAGTAAAATAAGAGATATCTTCTTTCTGTAATGAAACGTAGAAAAGTTTTTTTTTTAAATGCCGTTTCATTATTCTGTATCTTTCTCTAACGCGATAAATCCCTCCGACTAGGGGATGATGGACGCACGCAGCTTGAATGTAATATTACGCGCCGTACTTGCTATCTCTCTCTCTTTCACTCTGAACTTAACTTACTTAATCTTGTTTCTGAGAGATGCTATTGACTATTATCTTTCAAGTGTTACGAGTAATACCAGTAAAATAATATCTTCACCTAGCATAAAATAAATGGAATATTTTGTTTATTTAAACCATTCCTTCGTGATCTTTAAATCGAATAACGAACCTATGTTTTAAAGTAGTTAATGTACGAGGAAAGAATGAGTGTGGACAGAATGACACAGAAGGTATATTTGGCTGAGAGGAATGGTGGTCGGAGACGAAGTCATCCGAGGATCAACCTATGATAACTTATGGAAATGGTGAGGATTGGATTTAGAATAATAAGTCAATAGGCAATTTATTAAACAGAATATAATATTATTTTCTATTACTATACTATCATCGCATATCCCGCAAGTGGGTAACCAGCGGAATAATGTAATAAACATGCAGAATGTCGTCTTTGTGCCAATATTATTTTAAAAAGTACTTAAACAAATAAATAATATCCATTTATAGCTATAGTTATTATTTGCTACAACACCGTGGTATTTATGTAATTTGAAACAAGTGTTTCATTCTACTATAGATTATTGTTTCCGAGAGAGACGTCTTTCGACTTATAAGGTCATAATCAATCTGGTATTTCATCTGGTGTTTGGTGGTATTTCACGGAAACTTGATTAGTTTATTTATCGATGAAATTTTGAACATTTGAACGATACCAAACTATCCGATGTATCAAACATACATACGTATATTGAAGTAATTACCTTTCATTATACATTAGTATAAGGTTGATGGTTTGTAGTAGAATCTCTTTATTTAAAATACATAAGTATTTATTGGATGAACCTTTGCCACTTCACAAGTTGACGTAAACCAAAGAGTTACGCCTACGACTAAATCTATTTCAGCTCAAAGAGAATGATGATAATGCATTAGATCATACAGTCTTTCATATATATATATATATATATATGAAAGACTGTATGATCCAACTTTCATTCGAAATGCATGTGCAACATGTGCAACATGCATTCCATTAATGAAAGATCATGTAATTTTACGCAGGAGATAATATAAGATGATTTGCACAAAATACATTATTAGTAGACTTTTAATATTATACAGATCAAGCTACAATCTATGTATGTAAATAAAATGGTCCTAGCTAGATTTTAAGAATGCAGCAAGGTTTCCGACGATCTAGAAACCTTTTTCATAAATTAACCGTTTCTAGAACAACAACATCAGATCAAAGTAACTTTTGAACGTAATTGGGTCTTATTGATATCGTTAAAATAGTATAATTAAAATAGCTGATCCAAAAAAAACAAATTTAATAAAAAGGTGTATCTACCAAATGTTAATTACATCATCAGTTTCCATTTCATAGAGTTGTTTTTGATTTGTTTCGTGTATTATGTTTTTAATGATTCGCAAAACATAGATTCACATGTCATTTGAAAAATTAACCATAATTCATTCAGAATCCTGCGGGATTACTTGAAATTACGAAATAAATTTGATCCTGCAATAATCCTTAATCTATAATCAAATTATTTGTATCATTATAGCATTACCAATGAATTAAACTCGATATACATACTCACATGTCAACGCAATGTTTTACGTACCAACTCAGTGACAAGAATAATTATTTACATAATTAATTTATAAACCTAACTTGACAAAATCTGTATCATAAAACTGTTTATGCTACATACCTAATTTAAAACTTAAAAATTATGAGAATATTATGAAAGAGGGATATATAATGTAATGCACCTCGTTATACTTAATGGGAAGATCGAGGGAAGAAGGAGTGTTGGTAAAATTTGAGCGTCCACGACTGGAAACAATATCAGAGTAAGCTCAAGTAATATCCAGCAGGAATGATGGACATGGCATGGCATGATAAGACAATATTTTAAGAAATCATAACTATCGTTACAGTATTAAAATTTTGTTACGATTTTTATTTAAACTTTCAAACTGAATAAGTGAAAATTTCGGTGTGTTTAATGGTAACCTAATATCTGCAAAATAGATGATGAAAAAATATATTTGAAATTCAATGCGCGACCTGTCTGTGAATGATAACGATTTTTTTTTGTTTAGTTCTCATGAAATTGATTAAGTATTTGCTTGCATTATTAAGAATGTCTTACACAACAAACTTAATGTCACAGAAGTGGATTTTATAATATTAAAATATTCCCTTAATAGGTATATGCGTACCTTGACTTCAATGAGTGTACACAGTACAGTGACATTTTGGAACACCGACAATAGTGTGTTTGTTTTTCTTTGGAAAATATGTATGAATAACCAAAGAGTAATATTATTGATATGAAATCTTCTTACAAGTTATTTTCAACAATCATTGTGTCAGTAACCATGCCGAGTCGACGAAGAATGGCTATTAAATAATCGAGTTCGACATTTGTTTAAAGTGGGCTTGTGTGTCCGTGGCTTTTGCAGTTTACAGAGAAATGCAGTGTTGAGTTTAAAAAACAGTGGCACAGTGCAATACATTTATCAAAAAAACATGACCCTCAGCTGTGAGGAAATTTACAAAAGAGAGGTAAAGGGATTCTGATTTTTTTAAATGATCAAAAAACATACCAATAATCAGAAAAAAGTTCACAAAACATAACATTTTTTTATACAATCTTTAATGCCCGAACTATGGAAATACGAGGTGAAAATAAAACACAACCTTTCAATGCTTTGATATCGAAGAGATATCTATAAAATAATCCACGGAAACCTTTCGAATGAAAAAGTTTGATCTCCTGGTAATGAAAATTAGTCTCTTAATATGTAATTAAGTAACTAAATAGACCCACAAAGTGAAAAACAAACACAAAAGTTTATTTTTAGAACTCATGTTATGAAAATATTTCTCTCAAAAGGTCGCTTGTTACTGATTGATCATATGATTCATTAAATATGACATTAATGCTGCGTTAGGTTACGAAAAATTAAAAAATAAATTCAGCTTTTCACTTCACTCCCATGAAAACCCATTAAGTAATTATTTTTCCAAAAATAAACTGTGGAAACTCCATTTAATTGAAAACTTGATTAAAATTCATCTTGCTACAAATTATCGGCATACGTCAAATTAATATTCGCTTAATGAGTGTTCTTAATAAATTCAATCAAGTATCAAATTTTGATTTAAAATAATTAGTCGTTAAGTTATTAATATAACAAATTCAGTGAATTCTGAAATGAGTTACCTACACAAGCGTTGGTACGTGAGTTAATTATAAAAAATAATATTTTCCTCTAGAATAATATAATGAACGCTACATGAAGTAGAAAGCATAATGAAGAGATTTCATACAAGTGTTAAAATCTTTACATTTCACAGAGAGATATGAAGTTAGAGAAACAGAGTGAATGAATATTATTTCTGCTTTACAAAGAACCACTTCCATTCAGAGCATTCATAATGTGTTAAAAGAACTAACATCACATATGATATAAAATTTCCCTCTCAACAGGAGCGAATAAGTACGAATATTATGACATATTAAAAACGTATACATACCTTCATCTTGATTGCTTCCTATAAGGATCTCAGTATCCTGGAAGTCTCCTTCTTTCAACAGCTCATCTGGATGCTTTGGTAAAAATACTCCATCGACAGTGGGAGCTGAAGGAAATCCTAATATTCCTGTATAAGAATTCCATTGTTGAACCGATATTGTTTTAGCGTCTACTCCTCTCATACAATCCATTACAGAACTTGGACTTTCTTCAAGAAGAGTACTGTTGCATCCGCAGTCATCAATTAATGATCCAGCAACTTCTTGAGCCTTTTCTCCAGTCATAAAACTCCAAGGAGCGTTCAATGTTCCTGATTGTAGTATTCCTCTCTTCACCAATCCCCTGGTGACAGGCGATATCAGATGTAAACTAACACTTCCGCCTCCAGCAGACTCTCCGAACAATGTTATAAGTTCTGGATCACCACCGAACGCCGCAGCATTACGCTTAATCCACTTAATAGCGAGTTGCTGATCCCATAATCCCATATTACCCGGCGCTTCTTCGCTGTTTTCCGAAAAATATTTATTCAGATATAAAAACCCAAAGGCTCCGACTCTGTACTGCATGGATGCAACTATGACGTCACTAGTGGCTGCCATTATATCCGCATCGTAAATATCAAGAGTAGTTGTGCCACTCATGTACCCTCCTCCATAGATCCAAACTAGGACTGGGACTTTAGGCCAATCAGCTAGAGGTTTGTCTTGATTATGTCTTATTCTCAATCGTTGCGGAACCCAAATGTTTAAATATAAGCAATCCTCGGAAATGTTCGTATTGGGATTCCACATTTCTTCTCCCTCGAATCCCGGAAAGTATTCATACCTTTCTTGAAAGCAGGTGTTTGGTAGATGCGTGGCGTCAAATACACCTGGCCATGGATCAATTGGGACAGGTTTCCTGAATCTTAACGGTCCAATTGGTGGTTTAGCGAAAGGTATCCCAGTGAATACGTGCACCTCTCTTCCGAGCACAGTCTTAGCGTATCCCCTCACTAATCCTGTGTCGGTCTCAACGACTAGAGGATTATTCTGTAGGGCCTTTGGACTAAAGGTCGTGGTCGTCTGTATGACTGGTGTGGTCGTGGTATCCTGATGGTTAGCCCACGACCTACACGACGCAATATGTATTGCATTTATTATAATGACTAGTATAGCTATATATTTATAATAATTTGAGTACGACATTTTTTATTAATATCACAACGAGTTATACTTAAACTATATCCATATAAAACTACAATACGCTTTTTGATATGTTAGTGACTCAGTAATTAGTCCCTCTGTCGAGAAGTTGGTGTATTGAGAGTAAGGGTTGCACAGCTTTGACCTTTCATATTGCTTTACTTTGTCTGCGTCGCTTACTCCATCCAACTCTGCATTAAATATTTATTCGCCAGCTTCAATCTGAAAATAAATATAAAAAAAAACATTATTATTACACTCTTTTTACATAACCATACTTTTGTTCGCTTAGTTCTCGAAACACAAAAACGTTTCAGAAGCAGCTGAATTCATGCTCGTACTCGCTCTTCAGTACAAAAAGGCATTAATATTAGAGTGCATATGAATAATATCACATTGTGCTAACAGCATACCAACGGAAAAACTAGTAAACCACTTTTATAAATGGCATCCAGAAGTAATCTTTTAATTCTAATATTTTTAGCAACAGCAATAATACATTTTCAAATAACTTCTGATTTAATTTTAATGGCAGAAAATTCATTCAAAGTTTTTATCTTGGAATATATTATAATCCCACACTATAGAATACTTTTTTGTATAGGTATTTAAAGATTATTTTATCAAAAAGCTATGTCAAATTTAATTTGTTTAGACAAGGTTAGTGTTTTAGTTATTATAATATTCAATATATAATTATATGCTGTCAAATAAAGTTCGATATTTTAATCGAAATATTTTGGAACATCAAACATTTAATCTGTTAAAAATTTTCGTGATGATGATGATGATTTTGGATGATTTTATTTTATTTTTAACGCCCGATTAACAGTCCCTAGAACGTCTCAAGGGCGCCAGTGAAGAGTTCAGTTTTTAATTTGCTTCTGAAGCTAGTGACTGTCTGACTATCTCTCAGTAGCACCGGTAGGCGATTCCACATAAGCGATCCAACAACACCAAAGGCCCTTTCATAAAAGTCAGACTTACCTCGCTGAGCCTAATCCTATGACATCCTGTATATCTGGATAGGACTGCTAAGTTTTCGTGATCAAAATAAGTCCTTAAACATTACATAAGTACTCTTGAAAATGACCATTAGTGTGGACGAAAACCTTCGAGTTTCAAAAGAATATATACAGAAAATTTTAAGTGTTTTTTTTTTTATATTATACTTTAAATAACACACAGTTTACTTTTCACTTAGATTTATTCAAATCTCGAGCGCTTTCGTCAATGTTAATAAATTGACATTTTCAAGAGAACTAAATTAAAAAAAAAAACAATAGTTAATGTCTTACAATGAGAAATATATAGAGGGGGGGGTAGGGTAGGGTATTACGCCGCGTGTATAATTATACACGCCCACCCTACCCTACCCCTCCCCCTCTTTATATTTCTCATTGTAAGACATTAACTTTTGTTTTTTTTTTTTTATTTAGTTCTCTTGAAAGTGAAAAGTAAACTGTGTGTTATTTAAAGTATAATATCATCATAATGAATTTTCACTCTGTGAATGAACAAACCTTAGAGTTATTGTTTTTTTTTTATTTATTTTATTGCATAAAAAATATGTGTGTAACATTATTACCATAAAAAATACTGTAAGATACCGAGCATTTTCTTAAGGGGGCAGCATTCATTATTCTACAGAAATTTTAGAGCCACCTTTATATTTAGTCTGACTTCTAGGATAGATGAGAGAAGAGAAGCTTCCTACTTCAATGCCAATTATACATACATTTCCCATACTTAAATAAAAAATTGTCCACTTCCCTACTATTTTCGTCATTCTAGAAGGAGGTAAATGCACCCTAATTTCACCCCCCTCCCCTCCCCCACGTGCCTATGCTGAAACATATCAATATGTGTCCTCAAAGAATATAGAGTATTTTAGAATACTTTCTCAGTGTCACATGTGCCCGCAGATTTTATAATACATTCCAGTGTCGCTTGCACCTGCAGATTTTAATGATGTAACAAAATTTATCAATCACTAGCAATATTTTACCCGTGTGAGATAAAAGATTCTATTCTCTTCTAGTAAATGTGTCGGTTTAATTTCGTTATTGGTAGGTATTATTTGGACATGTCGTGCATCGCGAGTACGTAATAAATTAATTTACTATGAATAATGTCCAATACACGACAAGACCACTGACAGACGATTACGTGATGATAAATTCCTGCCCAAGTACTGAAGTATAATGAACATGTTGTTTAGATCAACACTTAACCATATCCACAATATACCTTATAGTATCAATCAATTTACTGCCGCGTTATCATGAATCTAAAGGGGACGATACACTAACATAACTATGTAGACTGCTATGATTCAAATGCATCATCATATTATTATAATATTATTAATATCTGTGAGCAGAACTGAGCACTGTTTATCAAAACTTTAACTTTGTTAATCATTTAACGAAAAGTCAACGTCGTTATTCATATAGTCATTATTTTTTTATTTGTTACGGTTGTTTCTAAAAAGGGGGCAAACTGAAAAAAGTAGAAGATTTAAAAAGTTCTTTCAACTGACTTTGTAATGTATTAATATCTTCTTCTTCTTCTCCTTGGGCAATTATTATTCCCACATGGTGGTGGGGTCTGCCTGATGTATTAATATAACATTAGAAAATATGGTTAAAAATTTTATCACATTTTTAACGAAAGTTAATTTTTCAAAGAATTAAGCGTATTGAGAATGATCACCTTTTCATAAGCAATTTGTGTGACACTAACAGGAGTAAATGACTTGGATCCTTTCTAGCTATCCCGCAAGATAGTAATGATTATAATGATAATGTTTGTCAACTCGTTAATCCGTTCATAGTTAATGAGCAATTTTGTCTACAAGCAGTAGATATTCCAGATGTCACAACTTACACACATATTATCAATACGCAATACGCATCTCCCATTGCTAGAAATGAAATACATACATAGGCCATTCTAGTACATTTTAGTATGTAGCTACACACAATAACTACTCGTACAACTTGCATTCTCGCTGATTTATCTAAGGAAACTTCCGGAAAATAAAACGAAACGAACATTGATTTGAGTGGGTGCATAGCTTTGAATACACCAAATCAATTATAAAGTGTAGTACATTGAAGAAGACCCACCATCCACACGGATACTTCCACGAGGACTTCAATTTATCCAGAATTCTGCACACAACAACAATTTTGTCCCCTCCGAAGGTGCCATAGTAGGCAGCCTGAAGGGCTGGAAAGTCAAAGTACTCCCGTGTGTGGAATCTTTTAATTACATTACTTCGATCTCTTTCCGGCTGAGAGAAGCAAACTTTATAAGTATTGTGTCATTTTGTATTGTTTGTGAATTATTCTGGCAAATAATAGATGTTCCACTTTTTTGTAAAAGGCAGATTCCACGTATAAGACATGGAACATCTTCAATTCAGCGATGTTTGAAATGATTTGTCTTGTATAAGTTACTATACTATACTATCTATCTATGTATCACTATCTATCTTCTATCTATACTATCTATCATGAATCTGAGTTTTATTATTCTAAATCCTTCCTAAAATATCCTTACTTATGAAATATTATACCAGTTTCATATTAAAAATTTACAATGTTTCAGACGGTTGAGGCCATGTAACCCGTGAACTTTACTAAGCTTTTGTAAAAAAAACGTTCAGGCATATTCAAAAATAGGTATTCTCATAAAAAGGGACAGTAGGTATAAATTTCAGAAGATTATAGAGAAACCTTAAAAAACGTACTAAGTTTAAGCCATAGCAGGTTTCATATATATGTACGTATGCCAAAACTTTATACAAAACAATATTTCGGAATTATTTTCCCATTTTTTGTTCACTGATTTATAAAGGAAGGTGGTTTTTGTTTTTGTATTCATAATTTGGAATGTTTTTTGACTTAATTCTTTCAGTTCTATCATATTTTAGTTTAACTCTTATTTTTTTCAATATTGTTTATATTTTTTATTATGAATGGGCTAGGTAAAAACACATAGAATAATATGTGAACACTAATTGCAGGTAAATTGAACATTACATTATATACCTACTTTGTTTGAAATTGTTAATTTTACTAAATACACGTGAATTGTCTGTAGTGTTATGTTGGCTTGAATAAATAAATAAAACCTATTCTTGACAACTTATTATCTTAGATATTTCCAAATTGTGATCATATCGTTATGAAATGTACTCAAATAACATTTTTATAAATATAAATTTAAATTCCAGATTAAAAGTTAAATCCTCAAAAACATCTTGTAATGGTAATTCTTATATTTTAAATACCCATATTATACGATTGATATGTAGTTTTACTATTTCATAATAGATCTGAATGAGATATCTTTGAGATAAGAAATATCAGAAATAATAAAATAGATTAATATGTAAGTTGCTCTTTCACTAAAGATAGTAATATGAATGAAATAATTCTCATAAAAACTTAATGGATCGAATAAGATACGTAAACATAAACCTATCGTAGACATGAATGAAAATATTGGGTTGGTTATCATCTATTTCTTGACCTATAACCCTAAAGTTTCTTTCATAATTTATTTCATTACAGAGAGTTACAACTTTGAACTTTCATCTCAAATTCATAATATTTGTATGTAACTGAAGAGCTTTTCAAGACTAGAGGTCAGAGGGCGCTTTGTGAAATGCTTGATATCAAAAATTCATTTATTATCGCCGATGGACCAACAACGCGAACGCTGCCGGCTAAAAGGAAATCCATTATTAATGTATAAAAATACGTAGCATGAGATCGATAAGTGTCTACATATAACAAGGTTACTCACTGACACTGATACCAAAGTACGGAATAATTCCATTATTGAGGTTATTTTATATGCATAAAGTTAATACCATGTAGTACATTTAGTATTAAACTGTTTTTATAACTTATGTTATGTGATCAAAAATTTGTCTAAATGTATTTCCTCAGTCAAATGCCAAAACGTCATCAACCATATCAAAATTATATCGTTGGAAATACCTACATAATACATTCAAACGACAACGAACTCTTAAAAAAACTGTATTTTCACCTTTTTTACATTAGTAGTTAACGAGCGGTAATTATTTTATTTTATTTAAGTCACATTACATTAGAGCGCGTTAAATTGTGAAATGGCAGGCAGTACATTGTGCCTCCTTGCATGCATACATATTATATATACTTGGAAGTATCCATGTAAACTGCGAGTATAGTATCGAAATTGCGCATGCATACTACATGTAGGTATGTTTAATGTGGAGTACCGCGGGCCTGGATGAATATTGTATTTTTATAACCTGCGGATGCCTATGTGTAGGTATATATATTTCTAAACTTTGTTTAGTTTATATTTAGACATAAACTACTTCTTTTTATTTACTTTTCTAAACTTTTATTTGATTCAATCTTGAAAAGAGAAGATATTTTTTTGTTTTGTTTTTTCTTTGATATGTTTTATGCGAAATTAGAGAACGTGTAATGTATAAAAAATAAGTTTTTTTACTGTTTTAACACTATAAAAGGCGACAGCTGATTAATGAATAAATAAATAGAAAAATAAATAACAATTAAACAAGTTTACAAATTTTCCGTCTACTTAGAAATTTCTAGATTTCAATACAGTGTCGTATGTTATTAACTAACCAAATTAATACAATATTGATAAAGTGAAATAAAATCGAATTTTATTTAAAACTAGCTGTCCCAGCGAATTTCGTGCCACCTTGTGTAGCTTACCAACAATGAAAGAATTTTTCAAATCGGTTCAGTAGTTTCGGAGCCTATTCAATGCAAACAATCAAATCTTTCCTCTTTGAATATTAGTATAGATAAAGATAGGCCAATCTATGAAAAAACATCAACGTTAGTTTTGTATAATTTTCCATATTGCATTTTTTGTTGAAATTAAAAATGTATGGCGTAAATAATTTTCTTCGTAATTTTTCTTCCCGTGAATTTGTAAGATATTTTAATTGCCTATCGGCCCTACGGGGCAGAAAAGAATCTAACAAATCAGAGATCATTCAAATCGGTACAGCCATTCTTGAGTAATAAATGGTGTAAATAACACGAGTTTCTTTTATATATATATAAAAGAAACTCGTGTTATTTACACCATTTATTACTCAAGAATGGCTGTACCGATTTGAATGATTTTATTTGAATGATTTGAATTTAATTTAATTCCATGAAACATTCGATTTCATTAAAACTTGATAGTTGGAATATACAATAATACTCGTATATGTAAATACTAGTACTCTTAAAAATATATAGAAATAATATTAAAATATGGCTTCATTTCGTATAAAAATATTTGGTTTTATATAAATAATTTTCCCTTTAACAATACAATAATTTATTGTTATGGATAAATTTCATAGGGAGCTTAGTTTATTTATGCAGTGAGGTTCTAATATCTTATTGAATATAATGGCAAACTGAGAACAATGAAATGGAATGTTGAAGAAAATAAACAGAAATTAGAATAATACACGATGCTTATCAATATCCGTACATTGAGGAAAAAAGGAAAGTGGACGGTGCTTGAGTTGACGGTGCACTTCGACCCATTTTCAGCAATAACGATGGATCAATCATGGTCAAAATTCTGGTGCACAATACCATTCTAATACCGTCACTTATATATTCAAAAGAAATATGGAGGTGATTGAAGAAGGATGAAAGTGTAATAAATACAGCAGCAATGCGATCGCTGAAATGAATGATTGGTTTACTTTTTCAAGAAACGTGTATTAAAGTTTCGTAACTAATTTATAGAAAAAATCAATTTGTTTGATTTAACTTTTTTTTAATAATAGAGTGACTTTATTCCGACTTACTCGTACAAAGTCAATGTCAAACTAATCAAACAATGTGGGTTTCTTTCCATAAATTAATATGGAATTTTACAAAATAAATGTTAAATCAATTAATAAGTTACATAACTGCTTGAAAAAATCACAAAAAGTAGGTTAATTAAAAAAAGAAAATAAAAAAACTTTTTGTTATATTAGATATAAAAATACTTAAAAAATTATACCTCGTATCCAAAATCCCTCATGTATAATAAATTAAAATATTTAAAACTTGAATCACTATGTTTATTTGTTACATTAATTTAAATTACGCTATCGCGATTTCAGTGCACTTGCACCATTGACGAGCTTTTCAAGACTTGAAAAGCTCGTCAATGGTGCAAGTGCACTGAAATCGCGATAGCGTAATTTAAATTAATGTAACAAATAAACATAGTGATTCAAGTTTTAAATATTTTATTTGAAAATGTCTCGTAATTGTTACATAGTCAATGCCTCTAAAATAAGTGAAATTATAATAAATTATATTGTGTTTAGAAACTACGCAACATAAGTATAGTCAAATATTGTTCAAAAACTTTTATGTGTGTTTTATACCAATGTAAAATAGGAGATTTGAAGAATGTTACACACTTTGGCTCAAATTTCCTTTATTTTACAATATCAAATCATTCTTCACGAGATAATTATAACAAATAAAATCATATAAAAAACATGGGAGTTATCATATAGAATATATAACAAAATCATATAGAATTTTAATCTAAAATGTTAATCAAATACATTATTAGCGTTAAACTGGTTCATGCTCTTGAAAATGAACATTTCAGTTTCAGGAGTACATAATTTCATGCATTTTTTACAAACTTAATTTGATGTTTCTGAGATATAAAATTAAGATTTTTAACATAACCAAGTAGAGAGCGCTACCTCTTACCCCATTCCGTGATTAGATAACAATATTGTATTGCTCACCTATATATTACTTTGTAATACAGAATTTTGATTTCAGCATCGGTACTTTTACCCTTGACAGTACAAACTATATTCATTTTATGTAGGTATGTATGTACATAATGAATTTCGTCACTGTTCACTGTCGAAAAGTAAGTATGTTTTGCGTACTTACAGAATTCATCAGGTAGGTACGTGCTATGCATAATATATGTACGTGCAAACCGACATTTCCCAACTTTCAGTGTATAATCTAGAATTTACAACTGTAAACCCTTCACCGACATGCAAAACCACCGATAGTTTGCTAGGTCAATCTACCCATACATTTACCAAGGTGGTATATTATACACACTTTATACAATATAAATCCTAACCCAACAAACGGGAAAGCTGAGCACACCCATTGAAATAAAATTCGTTTTCAATTAATTCGTTTAATAAGAAATTAATTACACACACCATAATGACTTCTTTTTAAAATTCAATGCAGTTCATAAAAACATTGGCAGCTATTTAGTAATTGATTGATAAAAAAAACACTTCTTTAAATGTAAATTTTACACATGAAACTACCATATAAGGCTTAGAAAAGACAACGTCACCGCATTTGGTAGTGCCCGGAGGGGACTTGAACCCGCATCCCTAACCTTGTCGGGAGGAGTGCTTGCTGAGTGAGTGTAGCCAGGAACAGATGTAGCTTTATGAAATTTCAAGTGTTTAAACTTTTGAAACCCATAAAAGTTATTTGAAAATAAAATCATGAAAAAATTTAATTGGAATGAATTTACTCAACGGATTGAAGCATCCATCCAATTCAGTTAATAATTTAGTCATGCGGTTATTATCGTATAAAAGTAAAATGCCAAGGATAGTTTTTATTTAGAAAAGGTATGCATAATATTTTTAATGTTCGTAATATGATATTGGAAAAAATTACTCGGGAGAACTAATAAAATGATCATTGCTCTATATTAATATTATTTCTTTCAGTATTATTTACATACAAGTGTCATTTTTTGAGATGAAAATATTCTACATGTGAATGAAAATAAGTTTTTTTAAGAATTACATAAAATTTTCATTAAAGAAAGCAAACGTATCTAATTAAACTGAAAGTGATTTTGAGGATGAAAGATAGACCAAAAGCGTTTTGCAAAATATAACTGACGGCAAGATATCTTTAAACCTTAGATAATATACCAGCCAGTAGGTATATCAAGAATACAAAGAAAATAACTGGTATTCTATAGTACGCAAGAATCTGAAAGTTTGGAAATTTGTAGTTTTGGGGACTCAAATTTCCTAGGAACTTCATTAATTGTATCGGCATTTACTTTGTAACACTTCATTTTAAATTATCAAATAAAATAAAATAAATATTAATTATTTTGTTTTGTGTTACTGTTGAGTATGACTATGACGAGCACCGACGATGTATTACCAATAACAGCTTCTCTGAATTTGCAAACCATATAATAGAAAGTGACCACTCTTTTAGCAACCATAGTTTAAAATTATTACATACACACACATACCGACCAACTTTGACAGCACTGGAAGCAATAGAAATTAATAAAAATAATAACTCGACTAAAACAGCTATTAATAATAATAATCTTCCGAATTCGTCTCCCTTACTTCAACTATTTAAATTAAATTAAATAAAATAAATAAATATTCCCCATCTCATATTCCAAGGACTCCACGCCTGAAACCAACACGACCCCGCCTACCCCTACACCCTCACTGTAAACCCTAACGAACTTTTGTATTTGTTTTTGTTTAATTCAGTATAGATCAGCACCTGATGATGCGAACTCGGAGTCCGCGAAACCGGTCGTGCGTTAGTCATACTCAACAGTAACACAAAACAAAATAATAAATATTTATTTTATTTTATTTCATAATTCCTAGGAACTATTCAGATCTTTAATTAATATCAAACAAGATCTGGAGAAACTAAAAAACTGGCAAAAAGGTTTCTTTCAGAGACAAAAAACTCGGACTTCTAATTTATTTCCTATAATTTAAAGGTCATCATAACTTATTCGCAAATATTTTTTTTCCACAAACTTACAAAAATAAATACCTATCAATTTTTTCACAAACTTACAAAAATAAATACCTATCATTATATCGATATTGGTAAATTACAAATTTTTCAAGAAGTTTTGAATAATCAATGATCCCGCGGTTTCATCCATATTTAACAAGACTTTCGATTTTGTATAATTTGTTGTAGGTATAAAATTTTATTTAAATAAGAACAGACACAGAGGTCTTTTAATATTATAAAGGTAATATATACCTAAGGATACTCGTAATGAAATTTGAATTACATGATAAAGTTTACTAGCCTTAGTTAAATATCAATATTGAACAGCAATAAAATTTGAGTATTATGGAACTTAATTGATTCTGCGAATAAAATAAGAAAGGTATAAAAATATTATAACGATCATTAACCAATGTTATATAATATTCAATATATTAGATCTTCAATATTGAAATATTATTGATGTGACAAATTTTAGAATTGACTAAAAAAAGGTTATTTTTCGAGAATGAAAGAAGCGGGTTTTTCCACTATGCTCCTGAGAAGAGCGTTGAAGAACGATTGAGACAAGTTGAAGTAAAATACGCAATTCATTGAAGCAATCGCTAACTCGTTTGAATTCCTATTGACAATACTTTGTTTAAAAAAAGATATATCTGGGTTTTTCTTATAAACTGAAATACAACATTATACACCTTTAACGGTAAGCTAATAGCTTGTGTCTAGAAAGGGGATTTTGCCGGTACCTGAGATTGATCCGGGCACCCCCTGTGCATTAAACCGAGACTCTACTTCTAAGCTACCGACGTACTTAGTTCCTTTACAAATATTTCTGTATTATATTCAGAAGACGATTAGTTATTTTATTGTTTTTTGTAGCATGAATGTAAATATATTTTATGAAATGTACAATTCAATCAATCAAGCTATTGCAATTGTTTCAAAGTAACAAGTAATAATGGTTGATAAAAAAAACAATTCAACTTACTGAAACACCTATCTTTAGTTGTTTGTGTGGGAGTAATGTTGAATATTAGATAGAACTATTCATGAACTGTAGGGAATAAAGTTTTATTTGATTATGTGAGTTTGTTCGAATGACGTATATTTATTTTAAAGGTCGAATAACCGCTAAAAATATTTTATCAAAAATAACAATAATGCGGTCAAACACGCTGTTCTCTTATCGCCTTCGATAAAATATGATGTGTAGGTGCTATATATTCGTATACATTACATTGTACTAACAACTTCGAAAATACACCATAATCGTACTTTATAATTGATTTGCCATCAGAAAGTACAAGAAGTTAAGGCATTTGATCGAGTAGATAGATAAGAGTAGAATTTTTGCTATAGCCAAACATTTATTTAAGAAAGGGTTTCAACATAAATTATACAACGAGTTTATATCGTGTTCACCAACATCAATTACATTTGCCAGAAGTACATTTTTCGTGATAAGTTTTACGAAAAGTCTTGAATACGTATCAATTTCATGAAAAATGTTCAATAAAATTGATTATATAACATATTATATTGTTTTTATTTCAAAACTTGAGAGAATAATATTATCATTCTTGGTAAATATTTTAATGCTTTACTGTTCACCGAGAAAAATCAATGAATTGGATAAACAATATTCTTTCTTTCGGGGTATCTAAATATATTACTGGATATTTATATCTTATATTTAATAATTATGACTAGGGTTGTAGAAGGGAGGAGGGGAAGGGGCAGAGTGCCAATAAGATGGAGCGACCAAATTAAGGAGGCCACACAGAGCTCACTTCACGGGGCCTTACACATGGCGGAGGATCGCTCAACATGGAGACAGATGGTCTACAGAACGAGGCATGATGGTCACGATCCTCAGGATTGAGGGACCGACAGAGATGATGATGATGATGAAATAGCATCACATTTATGTAAATTATTGGGGCTATTTCTTTTATGGACATTTATTCAAGATTTCGTGGACTATGACTGAAACATAATCTTTATTTATTTATTTATTAACACAATATACGGCGTGAGCCTTTTACATGTTTAACAAAAAAGTGTACCTAAGGAACAACAACAACAAAAAAAAAACATAATAATCGCAAATGTTTAGAATATTTACTAATTTTTTTATTGTTTAACCGGATTTGGGTGGCAGATGACAAAACCAATCAGAAACCTCGATTGGAGAACCATGTCTACACAATGCAACATTGTGCAGAATCTAATCGGAAGAAGTGAGAAAGGTGTCCCAACGCTTACGAATTGGCTCAAGGCTGGCTTAAGTGATCACTTTCGGTGTCACTCACTTCTTCCGATTAGATTCTGCACAATGTTGCATTGTGTAGACATGGTTCTCCAATCGAGGTTTCTGATTGGTTTTGTCATAATAATCGCAGTCTATGCAAAACAATACACCACAAGTCAAGATTAACAACAAGATAGTGAACAACAATAATGAAAAATTGTATCTTTGATAATATTATTATTTCATTAAGGCTAATTCACAATATATGAGGGTAAAATATTCATATATGAAATCATAATAGTTATTTTGAAACTACATTGTAATGAACACGTAATGGACTTTAAATTGCTCTAATTATAAATAAAATACCACGATTTGTATGCCACCTACACACACACACCTTGACCTCGAAGTTTTATTTAAGCAGTGCTTAAAATTAGCAATATTACAGAATCATTAGTCAAACCGATTGCGATCAATCACAAACAAATCTAGAAATAACACAAGTATTTAATTATATTTAAACTATAATTAATTTTACAAAAATAAATGTTTTCCTAATTTACTACTTTTCAATTTTTATTGTTTGACTTTGTAGGTGTATTGGAATCACGATATGTCTATTATTAGGGTTTAAGAATAAGTAAATTAAAATCGAAAGTTGGGTGTAATTCATGTGCTCGATTTTGTAAGAAAGTTTTCCTTTATTTTAGATTATTTTGACTTATTTGTAATTCATTAGGTCTCAAGGGTTGTCCTTTAATAACAAACAGAGACTTACATAAAGATAATAATATTCTAATACAAGTATACTATATTTTTTGATTATTTCCACTTCTTGGAGATACTGTAGACATATAGAATGTTGATAAAACATTATGAGTTTTGGAATTTGCTTCAAAATACAAACACTTCTAATTACATAAAAGGCAGATCACAAGAGTGTATTTATGAATTTGCCAAAGTTACATGTGATTGAGGTGTAGCGAAGTATTAGAAATTAAATATCATTTTTTTATTAAATTATTACGTGTAAAAAATAATATGAAAATAAATTAATATAAAAATAAAAATTCCTTCTTCGATTTTGAAGACGTGCCAATTGTGTAGGTAATATGAAAACGTAGCGCTTCTGAAAAATAAACAATTTCCCATCAGCCTTCCTAGGCACGTCCCAATAGTTAGGAATCATTTCACTCAGCATAACTCGTTTTCTATTGGAAATACTTCAACATAAACGCGAAATTCATTACGGAAAATATTGCTACTGTTCTTTTTTATTTTCATTAAAATGTATGCAAATGTACATACTTTATAAAGAAATATTCAGTTTTGTATTATATCTACTGAGAGTATATTTACGTAAACGATTCAAAATATTAATATTGAATTACAATTGACGAATTCAGAATGATCAAATATAAATATTGAAAAAGATTGACGTACTTGATATAATATTTCACATTTTTCTAGGAAATCTTTAAATTAAATGTATCAACGTTATTCACAGAAAATAATAATAAAAAATAACAAACCTTGTTTAATATTCTATTCAATATTTTGACTTGTAATATTCTAGATGATAAGTTTTCATTCTAAAATGAATTGGCGAGTTCGATCGAAAAATTCTGGTAATTTATTTAATACGACAATCGAAATAACATTTTTCTCTGTAGTGGAAGGTTGGAAAAGACGGGGCCTTTAAGCTAAAATGTCAAAAAAACACATTTCTTTCCATTTCATTAAAAAAAAAGTTTATTGACACAAACTTTGATCTTTAATCTAGCAAATGAATCACATATATTGAAAAATAAACATTAAATAATAATAAATATGTTCAATTTAAAAAAAGCTTAATTATCCCGTCTTGCCCCACGGGTTGGGGCAAGACGGGGTAGTTAAGAATATTAGTTAATTAAGTAATTAACCATATTTTCATCCAGTTAATAATCGAATATCTTCCCTTAAAATTCAATATTTGAATCTTGTTTATCAAATGTCATACAATCTCAATCACGATATTCTTCCTTCAATGACACTATCAACAAAATTAAGTAAAATAACGTGAAATATGCGAAAAAAAAGTACCACAGCATCATGGACCAAGCAGCCACTTTGTTACCATCCGAAGAGATCATCTAATGTTATCTAGCGTTCAGGGCTACTCGGCACGGTTCCACTTTTATCGCAGTACCCCATCTTACTTCACTACCCCGTCTTGCACCACGTTCCCCTACTCGGAATATTATGCTACATGATGAACTTAAACAAATTTTTCATTTCACTGCACAGTGTTATTTATTTATTTTTTGAAAGCAGACACAAACCAACAGGCACATCAGATCATTGATTTTACCTGAGGACTTATTTTCTGCACTAATTATCAAATAAGGTTATAATATTTTATCCGACATTTATGTTTATAAAATTAATTCCATGGACAACATGATACGTGATAGAAGCTTACATAGTACCTATGTGTAATTAAAACATAACGTAATATATCACGATCCCAAAGCAATATATTATGTTATTTGTGAGTACGTTAGCATGCATTACACTATTGCCGTTACTTGAAGGCAGCACTGGCTAGCCGAGGGTCTACAAATAATCGAGTTATGTTTTTGTAAAAACATTGACCAGTTACAGTTACTGTATGGGCGCATTACTGTTTATTATACCATCTACATTTGCGTAGTATTCATACAATTATTAACCGACTACAATAATAACATTTTGAACAAACCACATATTTTATTTAAAGTTATACATAGTTTATTATTATCAAGAAATTGTATTTGTTTTGTCACGATTTCCCCCTGATTTGCGTACCTTAGTTATACCTATTAGTAGATAATTTCTGCCTAAATGTATTTATTTACTTACCAAATAAACAGTTTACGCATTTTACAAAAACATGAAATCAAAAATATACTTAATATCATAATTTATAACGACTACCCATTTCCATAATTCAACAAGTCGAAAATTTTGATTTGACTAAAACCAGAAACAAATCACTATAAAAATACACGCCTCCCTTTCTATTTTAAATATTTACTTTGGAAAAAATAATGTAGGTAGGTACCTTTTTCAATTTGATTACTTAATATTTCGATTTGTTTTAATTATACAACGAAACACAGACAACGTATGCGTTCAGTGCGATTATTTAATAATATATTTCACTTTGCGTTTTGTTTGTCGATTTCTTGAATATGTGACATTTCTCTACTTGTTGATTTATGGAACTGGATAGTCGACAAGAACTCCTTGCTTTGTACAAATGTTTGTGACACTAGCGTTACGAACACGGCATTCAAAATCACACGGAATAAATATGTTCCAAGACACAGGATATATAAAGATGAATGAATATGTTATTTACACCGTATTGGTTTGTTTACTATATGTCCTTGACTAAGATGAAATATAATATTTTGATTATAAAATTACTAACACTGCGAGCTGTACGGATAGCCAAACAGGAGTCGGTATAGAAAATAATCTTTTCACTGCCAAATGCGAGACTACCATTATCCAATCATAAAGAGAGCACTTCATTGAATTGATGTTGAAGATTCACAATAGAGCATTCGACGCTTGTCGTATAGTAGCGTATTTGTCCAATTATTATTTTTATCGCTTGCTTTATGAAAGGATTGTACCTATGGCATTTTATTACATTCATTATGTAAACATATTATTCTTATTTACATTACTATTGAACTTTGTACAATTGCACTTATGAGTTGGTACACATACATACTGGTTATATATTATTTTTCCAATATATCGACTCATTTTAACTAGTTTCAACTAACGAATATTGAACTTTAAAGAACGTGTCGAAGTTCTGAAGTATAATTGAATGACAATTTATATGTATTCTACAGAAAAATGGTTAATTAGAAATTTTGAATTCAATGCAAAATATCACATGAAAAATAAAAAAAAAAGAATATTATTGTTAGTTTTATATCTGGCAAAAACTGGTTCCTAGTCACCTAAACCGGGTTATATTACACAAATGTATGTAAGTGTCGTATAGGTATGCATTTTTTACATTGCAGGAGACCCACCCGGATAGCACAGAAATCTGGAGAGGTACATTAATTAATCCGAAATTTTAAATTAACTTATCTTGTCCACATCGGAGTTGGCAAAATAGGCAGCTAATGGAGTTGTCGCATAGACACTTTCTTCCCTAAGAGACATCCCACCCGGACCAAGGACTCTCCCACAAGGAAGATAGGACAGCACAACTACGAAGAAATGAGTTTGCTTGCAACAGCCACGATAACACAATGCAAACTCAACCATCAAGCCAGGTGAGCCGAATGTGAGCCCAATTCACGGTGATGATAATACAAATGGTAATGTACATCATTTTGTCATGCCGCTTTCCGTGCGAGGCAAGCAGAAAAGATCGAACACTATTTATTATTGCCCTCACACGCTTTTTGAGTCACGTTTGCAACATTTACCAAAGCTATTTGTCACGCATGCTCTTCTATTCACTATACTGAGCACGTGTCCACCCTTGACGATCCAGTCTACGTTGTCAGTAGACTAACTGCGCGTGTTGAACATGCAAATCGTCCTCTTTCATAAAAGATGAGACATTCAGGATAGGTAGCATACCACATTGATTAAATGAAGATGTTACACGTCTGTATATGTAATGTATAATGAATTCGGGATAGTACAGAACATTCGAAAACTTTTAGAAACGAGTGGAGGGCCTATTCTTTGCTTTGGCTTGAGTGAAGTTTAAAATAAGCGATGAATACAAAATTAAAATACCTCACACGCTCATTTCAAATAATATATATTATTCTGCGGAAGTAATCCGATATTTTGAAATTCATATCTTGAACGGATAAGTGACTATCTGTCTATCAATTGACCCTTGAAAAGCAGGGAGTAATGAACGATTTCAATACGCCATTGGTTATTCACGCGTATCAAAGATATACATAAGATCAACAAAGTCTTTTGAATTATCCAGTTTACAAGAAAACCGGAAGGTTGACATTATTAAAATACTTAGAAGTATATTTTCTTTTTCAGATATGATCATAACAATCATATTTATATAACTCCAAATCGTCTTGGTCTACCATTTCAAAATTTATTTTGTTGTAATAGAACAACTATTCGCTTTTCCGGAATAAAATAAATGTCAAAAATTCACACAAATGTGAAAAAAAAAATATGTTGTTACATTTAATATAACAAAAACATACAAAAAATACTATTTGAATACACGTGCTATGATGCGGGATTTCCGGTTGTTTCAAAATATGTTTTAATGAAAAAGTAGATACTTAAGCACTCGTGCATTTGTTCTATCTCTCTTCAACGTTCCTCTTTCTTTAGAAATATTATAGTTTAAAGAAGTCACCTCCATCTTATTAGAAATATGATAAAAGACGTAGATTTTAACTTATACCTACCATAAGAAAATATTACAAAATGTATTAAAACGTATAATATATTGAACACATAAAATATATTGAAATTGTAAGGGTTAAAGCTTTTGAATAAAATTGGTAATATTTTACTACCTGTTTTTATATAGGCAATTATTGTGTTAAACGCTAACGTCAATCATTAATTTTATGAAATTGATTTCTAGCTAGATTCTGAAAAAACACCGTAACATTAATCTACATCGCCGATTATAAAATAAATTATTAAAACAATTACCTTGCGGGTTTTAACAAACACTTGAGCTAGTTAACAAAGCCAATAGATCTTCACCCACGTAAATAAAGTTAAGACTAAGTAAGATATTAATGCGCAATAATTTTACTTATTACTGAAATATATTGATGTCATATTTGAAATACATTTACGATATAATGATATGGGTAGCTGATTTATTATATGTAAGCAGCTTAAATGTCAATTTATTTATTATTGGACAACATTAAAGTGTCATTTACGAGCTGTACCGACAGGCATATAATACAAATTTAAGTAATATTATAAAGACACAAAAAATAATCTATTAAATGCCCCTTTTTTAGACGCACCTATATATTTATCATTTGTACACAAGCATTTATTAAATATGAAAAAAATACAATCATAGAATACATTTGACCTTAACTGGTGAGCCATACGAAACAATGAATGACTCCGCACTAGTGAAGGTACTCCAAAGTTTAAGTGTTTCAATAATTATGGAGCATCCATCTGACGAAATAATTCTATACGAAACAACAAAATAATTAAAAATATAACTCTTTTTTTTGTTTCACTAACAACAAACACGCTTAGTACTTTCACCACGAATCATCTGAGGCCTGAGTCAAAACACATTTTTGCGTTACGTTTTCGTGTCGCAATCGTTCCAATAAAGACGACGTTGCGCCAAAATGACAGTTTTTGTCTCTATTGTGTATATTAGGTGTGAAAAATTGATTTTTCTCTCAACGTTGTCTATATTCGAACGACAACGACACAAGAACGTAACGCCAAAATGTGAATTTGACTTCGGGCCGGGCTGAGTACAATGATGCCAATCCGTTGGTAAAAGCGATAGGCGTGCTTATTGTACATCTTCCAGCGAAGCAACAAAATACAGGGATGTATTTTGTATTTCTCTCTATATTAAAACCTTCATTAAAAATTAGTTTTCCACCTGTGTAGAATCTATTATCAAGAATACAATATTCGTCTGAAGGACATATTTATTACGCTTCTACAAGGAAAACTTTTCAAGTTTATTAAATATGAATATAAATTATGTTCCTCAGCTTTTAGCGTATTATGCTTTTAAATAAATTAATACTCCATTACGTATTTAAATTTATTAATAATATTCATCGATTCAAATTAACGATTGAAACAATTTGTGTACTATAATTTTTAAGGTAACTTTTTGTAGAAAAATATCTGATGACAATGACTGATTCTTACACTTACACTTATAATAAAATTTTCAGTTAACAAGAATATTTACTTGTTAGAATATTCAATAAAATTTATATTCACAATTGAATGTGATTTCATAGTTTGTAAATTTCAAAGGCAACAAAAACTGAAAGCATGTAATACCTTTCCAGAGAAAATGCGAAATAGGCAACATCACTTTACCTGTCCTTAGGGACGACATGGCTGATTATCTAAATCCACTTGGAGCTGAAAAATTCACCTTATCATTGTAAACTACGTGAACAAAAGCTGAATAACATGTTTCATAGTGTATTCAGCCTTCAAATTAATACAATATGAAAAAATATAAAAAAATATTTTCATAAATTTTCCAGTCATTTCAAATAACATCTCTAAAATTGACGAACAATTTTGTATATTGCAAAAAATTACACATATTTACAACTATAATTTACCACGAATCCCAATATTTACGTAGAATTTATGTAGATACGGCGTTTTATCTTTTTCTTTCACATTACACATTGAATAAATATTATTATTGTAAAATTGCACAAAAAATCACCTAAAAGTGACTGCTAAATTCCGCATAATGTCATATTAATTGAACTAAGGTTAATTGTTTATTTACGCTAAACTGATATGCGTCAATAGCTTTCTAACTAACCGTGCCAATAAATGCTTATCCCGAATGCCTTAGCATTCACAAACAAACCAAGTAGGCTGTGATTCCATCAATTTACGATACTGTGTATCAGGCAGAGAACAGAAGAGAATGGTGCAGATCTGTCTGTTTGATGTGGGATTATGTAGTGCGGCCCCCCGAATTGAAGAAGCGAAGAGAGAAAGACACATACGTACATAGCTCTCATTAGTTTGTCCACCTATGAGATATAAATTGAAGTTTATAAGAATTTTGGAATAATATTCTTTGCTGAAAATTTTCGCTCCACAAATGTATATAATCAAAGAGCTATGGCGTAAAGGTGGTAGGCGTATTTATTACATAAATATATTTGTCAGACGAGCTTGCAATGTTTAGAGGTTACTGAGGACATTTGAGTGCTATTGGGAATAAATTGTTAGTGTTGTAATAATAATGAATGTTACATCAATTTTTTTCTGAAATACGTAAATTAAATGACATGGAAAAAAAATCTTATAAAACACGTCACTCGTAAATCTTACAATAGACACTAAACGTTCTTGAGAGACAACTTGAAAGACGTCTTTCGACATCTAAGACCATTACAATAAGTAAATCAATAAGGCTAACGTATGATGACAGCGGATGCACTGAAAGTCGTTTCGCGATTAATTAAGTCACAGTGGATATGATAAATGCAAGTTTTTATTTTATTTTAATTAATTTTAGTTGAACTTCCACCAAGTACCGTCGGCCAACATTATTAATTCTTTTGAATGCTAGCAATAAAAAAGTTAGATCAAAGATGAGGTATGCCACCCCTCTGAAAGTTTTTTTGTTTTATTGGCACAGGAGAGTAAGGTTTAATTATGGTGAATGCCGTGATGGTAAAAAGAATAAAGAAGTGTCGTAAATATCGTGAATTAAGACATTTTACATCTTAAATATTCAACGATAAGGTTTGCCACCCATCCTGAAAGTCTTGATTTTATATTGGCACGGAGACGACAGCTCGCTTGTTTATTACATGCAGCTGGTCTGATGGTTACCTCACTTGTGGGATGTGCCGTGATAGTATAGTAGTAATTATTAAAATTTCCTTAAATAATTTCCATTAGCTGATTTCGTATACCTAAGTAATAATTTATTAACGTTCAAATAAAAATTGTACGAAAATTCCATGTCATTCACGGAATGCATAGCATACAGTAGATAAGTACCTCTATGAATATACATATGTATAATTATATACATAATACTGTCTTTCCACGTGATATTCTTCGCGAAGTAGTAGAGGTCAAGCAGAACTCCGTCGGGCATCCGCAAGGGATGTGATGATACGAGAATTATTATTATTTATGAAAAGATATTTCATAAATGAAGAGCGGAAAAATATAATGGGCCAAGTGACAAAAAAAAATATTTCGAGTAAAATGAGTTTTTTTTTAAACAGTTTAAAATTCATTTTTAGATCATCAAAGTAATGTTATTCAGTTGAAAACCATAGATATATACGTTTGCAAAAAAATATCATCTTTGAGTTTCTTTAAGTATAAGAAAAATGCTTTGAAAGTTTTAAAAAAATGAAACGTAGTTTTGTGCAGGAAGACTTTCCTATATAATGGGCTATGTGTTGTTCTCTTGATATGGGCAAAAAAATGGGAAATTGGAAAACCAAAAAAAAAAAGGTTTAATTTCGTACATTCAAACTTATCACGATTAACAATTATTTATTTAGTAGAGTATTTTATTATTTCAGACATATTTGTTATAAGAGTAACATTGCGAACATACTGATAAAAAAAATTAAATTACAAGGTTTTCATAAAATGATTTATTTTCCTCTTTTAAATGCGGGATAATTTCTAGCAAATCCTTATTCTTTTCTGCGGATAGTCTGCTTATGTAATCAAGCGGCTTGAGAAACGAATCTATGTTACTGAAATTGGCGTGCTTCTTGAAAATAGAAGATTCGATCCATTGCTCACATTCGTTAAAGCTTGAACGAGTTAATACCATTCCTGGTTTTTCATTTGTAACTCTAATGCATTGAGCCTTTGAAATTTTCAAAGAATTTATGTTCAGACTGTCCTTCGCTGCAGTTTGAAAATCTAAAAAATCTCGAGGCTCGAGAATACTAGCTTGATACGGCCGATCGATTCTTGCGGAAACAATAATTTAATAAGATCTAAAGGTACTTGGCAGTTAGATCTACGTTTACGTTTCTCTATCTGCGCAAAATCGCGATCACAGCTTAAAAATGAATGGCCTGATACCAAGAACTTTTGCTCAACCTCATCTACGAATCCCTTTTATACAAGGTAAAACAACAGATACAACAGCATTTGGTTTTTATTTTGTCCGCTGCAATTGTCGCTCCATATAACTAGCTTTCTCTTAGGTGTTAATTTGCACTTGATAGCTTTTAATATAGCAGATGCAATTTCATTGCCACCTCTTCCAGTTATCCCTTCATGCCATAGCATAGTCAAAACGGTATTATTATCCCCGACATGAATCCCGAAATGATAGCAGGATAATTGTCTGGAATAAAACATTTTGCTGTGAGTCAGTGCAGGCAGTGATAGGACTTGCTGCAAGTCCATGCTTAAAGTACACACATCGCTGCTGGGCATTTGGGACGATTTGTGATCTTCATTCATCATAAATCTGGCTTTTTCCGCTTTTCTGTGGTGAATTTCTAAATCTCTTATCGCTATTTTATTATTTGGGTTATTTCGTGATTGAGAGCTTAGTAAATCACAAGTATTGCACGTGTCAGATCTTGGAGTACGAAATGAAAGATTTGGAAATTGTTCGACAAAGGTTTTCAGGTAAAATTTGTAGGAAACCTTATTATTTTCATGTTTCTCATTAAATGATTTATATAGCCTAAATTTGCTGAGATCTGGACTTAAATACTCTTTTCCTGTCTTAGATCTTGAATAGTGGGTTTCTTGTCTAGGAATTACATTAATTTGAGCAACTATGCGATCAATATCTTCATTACAATACTTTCTGTTATGTCCTTTATTACCTCGTTTTTCCGTGTAAGTTGTTCTTCCTAGCTTTTTATATGTAACTAATGTTTCAATTCGCCTTTTTGTTACTGCTAAAGTTTCCATGAATGTTCTTTTACAAACTTTTACTGTGTTACCTGAGCCATCTGGGAGACAAAATGACACTGAAGTTTGCTTATGACTGGTAGCAGCATCCACACCTTTACGCCTACGCTTGATAGGATGGAGCATAATAAGGCTCATAACATAAGAATTCTGTTTAGTAGCTTGTCCAATCTCGTAAAAATCCGTAAACAGTGTCATTCTTTGATCATAATCCAATTTAGTGCAATGATGTTTACATTTGCAACTTACCTGAAAGGAAAAAAAGACATTTCAAATCACTTATTTCTATCAGTACCTACATATTTACAAAAATTACCTTATTAGGAAGGTATGTGTGTAGGTTGCGTAAAAATCCAAGATGACCGACCATATAAGTGACTATATTTTTTTTCAGAAAATAAAATAAAAATTATAGAGCACCTCCGAACGGGGGACTCTGAAAAGTCATGTTCAAACCTAACTAACTATTCTAATCTAAAACCCATCTTTAATTTTTAATCGTTTTTCTGAAAAAATATAGCAAAACTACTATGGTTAGCCATATTGGATTACAATCCTCTTCAATACGAGGCCGTTAGGTACCTAAATTTATAGATGTAATAATGTCTACAAAATAATATAATTAATGTCTACTCACTATCTCTGATGGAGGTTTTTTAGCCTCCACAACTTTGTTTGTCTTTGTTGTGTAAGATTGTCCTAGTGCACGCATTTTTTTCCGGATTGACTGCATGGATCCCTCTCCT
The DNA here is from genome assembly GCA_947579605.1 of Athripsodes cinereus. NCBI lineage: Eukaryota > Metazoa > Arthropoda > Insecta > Trichoptera > Leptoceridae > Athripsodes > Athripsodes cinereus. Next base: position 16,031,061 of record OX388315.1, read on the forward strand.
CGCTTCATTTTTGTATTTCCATTACCATTTACACTCATTTTGTCGAAAACTTCACAATTATTCACAGGTAAAGAAACTGAATTCGAAATACGTAAGTAATGTTTACTATAAATTAAGATTATTAAGTTAATAAAATAAAAGAGAGAAATAACCGCGTTCAAAAACAACCAGCCTGATGCACAAACACGTAAATACTAAAAATCATAGTGCATATTGCACATAGCCCGTTATATCTGCAAGTACTAGTGATACTTGCACGAGTGCTATCTTTCGATTTTTTTTTAAATTACTTCTAGATCAGATGTCACTTGGCCCGTTATATTTTTGTATTGGCAGTGATTCATAGAACGTTTTAAGATAAAAAAACGAAAATATTAAAAATTGTGTCTTGGCCCATTATATTTTTCCGCTCTTCAAATAATAATATTCGGTTAATATAAAGGATCTCAGTACCTACACCATGTAATAACAAGTTATATGTAGCATTATGGGAACCAGTACACGTTTAGCAAATACCTACATAGAGTACCTACCTACTAATAATTATTATGCCGCCGTTCACTTTTCAATATAACCATTTCACTGTGTTCGGTGTTACACCGAACACGATGTTAAAGACCGTGAAAACCCAAAGAGTTATTTGACCATTTTACTCTACCTACGACAAAATCGTATTATTCTAAAATATTAGAAATATTCAAACTTAATTTTTATACATAGAATGAACACAATCCAATCTTGTTCCCAAAAGGCTCAATTCACTCGATAACGGGTGGATTGCCGAGATTTTTTTTTTAAAAACCCATGATTAGCATCAAGCAATAAACTCGCCCATTGCACAAAATTATTAATTCTATTGTTGTGATACCATGTTTTTTGTTTTTCTTTACATATTGATTTTGTGCAATAAAGTTTATTATTATTATTATTATTATTATCATTGTTTAGACCAGATAAAAACTTCACACTATTGTCAAAATTATTATTTATTTGACATTCAATAATTTTAGATTTAATATGAGAAAATAAGATCCTATCAGATATGGCCTTTTTTAGGCTTCTCATTCAATAATAATATCTTAAAATAAATATTAAATTCCAATAATATAATATACCAAATATTTAGTGTTTTCCCTATAAACTAATATCGGCATCTGTCTGTCAGATTTTGATTATTTTTGTAGTTATACCTACTCGTATTCAATTTAATGCTTTGTTTGAGTTTTATTCAATTACTTTTGTTTTATTTTCTTTAAGCTACAGAATATATGTTTACTTATGTAAATGGAAATTAGTTAATATGATTTTATGTTGCAATGTTTATTGGAACATTTAAATATTTGTATAAAATCTTTAAATGTTCCAATGAAAAAAAAACTAGGTAAACTGGTAATACTAACTGCACTTATCGAAACACTAGTTGATAAACTTCACACATATTTAGAGCCAAATATTTACTTTATTGATGAATTCGATATTTGTTTATTAGGATAGGTAGATATATCTATATAATCAAATGCAAAATAGGGGTCTGTGAATTTGATTAAATTGAATTTAGATAGGTTTCATACTTACCTATAAGTAACTCCACTAAACCTCCCAAGTAACTAGCTTATCCCTACCACCTATCACTTAGTATTCCATCGATGAGCTTACGTCTAAAGAATATTTTCCATAAAGACAAGGGAGCATAGTTTACTGGAGTAAGTAGGTAACATACTTAACGTGATGTATGTTATAGAAAAAAGGCATTGTAAGTTGTATATAAAGGTAAATAAGATATGAGCGTGGAAGAAAGATTGTTTGTTGCTGAATGTAGCTGATAAATAAATTCAGACATCCCACCAAATTAAGAGCAATAGTTGTCACAAAGAAGTGTATTCCTGGAACGGGCGAAGAGTAATGATACGTTTTGTAAATGGAATAAAAATAAATACCATTGTCAACTGGAAAAATTGTTTCGTAGTTACGGAAAGGTGACGGTCCTTTTCCGTTTTTGCTAACAAAAATTGTTATAGGTACCTATGGATATTCTTATGTATTATCTAAAGCACATTTATTTTGTCCCTTGGTTTGAGGCTATACTAATATATTCTCGTGACAACCTTTCGAAAACATTGACGTCTTTATTATCTCACTACTTCTTACTTTCTTCATTATTGATTGAAGTTTCTTTATTTATTTCGTTGATTTAAATCTCTAAGAATTAATTATTAATGTTTTTGTAGAAAAGTGAAGTAAAATACAATAACAACCTTCAAAGTATTTTTAAGGCTTTTATAACAGAAACATACACTGTATGTCATTCAATACTTGAATTTATAAATGCCAAGTAAATGTCCCAGGTAATTTACTTTTTAAGAAATATTCTAATATATTTATTTTTTAAATAATACTCGGGATGATCCTTAATATTTGCAATTTAAATAATACAATAGTTAAATTAGATGGGCATAGATGACATATCATAGACACGTGAAAAAAATTGATAAGGAAATATAGAAAATGGATAGCTTGGCACAAGTAAGTGAAGGATCTTTCAAGAAAATGATAATCAATAATTGGGTAAATTGATAACAGCACAAAAATCATACGCCCTTCTTCATTATTTTTTCTCTTTTTTAGATTTTTAAAGGAGAAACATTCAATAATTAGAACAAAAACATCTTAAATATAAAAAACAGGTGTTAAAAAATATAACATGTAGGTATAAACACTCACTTAACCAATAAAATATCACGTTAATTAATAATTAAACTTCCAGGACCATAAACTTTGGTATGAAATCAAACGAACTATCTGTAAAAACTTTCTGAATAAAAATGCCAAAAAGTTAAGTAAGAAAGAGAAATTTCATTTCTTCATACACCTTTACAAAGTAAATTTAATTTTAAATATTTCAATATTCAAGAGTATGTGAAGGTTTCGTGGCGTCAACACGTTAATAATGTTAGGAGGAGATTCTTTTGCAGCATGCATAATCTGAGGAGATTGCAAAGGTTCTTGCCCATGAAAATTAAAACTCTTTTGATCCAGTCTCTTCTACTTCCAATCCTTGATTATGCCGATTGTGCCTACGTTGGTTGTAACTTGGAATTACTCACTAAACTGGAAAGGTTACAAAATACTGGCATTCGTTTCATCTTTGATCTGAAAAGATCTGACCGCATAACAAGATTTAGGAATAAACTGAAATGGCTTACCGTGCGCCAAAGACGAGATCTCCATGTCTTATCACTGGTTTATAATTGTTTATACTCTACGTCTTCACCATACTATCTTAAGGAAATGTTTGAGTATCTTTCGAGCCATGGCTTGCCCTTACGATCCAATAGCGAGCGTCTTCTGGCGATACCAGCTCATAGCTCAAACTTTTTTACAAACTCTTTTTCTGTTCATGGTGCTCGCTGTTGGAATAGTTTGCCTTCCAGGATAAGGTTGCTCCCCACTCTTCAAGCTTTCAAGCGGGCGGTCAAGGACCATTTTATCACACAAAATATGGCTTCTGTATCCTAGTCCCTCTTCCTACATATTCTTCTCCTTTTTTACCTCCTCTTTCCTTTCTTTAAAAAAATTTCTATATGTGAAGGTTTTATGAAATTGGGTTAGTTGGAAGAAATCGCGCCTCTGCGATAAACTCGCCCTCTGTATATTGATTGTATGATTGTCTTTGTTTGAAATGTATTTTTGTGTAAATTTGCTTGTTATCAATGTACAGTAAAGAATAAATAAATAAATAAATAAAAGGTTTCTGAATGTGAAGCAATATTCTCAATATTTTTGTGTATCTATGTACAAAGTTCTCAAGCAGATATTGTATAAGTTATTATTATTATACATATAAGTATACAGTATCTCGTCTTTTGTTTAATTCTGTACACGTAACTTCTTAGTTAAGTAATATCCTGGATTTCTGCTGTTGGCAACATTTTTACAATTCATCTTTGAAATCTCTAGAGATTTCTGTTTGACAATCAAATATAAAATGTGCACACTTATTTCCTTGTACTTGTTAAGTTGTAATATAAAATAATAAATAAATAAATAAGTTGTATACTTAACTCCACTTCGTTTAATTCTCCTTTTCTATATCGAAAATATTGAAATGAACTGTAATGCAATTCTTACATATTACATCCAAAATTATGTTTATTGAACTGATTGACTTATGCATTGAAGATGTTTAATGTCACTTCTGTGACGATATATACGGACGCAAGCTTTTAACAAGACACTCGGAAGCACAAAGGAGTTGGAAGACGTTAACGGCTGTTTATTTTATGAATAAGAAATAAGTCATTTGGATGAGAGGGTGTAACCCTAAAAAAATATCGATATATCAAATAGTTACAATCTCTTTGTATCAAGATATAAATTACGATATTTTATTAAGTGGCCATGTATAAAATAAAAGTCTAAAATGATAACTTTATTAAGCATTGAAAATAATAATAGGGCTCGGAAAAAGTAAAATGTACTTAAGCCGTGGTAATAAACCACTTCATAATACCTGCCCATATAATTTTATTTGCCACGGATGTCATGAATAGTAAATTATTATAAGTTCTTTACCCTAATCATTGTTATGTTGGCTAGTTACACATAAATATCGATGTGTTCTGGTATGAAGCAGCTATCAATCATTTTTTATTGTCGCACAAATATTGTGACACAAAAATCATTGAGAACCATTATATAATGTACATGATATAATAATGTATATATTATTTACTACTGTATAATTTATTATATAACACATTATTACCATTGACTTTGAAGAACTTCAAATGCTTGAAAACGTACATTAAAATAATATAATTCCACAAGACTTTTTTTATAATACTTAAACTATATGCTTCTGAATTTACAGTAATTATTCGTTACATGAAGAACGTTAACAAACTTTTTTCAAACTATAATAGATGGCATGATATTATAGATAAAAGTGCTTTTATATTCAAAATTTAACAGTTTTGAACAGCTCGTCAATGGTGTAGGTACACCGAAAGCGCGATAGCGTGTTTTAAATATAAGTTACACTGTATTATATAGTCATTCATGTCAATTATAAATATTCAAAATTTAAAAGACGAATGTGTGAATTTCTTATTTGACTAATACGAGTACTAATACCTTTCAGCTAACGCATCAGTTTAAGAGTGATAAATTTTTAATATAAGGATTCAACGATTTTTCATTTTGGAGATAAACAATTCAATATCATAATACATAATTATTAATCAGCAAAAATATAACGAACAAAACACAAAATATCTAACCACAGTATTTATCATAACACAGAGTCATTAAACATTTTTTCACATAGGTATTACATTTTTCTACAATCTAATTTCACCTGCTATACTTTGAATCTAAGCATATATTCAAAAATGGATTTTCAAAATTTTAGTCAGTTTCTTAAACTCACCAACTATTTTCAAAAGTTTGAAAATAAAACCCAACAAAATAGAGTAAAAAGGTTGCTTACAAATGCCACAAGAACGCAAAAGGATATTCGTCCCTTTCAAGCACTAGCAACTGAATTACAAGCAAAGAGGAAATACACAGTATTAGTTGTAATGTTGGATATTTTCACAAAAACACAAGTTGAACGAGTTTTATACGTAGAAGAGAACTGTATTGAAATACTAAATACCTACTAATAATACAGTAGGTCACAAAGGGTTATGTACAAGCTTGACATTTAAACCTTTGAGTTGGTGTCCTTTGAAACGAGCGATGTCCTTTCTTTTATTTTCTTTCATCCATTATATTCATTATTGATATACAGAAGACAGAAAGACCAATTTAATTCTCTTATCATTATGCCTGCCTATAGTTTGAAAATGATACAAGTTTTCTACCAGCATTCTGAAGTTTTTTTTTATAAAACCTCCATTCAATATGTACATTATTGTAATATTTGATTTCCAGATGAATTGGTAATTTTAACTATGTCAAAGAAATCATTCAGTGTTTTGATTTATTCATGAAAATATCATATAAGAACAATGACATTATCCAATTACATACGTGTATTTCTCATACATTCACTAACTCCACAAATCTGTATGTAAAAAAATAATTATTCTTAAATACGCATTATTGAACTATTAATTATGCACATTGGAAATCTCGAAAGACATTCTAGATCGAGTACATTTGTACCAGTAGAAATATTTTGAAATTCATCGTATAAATTACAAACATGTTGAGTTCCAATAATTAAAAGATTTAAATAAACGATTGATAATATATAATACTTCAGGAGGCCAGCTGTATGTAACAAACATTCAAACTCTTGTATTCACGGTCTTGTGAATTTCACACTCCTGAAGATGGCGGCAGCACGTTCGCCGAAAGTTAGAGTTAAAAATTACCACACGGAGATCCCAAAAGTCACCGAACACGATGTCTTCTCCATGTCAACCTTTTCGCTGATTTTAATATTTGAAATGTATTTATTTTTTCGAACAACACCTCCGTTTCACAGGGTATTTCAAAACTTACGGAAAAGAAAGGGAGACCAATTCTTTAGAAAATGCACAAAAAGTACAAAGAATATATTTTTCAATAACACAGTTATGTGCATGCTCAATGTCTATTACATTTTTTTTTGTTTTATCTATCTTTTTATTTTCTTCTAACGATCTAGTTCTAGAGGGAACAAGTTCTTTCTGCTCTTAAGATATTTGTTCTAAAATTTCAATACTAAAAGACGTCATATATATTGAACTCACAATCTAAACAAGTACTTTAATTCACCCACATAAAATATTGGTATAAACAGCGTCATCATATTTATGTTTTAGACAGCACTCAATATTCCTTCATTGATTCATAATTTAACAAAAATAATTTTCAGTAATTTTACCAATAAACCCACCAAACAAATGAACAAGGCCTTTCAAAATTTGCTGTTTACATCTCTACTACCTACATAAATAAATAACAAAAGTACCTAGCTTATTCCTACAATTATTTTTGTCATAATATAATTCAAAGGTTAGATTAAGAAAATTAATCCTTTTAAAATTTTTATATTATTTATCAGTTCAATAAGCAAAAAAATGGAGATCATCTGAAGGGTACACGGCAAAAACAGGCTCATTGACAAATTATCATTTTACAGGAGAGCAAAATGTAAAGTTTGAGACATCATTTATTGCATCATTTCTTTCATCATTTCAATGTGATTTACAAAGAAATGGGCCAGTTTTTTTACTTTTTACGTATACCATTCTAAAGAACTCATTGAGGGAAACAAAACTGCATTTAAATTACAAAAACGAAAAAATCAATGAGCTCATTTTTGCCATGTACCCTTCATCTGCATTATAGACAAAGATAGAAACTTTATGTCTTATCCATAAACATTTGCAGCATAATTGATCAAAGTCTTTAATTGCAATGAAAGAATGAAGATTCTTTTTCGTCTTGTATTAGTAGTAAATTCGATGGATACTAAGTATTATTTCATACTTAATTATTATATTAGATACCTACTCTTGCAAAATAAACATTCGCAGGTTACTTACGTCAATAGCTTTACCAAACATAAATAATCAAAATTACGAAAGGATTACTCAATTCCTTGACAATTCCCTATCTGGGAATAAAGTTAAATAATATGTGTATATTACTGTCTCTTCTCTCTATATTTTCACGTTTCTCAATAAGTAATAATAATATTTTTAAGCTTTGTTTATACCTATAGTTTGAAATTCATCTGCCCTGATATTAAATATCAAATAGTTCCAAAAATAAAACTTAATTGGCTTCGGGAAATCTTTTAAAGAGATGAATGGAAACTGACGTCTGTAAATGAATGAATGTCAGTATATTACGTAAGGCCCTTTCTCAAACCATTCTCTTACTGGACACGTGTTTCATTATTAGGAAAGGTGATGGAACGTTTTTTGGTTATTTGATATTGCAAAACTGGGGCGTAGTTATTGTACTAGGTAAACAACTGAAAATACTACATCACGAGTGACGAAAAATTCTGGCAGAGCGCCTATATCGCGTGAAAAACAGAAGTTACCAAGATAAATAGGTAGGTACCTCAATTTAGTATTTATTCATATTTTTTTTATTTTAATTATGTATGCTCTTTTAATAAATTGTTTTTATTTGTAAACACATCCTCACATTAAAATATATGCTTGTATCGCGAAAAATATGTAAGTCAGCAACAAGGTTCGAACCTGTGATCTCCTGATCGAAAATTTTATTAAACTGCCAATACCCTTTGTTTTCACAATAGTCTCGGTTTATGGACATTTCATCATAAATAAAATGCAGGTCATTTAAATTTATTTTCTGTCAGTTTTCGATTTATTTGTTTGCTACAATGATGTCACCTAAGATGGTCACACAAAGTGTATTCTATTATCTTTAAAAGCTATGTTTATGAGTGATCAGACGAGCACACATAAAGTATATAACATTAGTAGATATTATAGATATTCATTTTAGACTATTTCGTTCTGGAAAAAGTTTTTTTATAATAAACTGGTTGTTGGATTAAAACAAAATATCAACATTGAACTAATTAAATGAAAAGTGGAGAAACAGTTGCTACCCTATGATAAAATGTAAGTATTGTCAATCGAAGTTTATCAAGATAGAAACTGGAATAATCTAGAAAGTTTCAGGGAAATGAACAAGTTCATTAGGTGGGAGGGGAGCGTCATAAAAGCTTCGGGCGCCTGTCCGACGTTAGGCAAACACCTACTTACTTATCATAATACAACTAATCACTACACCTACTAGAGAACTAAATTAAATATTTAATATCTTTTTATTTCAAGTTTACACAAACTTTTAACTTGCATAATTAAAAAGGATAATACCTATGTCTATAGTCTTGGAAATAGAGTGCATTTTCACCTGATTTCTATAAGTTTTCTTGTATTAGTATATCCATATTATGCTTATTTATTTTTAAATACAAATACAAGGGACGTTCATTCAGTAACTGTCCCATTTAAATTTTGACAGAGATTTTAATAAAAAATTGTTTTCTTATTTGTTTGGTTTTCCAAATTGTGATAAATATATAATTGTACTGAATGTGTTATCAAATTATTACACGAGACAATTTTTTATACATGCCAAAGACGAAGACATTTGGAAGCGGACTTAATGTATAATATATTGTAGATGCCTATAAAAGACATATGAAAGCGGACTTAATGTATAATATATTGTAGATGCCTATAAAAGACATATGAAAGCGGACTTAATGTATAATATATTGTAGATGCCTATAAAAGACATATGAAAGTTATTCCATAAGTGTATGTTGTTAGATAAATTATAGGAAAAACAATGTCCTTTATGAAAATTTGCATTTAATATCTAGTTAATGAGAAGAAAAAAAAATCCGTCAAACGATTACAGATTGTTCCAGTTATTGTTCGTTAGGTGTACATGATGGATTAACTCCCTCCCCTTAAACGACTACAGATTGTTCCAGTTATTGTTCGTTAGGTGTCCATGATGGATTAACTCCCTCCCCTTAAACGACTACAGATTGTTCCAGTTATTGTTCGTTAGGTGTCCATGATGGATTAACTCCCTCCCCTTAAACGACTACAGATTGTTCCAGTTATTGTTCGTTACAGATTGTTCCAGTTATTGTTCGTTAGGTGTCCATGATGGATTAACTCCCTCCCCTTAAACAAAAATATTTGTATTTGTATTTCCTTTAAATGTTCCTTTTTAGAGGGTAGGAACTAACAAGAAAGGCAGACCCCACCACCATGTGGGATTAATAATTGCCCAAGGAGAAGAAGGAGAAGGTAGGAACTAACCCCTTTCAATCGGAATGAATCTTCAACAATTGATTTATCTATTCCACAACATTCCTAATGCTCTTATCTTATAGGCATTGGAGCGGTAGCAGTAGCAGGGTAAATAAATATTACAATAATATTATTGAATAGATTTTTTTCTTAATAATTAAGTAATATCGACCCTGTATTATAATATGGTAATAAGTTGTCTGCTTAGGCGGCGAGTAATGTCACATCTTATTAATATCACTCCGTCCTGAATATTGACATTTCGCACCCCTAACCTCAATTTGCTTGGATGCAGTTCCCCTGCTACTCCACATGGTAACATTCTATCTCCTATCACCATCTACCGATTAATTACTTTCCGAGCAAAACAAAACACATCCAGCATACACCTGCAACATCAAATCAGGAATGTATGACTGTTCCAAATTAATTTACTAGCTAATTAATAATGTATAATCTTTTATAAAGGTGAGCACCTACATGTATATAAATCAAGTTGATTAACATTTTACCCAAAAAACACTATGTTTATGCTCCCGATATTTCCGATATCTTTCACAATGCATCTTTCATTAGTGACAACAATATTAAGACGTAAGAAATATTTTGCTAAGACGTGGTTCAATCGGTTCCAAATCCTTCAATCGGTTCCACTCCCAAGAGGAGCATAAAAACAAAATAAGAGGTTTAATTTAGAACTTCTTAAAGATTTTAATCGCTTTTCCCATATTTCCTCCCAATTTTCTTGATGTTTTCTTTTCCTCTAAAATACATATGTAACAAAAACAAGAATGATATGAGTACCACCCGTAGCACCCTTAGAATATATTTATTTGAATCAAACTATGGATAGGTACTGATACTTTTTCTATAAAAATAACAAAAACTCCATAAAATTTCTCATAATTTTAGTACAAATAATAATCTAAACTTCAATAATCTAAACTAAACTGTATATATGTAAAATCATCAAAGTTTCTTGAAGTGGTTTTCCGCACAAACTTTTAAAACATCTCTTTTTTACACCTATTAGTCAATATTTTATCACGGTAACAAAATTAATAAAGTTCTGATCAACACGCTTCATATACAAAAGTTTGATTAAAGAAAATAGTAAAGATCTAAAAAATATAATTAAATTTGTTGAACTTCGATGGTAGGTTTCAAACCTCTACATTCCACTCAAGGTGTTTGCCGCCATACAAATTTTAATTATGCAAAGACATGCGCGTCGCGTCATAAAACGTTGATCAAAGCGTAAGACAAAACTACGTACCTATCTAAGTTAAGTTTAAATAGCTACAGATTTATTACAAATTTCCCTAGAGCAAAAGTAATATGCATAATTCAATCGATGTCGGGGGCCTTGACTTAAGAAAAGAAGCATGTCTAGAAGTGTATATAGCATTCATAAGGAAATGCATGCTCACACTAAAAAATACGTAGGAAGATTACCGTTTACATTATTTTACCAATGTTTTAGAAGGGAACTACGTAGATAAGCGAAACAAGAAGGAAAAGCACAAATATTTTTGTTTCATTACATTTTAGTGCCTGCAATATAAACATTTTCTTTAACCAATACCTGCTATGCTCGTATAAAGGTAGGCATGTAACCACGTACCTACGCACACACTGCGTACAGTATGTGATACCTTTACACAAATATTGACTATAAACAATGGCTTGCGTTTGAAATGTAAATGACAACTTGACTACTAGAGATTCTCGTGAAATAGAAGATCAAATTCTATATTATTTTAAGAGAAGAATATTTATATAGAAGGTATATTTAAGAGTTTTTTTGATTTAATATAATGTATCAAGGATTAACATTCACATATTATAGACACTTTGAACCTACTTAACAATAACGTAACTAGGTACTCATCAATTTATGGAAAATGTTCAGAATATAAACATGTATCTAGATTCTCAGTTTTTCCTCTTTTACACTGGCTCTCTATTTTTCTCTCAATATTTTCTATTTTAAGTTATTTCGTACCCATTAAATTACCTTATGCTACTAACATAATCATGATAAACAGAAATGTATGGATGATCAACATAACTTTATGGCCTGCAACCCAAATATTATCATTCTAGGCAAATTACATTGAAATTATTCCCATTATTAATAAGCAACATGCATTATTCTTAAATTCTTGCAGATTTCTAACACTCCTTTACTAACCTATTCAACAAATTACTTTCAGAGTCTGAAGGTTATTGGAAGTAGTACATGCAGAAACGTGAGTAAAACCTTGGGAAATATAATTATTATATTCAGTCAGATCTGAGAAGGATCACGTTTATGCACATTATGCAAACCCTTGCAATACAAAAAATCATTCTTGTTTTATTTTTATTCAAGAACCTTTAAATTACTTGAAAAAAAACATGATTAAAGGCGCTTTAATGCGAGGGAAACTATTACTTTTATTGGGCTTTTTGCAATTGAAATTTAGTGTATTTCCGATCGTTGTTTTTATTTATTTATTTCTAATGGAATAGTTTATAAAAATAAAAGTAGTTTGAGAACCGTGATATGTTGTCCTTTGACTAGATCAAAAACTTGTCAATGATGGATATTTTTTCTTCGCAGCGTTTCCAAATGGAATGTTACAAAAACAAAATAAGTTTAGTGAACTTCGGAAAGATACTAAAGAGCCTATTGTAAAAATGAAGTGAATTTCTTCAATACCTGAGACATTATAAAAGTACCTATTCACTAATACCGACATCCAACAGAGTAAATAATACCGAGTATCCGATAAGTTTATTAAATTCAATAAAACTTCCAACTAACTTAGGAACGTGTTGAGAATAAATACGACAAACACATACATACTTCACCGTACATTTTTATTTAATATATATGTACATAAATTTATTATTATTATTACTTTTATGTGCAATGCTTTTCAATTACTTCACCCAGGATTTTTCCACATCTGGGGATGTTCAACCCATCTCGATGTACGAGTAGGTATATACATCATTATTTTATTCTTACATGTTCATCGTTTTTTTTTACAGTTTGTCGTATGGAATATTTATTATATGCAGCTAGTCTGCTGGCTACTCCACTTGTGGATTATGCCATGATGGTAGAGTATAATAGTTCGCAAAAATTCGTCTTAAGATATGAAACTTCGCACTTGCGGTTAAGAAGTGTGTACTATGCACTTGCGGTTAAGAAGTGTGAGCTATAATGAACAATTTTTATAATTAAGTGTGAACTGATAACGTAAAACAGGTCTTACTGATTTTAATCATTCGCAGCAAATTAAGTTAGGTATCTCAATAATTTAAAATTAAATCACTATCGATGAAGTAAGAACCATCGTTGTAAGTTGCCTCATTCCTAAAACTAATCCCGTATTTTCTTATTGATTATATTTGCTCTCCTCCTTCGTATCGAAGCAAGTATCATTCATTGCAAGAATACTTGAATCTTCACAGATCTCTTGGATTTGATAGATAGAATTTATTTGATAATATATAGAGAAACGACATTTGAATAGTATACAATACAAAAATATGGAAGAAAAAAGTTGAAAGTTGAAGAACCCATAACACTTTAACTCTTCGATACCCACAGCTTCACTATTCTTAATGAATTTTTATGTAATATAGTTCATATCTGACACGATACTTTATATACATGTTTAAAACCACTATTTAGTTAAAACGATTTTGATACAAAAATACAGACACATAATATGATATAAACATAGAGGATCCGCAAATATGCGAACCTTTCGTAGCCCAAGTACACCTTGCTGAAGGAGGCAAAATAGACTTTAGAACAGTGTTCCACTAAGCGTGTGCCGCGGCACACTGGTGTACCGTGGTCGTCAGTTGGTGTGCCGTGGAAAAAAGTCAAGATTTTGTGAAGATAATACACCTCAAAATAGCTGCTGAGAACTTTAAGAGCGAGGCACTTTTTTCTTCGGTGTACGTCTAAAAAAATTGATTTAATTGGTGTACGTTGAATACAAAAAGTTTGCGAAACACTGCTATTTTACTTACTTATGCAGCTATTCCTGTCCACCGCTGAACATAAGCCTCCCCCATATGTCTCTAGGCATCTCTGTCCTGAGCTTTCTGCAACCAGCCACCAGCGATTCTTCTAATGTCGTCTGACCAACGTGTTGGAGTTGTTCCTCTACTCCTTTTATCTTCACGAGGTCTCTACTCCACTGCCTTTTGTGTCTATCTTTGATCTTTGTCCATCACTGCTATAGGACATGGAAAACCCTGAATCGAATGAGATCGTGTAGGAAACTGCCGTGAGAATAGAGAACGTTGGGGCTTCCTACAAGACGAATCTGGAGCGTGTGACTGCGGTGTAGCACAGACCGTGCCACATTCGTTGGAGTGTCCATTGTGCCCTGTCACATGCACTATGGAGTATATTTTCGACGCACATCCACGTGCTGTAAGTTTTGCACAGTACTGGAGATCAGTTTGATTGGTTTATTCTGGGTTTCAACACGATAAATAAATTTAATTCAATAAATTAATTAATGGATTTTTTCTTTATCATCCAGCAACAAAATAACCGTGAACGGTTTTGCAATGCATTGGTGGATTAAACCTACATACAAACAAATAGGTATGCACACATAGAGGTGAATGAAGGTTAAGAAAATACGAAGAACAACTTCGTAGAAATATCATTATCTATAGAAGATAATCAATTAAAATAAATAACACGTGTATTTATTAAAATATTTTTATCAACTTTTATTTTTTACATCCTTTACAGAATTAGACAATAAGTTTGCCCAATTTCTTTGACTACACGTTTCAAAGTGAAAAACCAGACACATCCCACACTAAAAACTTTGTTACCAAGTGTTATTTTATCTAACTATAACTATTATCACTGGTTTTATAACACATTAAATATTCAAAACTGTAAAACGATAAATAATGTGTTGGTACGTTTTCTGTACATGTTTTGTAACATATTGTAGAAAATTTTACGTCTTATTTCACAACGTAAAACTCCTCATTCTCTTGGGAAATTGACATCAATCCATCACCTTGATCAAAAATTGTAAAACAACAAGTCTGGGGAAATTTTATTCAAAATGAAATAAACCGCGCTGTCTTAATTCATTTAAAAATGGCTATTATTTTAATATGCGGTGAATATTATTCAAAATTATTTACTTCATTCAAATTCATTCAAAATTATTTACTTCTAAAATTTACAAATTTGTGGTAAACTAAATAACTTTAAAATTGAATCTATTAACATCAGACATGACAGCTAGGGGCAATGATCCTAAAGTTTTAGCGCAGAAACAAACTAATATCTGCACAACACACTACATAAAACTTTGATTTAAATTCTATGGTCACCTTTGATTTTGAATTACTTTATTCAACGACTTTTTCATTTTAATTACGCGGAAAAAGTTTTTGTAATTCATAGGACGACTTTAATTGTAAATCGTAAATATTTTGCTACTTCTTCTATGAGTGCCATATCAGGTCCCCCCGACGTTGGCAATCACTCTGGAGAATGCTTCCCTGTCTCGTGCCGTGCGGACCAGCTCTCCCATCCGTGTTATTCCGGTCCATTGCCGTATATTCCGCAGCCAAGACATCTGCCTCCTTCCCACTCCTCGACGTCCCTCAATCTTGCTACTAAATAAAGTTAAGCTTTTAATTAAACTTTTTTCCCCTCAGTTGTAGATGTGAAAAGTAAAAAATGTATTTTGAAACCTCCTTAGAATCTGATAGTGTGGACACATTTACAAATAAAATATTCAAAATCAAATTTTCTTTTTTGGATACTTACGAGCATATATCATGCCCGGTCTTAATCTTTCTTCCCCAATGATTAATTTTGCATATTATTTTCTAAAACTGGGTCTTGAAAACTAAAGACATCCCCATCAGTGAACATATTAGAATTATATGTACTTAAATTTGTGCAATAGTCGAATAATAATTAACTTAAATATTTTTGCTTATTAATAATTATTCAGGTTTTTTACATATGAATTTTCCAAAATTATCTACGTACACTGAAATGTATCATTCCATCTGAGAAATGAAAGAAAGGAAACAATATTCTATTAAATATGCCTCAAAACAAGTTTCTAAATGTCACGGTTCATCAAATCATTTGAAAAGTGTCGGACACTTATCTAAACCATCACAAAAGACTGTACCCAAATCCTTAGAACTGTGTCCCTGACAAAAGCTTACAAACTCAACCTGAGATTCTCTGAATACAAAGAGAAAGAATATTCAGGAATACAGATAAACTTTCAAAATTTTCGAGGTTATTACAAATTTTTGGTAACCTGAAAACTTTGATTTACATCCAGGACATCGTTCCACGAACAACAATATCAGAGCGATAGGAATATCGTGACACAAACAACCCGAGAACAAGAATGTTTGAGATGAATTTGGCTCAATTTTTTTTTATATTATTTTTTTTTAAATAAATAATGAAAACCATTCCAAATACAAAAGCATTATGGAGGAAAAAAATTTCACTTGTCATTTTTTTCTCATTCGATATATTATATGATAATATGTGAATATTTTTCTTAAATACAATATTTCATAATAAAACCCATGCAATAAACATTAAAATACAATTAAGCAGTATAATAAACATGAAAAGACATTTATTAAGAAAATTTTGGTAAATAAATCCGAAATAAATATTTAAATAGGTCTTCACATAACTTAGACAAACACTTCAGTTAGTACATATAGGTAGGTACTATTCATCTGTATTTATATAATAATAAATACCTACTCCTGTTTCGTCAAACTATAGTAATGTGGGTAAAGGTTAAAGGTTAACCATCTACCCATTACATTATTACAAACATTATATAATGCTTACATGCCTAATATCCAGGCGACATCGTTACCCTCATTACTAAATACATTGGCATTAATCATGGAGGACAGGAAAAAGTGTCTATTAAACAAAATGTGCGTTTGTTATACTTCAAGAGAAATCTTCTGAAAGGTTTTTTTTTAATACTTATATCGGTGAATCAAAAGTTTTTGCCTCTGGTACTTTAGTCTTAAGGTCTTGCTCCTAAAATCTAAACATTCACATAGTTCTATCGAATACGTGAAGGATTTTTGATAATTAGCTTATTCATTTGATCATAAATATAAAAAGCTTGTACCATACCCAACAGAGAAAGTGCCTGAATTTGAACAAAACTGCTTCTAATTTATAGAAATGGATATTTACCAGTGTGGAATGACACAAACTATCGACCAGCTGATAAACGAGTGTCCCACACACGCATTCCAAGGATAACTTCAAACTTACACGCTCTTACGGATGACGCGATCCATTGGCTGCGGAATTTAGAGTTCAAATTCTGAGCGAAGATAAAAAAATTAATGTACAGAAAAAATGAATTTGTTTTTTTTAAATCTGGCCCAGACAATTTGAGGGCTGACAGTATCATGGTCATAAAATACGCGTATATTTATTTGTTAATTGAATATAATATTTGTAATTATGTTATATAAAAATTAATAAAAAAAGTTAGAACTTTGATGTACAGTTAATTAAAGTCCAATTAACCTTTCTGTAAATATCCGTAGAATAAGTCAAATAAAGGGCAAAAAATATATGTGACATATTCGAATAGCCCTAATTAAATACATAATGAAACTTGCGTTAGCCCTTTATCGATAATTTTGAAAACACAGGGAAGGTACGAGCTTTCGAGATTCAGAACGATTTTGTGCTTGTAATGATGCTACCTCCAAATTTTACCTCTTAATAATGTTTATTCTTTTCACGATATTTTCTACCCTGTAATTTTGTTATCATAACTTTTGGAAAACTATGGTACTTACAGGTACATCTACATATCTTCGATATTTCAAAATTTAATTATGTTTATTGCCATAAATCTATCTTGTGAAAGAGAGTTTTTTCATAAAGTACAAAACTGACGTAACTAATTATTATTTTCAAAATATGTAAACTGACATTGGGCAATCATTGGTTCGTTGGAAGAATGACATCAATTGGATTTCTGTTTGTAAAGATTTGTTCTATTGTTGATATTGATTTGTGTCTGACTATCTTGAGATTTCTTTTTTTTATTTTATTTTATGAAATGACATTTTATATCTTTATTATCGCTGATGTGAATATTTTAGATAAACTTACTTTTCGAATTGTGTCTTACTCTGTTTAAATTTTATCTCTTTGACGTGCTTTTGCCAATGTTTTAAATATTTACTGACTTATTTTGACACACCATAATTGACTCATTATAATATAGACCTTTTTTTGTTAATTCTTATTATTCTATTATTATTTTGATCTTGACTTATGAGTTTGCAATGTACCTGTGTGATTGTGTAATGATTGTTTTTTGTTGTTGTTGTTGTTGTTGTTGTCTGTCATACTTTTTTTATTGTTAACATGTAAAAGGCTCACGCCGTGTAAGATTTTAAATAAATAAATAAATAAAATGGTAGCCTTACAGATGAAAATGAAAGCTCTTATTGATCAAGTATCATAAGATGCTTCATATACAGGGGACTACACTGTTTTCCCAGAAGAACGTTAATTGAAGAAAGGGCGTATAAAATGGATTAACTATTTTCCTATGAAACAATTTGAACCACGAGCCTTTCGTTCAGAAGTTTGAGACTTTACCATGAGGCTACCAACATATTTAGATTAAAAATTTATAAGTAAAAAAAAACTGAGTTTTAAATTTGTTTAATTAACAGTTATACGTGTTTCGGGTTACAGGCCCATATTCATACAAGATATTTAGACTTTTACATAACCATGTAACAAAACATAAAACCTGTAATTTAAATGTTACTAAATAAAAAAAATATTGACAGGTAGGTGCTTACACAAGTTCGTGTTTAAGTTTTATTTCTCATGGTATATCAATAATTATTGTCCAGCAATTATGCCGCACGAACATCTTTAGTTGTATGAGTAACAAGAATAATTCCGTAAAAAATCGGGAATTATTATAATTAAATCGATTGTTCAAACTCGTGTTAAAAAATTATTTGAAGGTGTCCCCCGAGTAAGTATGTATTTTATAATAAATTATTGTTTTCAGAACATTTTTTTCTTTCCGAATATTATCGAACCGATTTAAAAGATAATGTTTTTTCAGTACTTTCAATAATTTTGTAAAACTTTTTCCATTTATTAATTATTAATATCAATCAACAGGTCTTTAGTCTTAAACAAACATATAGTCATATTACGTACTTACCTTCATATAATATACATAATATAGATATACAATATTTGATTTAATATAAAATCTTTTTTTTTCATATTACAATTTAATCATGTACCTACTTGTCAGTGGCGGGACTAGGCTTTTCACATCGGGCATGCTTTGTACAAATATACTATTTTACTCGCAAACGAGTGGACGTCCTTGAGAATAATATAATATAGGTATATATATCGGAGACGGGACTAGGCTTTTCATGTTGGTCTTACATTCGTTATAATAATAAAAAAAAAAAGATATCCAGAATGGTTGACATACCCCTTTGCTGAATTTAAGATATTAAATGGTTTATATTCGATGTCTATTAAAAGACACTTAAAAACTTTAGTGGGAGATCTATTGTTTGCCAAAGACTTCATGGGTCCTTAATATAAATAAATAAAATACAAGAAGTCTGCGATACAAATAAATACTATTTTTTAGTATGTAAGTAACTTTAAAGTTAAATGTCGTAATTTCTATACAATTTATTTTGTCTCGCGCATCCATCATAATATTAATCAATCCTTTATGAAGAACGTTTCAAATCTAAAAACTATTAGCGGTTGCACATAGTATCTACCTTCAAATTATTTTTAACTGCCTAGTACGTTACGCACGACTCACACAATCATCACACAACCAATACAAATAAAAACATACTCATATAGGTACATTATGCACCCAAACGTTCTTCGTGCAAGCTTGCTTATTTTGTCCTTAAGATTGCACACATACAACCAAACATACCCAATAATACACATGTATGGCGCGTCATTGCCTACTACGTATTCACACTAAAATTTAAGTGTGTGTTAGTGAGACAGAGGCTACGTATAAAGCAATAACTTACTATTCCATTAATTTAGCTATCACGGTAAATTATTGGATTTTATTAAAAAAAGTCAATATAACGTATCGATTTTACACGCACTTCAATACAAATAGTACGCGCTTTTGATAAAAACTCTAAAACTTACAAAAATTGTATATTTGCTGCGTATATTTTTGTAAATCGTTCTCTTTGCAACGAAATGTTTGGCGGCAAATTCAAACTAGTTTTTGATGATTTCAATATTTTCTTCATAGATTCTATGGGCATGCTGTGCTTTTTTGCATGTATGGCAGGCACGCGACTGCTACTTGTGTCTCCTTGAAAATAAATCGAATTTGAAAATGTGGAAATTGCCAATGGCAATAAGTTGCTTTTTGACGATAATTTTTATTCAGGTTTATTTATTTCTTTATTTTAGAAATTCTATATTTCAAATATCTGCTCACAAGATACCACGACTATTACGAATTTGTGGAGCAATATCTTTTATTTGGTGCTGATAATTATTTGATTGTGTTGGAAGAACGACCTAAATGTTTATTAGATGAATTAAGTATACTGGTTACCCCACTTGTTAAAGACCTCATAATGGTAAAGATGTTGGTTTATCAGAAAATATATGTTCTGTAAAAATAATTAAATTTGGTGACTACTCTAAATGTAAAAAAATCTTAGTTGGCAATTTTTAAAATGAAACACGATAAGTATATAGTTATTCCACTATCGACTAGTGGAATAACTATATATCGTGTTTCATTTCAAATGTTATTAATATGAACTTCCACCAAGAACCGTCGGTCGATAAATTAAACTTTATCTTAGTTGGCATGTTCAAAATTTTATTATATAAAATCAAAACCATCCATTCGTTCAGAGTAATTTAGAAGTATATTCAATATGTACTGAATGTACTGATGTTATCTTCTGGGATCACATTAGTCTTCAGCTGTAATGATCCCAGCAAGAGTCGTCTTATTGTGTATAATAATAATAATATTGCGCTACGACGGAGTTGAGCAACATTCTCTATGGTACCTACCCCACAAGGGATGCGTTATGATGATATATAGCAAGACATTAGTGATTATAATATATTTCCCAACCGATAAAAGTTCATGCATATAAATAATCCCTCTTCCCTGTCTTAACACATTATTTATCAATATTTGACATTGTTATGTACCTACTCTAGTAGTGGAATGACGTTTCAATATTTTGCCCATAATTTACATATTTCATACACATTTTCAGTATTCTGAAAGATAACAGGGCTACAATATATCATTTTATAACATATCTGTCTTCAATTATTATTTAAAAGATTTAAAGTTATGATCTGTGACCTTGAAATACTTTTGAAAGTATTAAAAATATTTAAATTAAAGAAAATGGCAACTATCACACGATATGAAATAAGAACGCAAATCTAATTGCAAAACAAATTTAGTTAAAAACAATATGAATCTTTGAATAATAATTCTTCAACAAATATACTTCCTGACTTCTCTAGAACTTTTTAAGCTAAAGTAATTAAAAAGTTTTCATTAAACCTCAAAAGTTTCACAAACATCATCAAAGTAGTTAATATTAACAAAACTTCATAGTAAATAATAAATAATTAATGAAAAATCATTTGACACTCACCTCTGACAAGTACTCGATGCAACAAAATCAAAAAGTTCTTTTCAGAAATGTCTATTTTTCAGGATAAAAATTCAATAATAATATTCAAACAGGTGTTTTTTTTACACCCCAAGAAAGTTTGAAAACAAATATTTAGCGCCACAAACACTTGAAAAGATCTAAAGAACCACTTATAATAAAATAATTAATTTTAATTTATCGCATGTATTATAAAATTATTTTTATTTACTTATGTTTAGATATATTATAATGAAGTATATGTTTGTTGATATGTATGTAAGCTGAACGCTGCAACGCACCCAACACTCGACGACAGATGCGAGCAAACTGAGAGAAGCTTCAGAGAGTAACTAGGCGGTTTGGTGGACTGGCGGGCTGAAGAAGGAAGGCAGTGGTAGTGGCAGACTACGGTGGTATTGGGAGGAGCGGGAGAACTGAGGTCGCAGGCCGAGAAGGGGTTGGGAGATGGGAGTGGGTATGGGACGAGAGCCGAATCGCTGAGGTACGGACTATCTCATGATCAACTACTTACTAATTACCCAATGATATCAAAATCATAATAATATATACATGTCAATTTCTAACTAGTTAATCCCTCTTATAGATTAGTCATTTGTCATAATTAGCTTATTAACTTTGTTTTTAACTTGATTCACTTCAACCCATTTGTTTGTTTCTGCTTTTGAAATAGGTGAACTCTAGAGGAGCATATCCATCTTGCAACGAGCTGGATTCTAGATTAGATTTAATGAATAAAAAAGAGTTTTCATTTCAGTTTCATCACGTACTACATAAAGTTACATATTACTATTTTGTGAAAGGGAAAAATATTGATTTCAGAGTTTTAGTAAAAAACAAATGGGACTAAATCTCATGAACTCCATATCATTCGATATTATCTGTTTGATCATATTCCTCTGTGTTAGTTTTGTATTTGCTGAACTAAAGATTGCCTTCTTACATACAATTGCGTTGATGCATTTTTTCAGCACTTTAATATTATTATACTATGATATTTTCATTTTTATACCTGAAATGAAAGTAATACAATACATATCTAATCTTTTTTATCCTCAACATACTTTTGAATTTTATTCATACCATAAAGTAGGTACCTACCTACTAACAGCATGTAATAAGCATGCAAATCACCCTTTCTGCGACAGTTAAAGTCAAGATATTCAGAATGGGTGGTACACCTCGTCGCGCTGAATTGGATTTATGTTTATTTATTTATTTTATTTTTCACTGTACATTATTAACATTATTTTAAATCAGTACAAAGTATCATAAAAATATCAATTATTCAATGTACCTACAGAGGACGAGTTTATCGCTAGAATGCGATGTCTTCTAACGTTTATTATATCATCGCTATTTTTCATGAAAAGGGTAGACACCTAGACAGTAGATTCACTGCAGCACACTCCTAAAAAGCTGCTAGAGAAATCTTTTTGTAATATTCAAATAAAATGGATTGAATTTTAAGCCTCATTTAAAAATTTAAAATTATCCATATTTAATAAAAATTGCACTTTGAAATATGTCTACTTATTTTTCCAATGTGGACTTTCAGTATCATTTAGTATTGAATACGAGATGTACATATTAGTGAATCCACATCTGATATCAGGACCAAGGGGAACACGTTGTAGGTATGGGATAGACCTGGTTTGTACGGCAAATGGGAGGAGGGAATAAAGTGGGAGAGATGGGAGTCTGAGGTAAAGCGGCGTGAGAGAACGAAGGGAATAAACGTAAAGGGGGGACGGAGCATTGAATTACAAACACAACTAGAGAACAACACTGGAAAGTTCTGAATAAATTAACGGTGCACTATCACTTTTTTATAATATAAACAAGTGAACGAGACAACGCATAGTAGCACAATCGCACCATATCAAGATGTGTACACTGTTACTAAAAGAAACAGATACCTACATAAGAGTTTTAGTGAGCGCTATTTTTTCAGGCTTACATTTGGAGATGTCCTCTAGAACAATAACATTTCCATGGTAGGACCAGGTCGTGTTCCCTCGTCCCTGCCACCCTACACCCTCCGCCGTCGCTACGATGTATAATAGTATACACACTGTGTGTAGAGAGATAGGTATTATGTACTACTAGCATAGTATACTACGAGCCATGCTCCATACTACTACACTACACTACTGTGTAGCCAGTGTTCCTATGTACCTACCTACATAGTAATAACATCAACACAACATACTCCTATGTACACATATATATAATATGACGACGTGCATCGATCGATTTTTACAGCGACCAGCTACAATAGTCTCTACATTCTCCGCCACTGGAGCGAATCTTTGATATCAACAGGCTACGGGCTGAACTTGATCCTAACCATAGTCACCGCGGTATTGTGGTCTTTACGTGACCTTCACAATCTATTACACACCTACAAATGTTACTACTTTCCATATCCACTAATATTCATTTCTTATGTACACAATAATCATAGACATGTAACTTCAAAAATATGCACTCATTACACATTATTTGGATGTGTTTTTTCCAACATCAGACATTTTTATTTGTTTAATTAAGAATGCTAAATTTTATACTTATGTATTTAACTTAAATGTGTGGCTGTATTCCCGGCTCCCGGAATCCCAGGCAAAGATAAGTGTTTTCTGTAAACGATTTGCGACCTAGCGAATCTAAAATACTCAAAAGTTTGACTTTAGTCATTTTATTAAAAACAAATTAAATTTGATTTAATTCAATTGCATCACAATTTTAATATTTATTTAATAATTCTAGAGTCTGTAAAATAGAGGGTCGAAGAGAGGTTGGTAGGAGACAGGTTTCCTGGCTCCGCAATATACGTGATTGGACTGGAATAAGAGGTGTTGAGGAGCTGTTCCAGGCTGCCCGGGACAGGGATGTATACTCTCGAGTGATAGTCAACGTCGGGGGGACCTGACATGACACAGAAAGAAGAAGAAGAGTCTGTACGTTCACAGAGAGAAAATTCATACTGATTATAGTAGGTATTTATTTTTATATATAAGAAAAAACAATAAAATAAATACTATCATAATATTTATTTATAAATATTTATTTCAACACTCAATATAAAACTCATGCAAAACGAAGAATTCACAACAGAATGATAATTGACAAAACTTTAGTGATTAACAAAACTAATACATTAAAAATGACCAATGTCTTAATTTCATTTTTTTCATAGTCTAACAAACAATGATTACGTGTGCAATGTGCATAGAGTTAAGGATATACCCTACTACTGCAGTAGGTATAGTTGATACGTGTATTCGTACATGATGACAATAAAAAAATAGATCATGAATAAATCATATTTTGCAATCTGATGGAAGGTCAAACAAAAATGTATTGTAAAATTAATATTCTCATATTATTATTTTTTAAAAATGTATATAATTATTTTAATAAAATTATCGATATTTACTCTAAAGGATGATTCTCATGAAAAATGAAGAGATATCAAAACCTTCCAAAATCGGTATTTTTTTTTTGATAAAATTTATACCTACAAGGAATTCAAATATTGTCCGCGAAATGCTCAAAATATTTAAAATAAAAAAAAATCTGTGATAAAATTGAACGATAAAACAATTGATAACTTCATCCATTTAGTATATCACCCATCTTTAATGTCATATTTTCATGGTAGAAACACGACAACCTATAACGTTTAGTAAATCCACAGGTTTACTCTTCTCGTCAAACATGTCATAATGGTAAATATGAAAGTTTAAATGAATTTATTAATAAATTTAATATGTTATTAGTATTCACATGTTATAAAGTATTCACATTCACATCAAATCAAAAGCCACCATTCACACCAGCGCCAGCGCTCTTGAGATTGTCGAAAGGTTGTAAAATGGCGCCAAAAGAAACGATTCATCCAATATCGTGATGGATGGAGAGAAAGTTCGTCGTTAACTGTGGGCCTAGTCAAAACACATTTAAGCGTTACGTTTTCGTTTCGTTTTCGTTCAAACGTGGACGACGTTGCTAGAATGCGTCAATTTTCGTAGCTAATTGTGTATTTTAGCTACGAAAATTGACGCATTCTCGCAACGTCGTCCACGTTTGAACGAAAACGTAACGCTAAAATGTGTTTTGACTAGGCCCACTGAAGGAAGAGTCTCGGCCTCATGCACGAGAGGTGAGCGGTTCGATCCCATGTACCTACCGGGAAACTCCCCTTTCACGACACAAGCTTTTAGCTTATTGTGAAAGGTGTATAAGGTTGAATTAGAGTTTGTAAGAAAAACGCAGATAAATCTTGAAAAAAATATCATGGTCATCACATTCAAGAACATATTTATCAAAAAATAGAACAAACACGATCGTGTAATTTTTCAATTATTTTTACTACCGCTTATATCACATAATGTGTAGTATTCATTTATAGATAAAATAAATGAAAATAGAATTGAATGATTATAACATGTCAAATATAATTTTCATTTTTAATACCTACATAATTATTAGTTTGTCAAATTGATAAGTAATGGATTAAGTATCTTACATTTTGTGAATTATTATTTCTTTATCAATCTAACACATGTCAATATTCATTAACACGCGTGTTGTTAGGTAGTTACCTAATAGTTATAGGCAGGCATACTATAAGTATCTAATATACCTAACTGATGCAATGACCAATTGAATACCTGTTCGAGTTGTGTTCATATGCCCCTTGGAGTTTCAGGTAAAGAATAGGTCTCCCGCTATTTTCTGTAAGCTTTTGAGTGTCCTGTAAAATATAGGTGTTTGGAAAACCGTATGTGACAATTGATATCTTTAACTCATCGACTGTCTGTTTGAACTGTAATTGGCATATAGACGACGTCTTGGATGTTTATTACATGCAGTTATTTCACTAGCCACCCCACTTCTGGGAAATATGAATGAATGATGTGTTGATATGATCTCTACCAAACATAAGCTTCACTTCACTTGACTAGAATTTACCTGGACTAATATAAAAAAATCATATTGTACCTTGTTTTGACACTAACGTGTCATTTATTTACTTTTTTTCCATGGATCGAAATAAAATAAAAATAAATTTCATTAAGTACTCATATTCTTTAGATGATCTAGTTCTTTAATTAATCCAAATATATCCCCATACACCATCAATGTAACTAATATACTAGCGTCGTGAAGGTGGAGTAAGCCAGCAGAGCACATCCCCATATTTAATAAACAAAAAATAGGTGAAAAACTATTAAAAACTCTTTTGATCATACTCAAGTACCTACTCGGTGGAAAATTCATATACTTAATATTTTTACATTCAAGAATCTACCTACATATATAGATATCTATGGTCTGCCATATGTCAAAATATGATATTGAATTTTTTTTTATTTTTTTTTATTTACTTACATAAATTCACGATCTAAGTCTTTAACATGTTGAAACTCTGATACACACAATACATATACACCTACAAAGATATGATTTTTTTTTAAATACAAAACAATAAGACACACGAAACAGAAATTTATATAGTTCATGTATTATTATCATTAGCAAATATGGCACTTTATTACTGAAAGGATCCCCAAACATTTAGTTTCAGTATTGTTGTATTAATAATTAACCAGCAACTACTGCAATGTTTAACAGTAATTGTAACGTATTATTTTAATTTAATAAACCTAGGAAAATGTTGAATTCGATTTCAGTTCGATTGGGTTCGGTGAAAAATGCAAATTTTTCTATCTTACCTTGAACTATTTTCGCCCTAGGTATATCCAGTTTTACAAACATATATACATATATTTATACATAACAGCTTTTAGGAAAGTATATGAAAATTATCAGCTGTGACTCCCACGCATTTCACTACAGTAGGTAGTGAAATGAGAGTAGTGTTTACATATGTACATTGTGTCATTAACCTCTCAACGTAATAACAATATGTAGGTAGCTATTACGTTGTTACTGTACATGGGTAGATAGACACATCAGGTAAACACCTAACCTAGCGGTCTAATAGTTGTACTCGTAGGGAAAATGTAAATATCACCTTCTACGTCTTTTGACTTTCAACTGTACCTCTTGGGAGTTAGCAGGATAGAAACAAATCTCTTGCATTCAAATGAAAACGTTTAGAGTGTTTAGACAGTTAGTTTCATTCTACCAAAGGAAACAGTTTTTATGTTCCTAAAGCTCTAATATTTGATGAAATTGGATATTCTAATAAAAGATTTTTTAACTAGGCATATAGTTGGTATAACAGAAAAAAAACAAATTATCACAACATTTCCCATCTATTACTTGCGCCAGGATTATTTAAAAAAATATGTACAAGAATAAATTTAAAAAGCATGAAATATGTGTTCAATTATTTAGAGAAATTAAGGAGGTCTGTTGTATTGAATAATTCGAAAAATTATTTTAATTTAGTTTCTCATAAAGGTATAAAGATCCGAGACAATTGTTATTATTACTGTTGATTATTTCTATTATTATTTTTCTTCTATAAGAGAAAAAGATATCACTTGTGTATTATTATATTATTGTCATACATCTGGGAAAAACGACAAATGAAAAAGTCTAGAGGCAATTCGTAGAAAATAATAAAATTCTCGTCACATCAGAAGCTCTCGTAGTCAAACTCAACACACAGCCTTGGGGAGTAGATAATATGTATTTCGAGTTTCACTGCACGATTTTTAGTAGACGTTGTCTAACAACTCAACAGAAACACCATAAAATATTCGGAATAATACGATGACAAACAGCGAGAAGTAGTTCGCATACATTTTGAGAATACCCAAAAGACTGACTGTTTAATAAGGAGTTCACATTTTCACATTCAATAGGTATGGGATACGATTATAAATTAAAAAATAGCAAAGTGTGCCATAACTTCGACGTACAGATTTGAATTTGCTAAAGAAAATAAACTTCAAAACTCGTTTTTCGTGTTACACTTCTAGATGCACTAGTACCTAATCGTATGATAGCGCCGGCTATTATACGATTACTAGTGCATCGTTGATAGCGCTCAGCTCTTAGAAACAATTATTTAGTAATATGGAGTCATTTTTTATACCTACTTACTTTGTTTTACGATATTTATGTAATTACTTTATTTTAAGGTTGGGCCTACTTAATTTGAAAACCTTAGACACGCCACTGAATTCTTTTATATTGTGATGATTATATTTATTTCATGAATATAAATAGCGAATTACAATCCATTGGATTGGTCTGCAACGGATTTCGATTTTCTTCTCCATTCCTCTCTTTCTTATAGTCTCTATAATTCTACGTAGGTATGTGCCACAGTTCATGTCCTTCTTTGCTTGATCCATATAGATGTCTTCATGAATACCAACAAGTAAAAAAAAACAATTATACATGGT
The DNA here is from genome assembly GCA_947579605.1 of Athripsodes cinereus. Taxonomy (NCBI): domain Eukaryota; kingdom Metazoa; phylum Arthropoda; class Insecta; order Trichoptera; family Leptoceridae; genus Athripsodes; species Athripsodes cinereus. Next base: position 16,060,030 of record OX388315.1, read on the forward strand.
GACTTTTAATGAAACTAAGATGCTATATACTTTTACTTAGGTGCAATAGTTCAAACATAATCGTTTGTATTTTAAAGGTTGATATAATCTTATATTTGACAAAAAAATCCTCTACACAATTTGATACGATTGAATCTCTCTCTCTCTCTCTCTCTCTCTCTCTACTCCTAAGTGAAAATTAACGAGATAAAGCTGAGAATTATGATAATAAATTAGCGTGTAATATTTAAATAATAATTATTGCTTAATTTTGCTGAGAGGAATTAATCGAGATAGAGTTTGTGGGATTTGCAAAATCTGTAATACAATATTAAATTTATGTATAAATTTTGGAGGTAAGTATTCCATATCACTTTACCAAATTGAAAGCGAGAGGTCAAAATGTTCTACATATTATCACATTATGAAGCTAATACACAGAAATGATTATACATAAATGTTAGAGCGAAACTACATTAGGTCTAATTTTGACCTTTTGACTTATGAACATAGTGTTGTAATGCTCCTTTTATTCACCTATCTTGAAAACAAGTTGAAAATATTTTGTGATATAGGGTTGAAGATATAACTCTTCCAACATTGTTTCCTGCTCCCTTGAGATGGATGCTCCATTAAACGGCGCCGAATAAATCATCCTACATACATACATATTCGAAAACAGTCAGAAAATGGGAAAATCCAACAACTTTTTGTCGTTCATTTACTATAACAAGAAGGTTTTATTTTCGAATTTTCAAGAAAAAATGTAGAATAATTTTCTAGATATACAGCCTTAAACCACAGATTTTTGGGTCAAAGTTGTGTTGTATTCTATTTAAATATTTCGAGAGTAAAAAGTACAATACTTGTCAAGAATACTCAACATTTGTTTCAACTAAGTGTATATACTAAAAAGTGAAATATGTATTAACTATTGCATGTAGGAAATAAAAATAAAGTCGTCTGCTACAATAATTATTTTTAAAAAATGCCTTATAATTACTTTTCCATCAAAATAAATAAAAAAGTACGTATTATATGAAAAATTTGATAGATCAGATTGGATTATAATACTTCACCGCTGAATTTGAGACTTTGAATGTTTAATCAAAGTCACCTTAAATTTCAAAGTATCACAAAGAGGTTAAGACAAAAAGGACGAACAAGTATATCACCATAATATTATCTAGCAACCTTTCTTATGTTTTTGAAATACGTTAAATAAAACAAAATCATTTTTGATAACTAAAATATGATAAAATAATGGAATATCATAACAACTATTTTCTACTCGTACATTTTCCTAATATTTTTCTTATATTATTTTCTTTTTTCTTTATCTACACGAGTATTTAATTCGCCTCTTTCTAAAGTTTAGCCAGACATAAACAAGCTACCCAATTTTCCACGCAAACTAACAATACCAGAGTTTTTTTATAAGAAAATATATTTTACAAAATATATATTGTATTGTGGCTTTTGGAAAACAGCAACAATCTGGAGGGTTACTTCCGACACGGATTTGATCCAGAATTTTATGTAATATTTAAGAAACTGTCTCCTAATACCGTCACGAAATATCCCATGTATGAATAAGATGGGCTGTAGATTAGCTAGACTAAAAATATAACTTACTTAATGTCATACGTGTACGAAATTTAATATTTAATTCTCTCGAGGCTATGAAACCTATTTTCAAGAGTGTTAATGTCAAATTGGCAAAATACTAGATAAATCGGTATCTATAACAACAACCCTGTCCCTGGCTTGTCTGCTGACAACTACCGCTTGTTTGTGACAGTAAAATATATAAACATTTACATCTTTTCTGTAAATACTTATCAACATTATTCCTCGTTACTATGCGGATATATAATATTATAGTCCATGAAGAATATTTATTATTTAGGAATCAGGTAGGGAAATTGATAGACAGACTTGACTGAGAATAATAGAGATATAAGATAATTATATTATTTGCTTAAGATGTTAACCGACAATAAATCATCTGTCATGAAGGAAGGTAAACTCAAAAGAAAAAATATATCATTTCACCCATATATTTCTTGATAATATTTAGTAAAAATATTTACTATATTGGTTTTTTTAGAGAGAAGTGGCTTATATTTTTAGAAAAAAATATTTTAAAAAATGCTTAAATCAAAAAAATTTAGTAAAATAAAACACTTTCATTATTCATGCATGTTATTTTCCATTTTAGTAGAATTAAAGACTTGTCAAACCTAGATACTCTTTACATTGAACCCTATTCATTGCTGCTTCCAGGATCCCTAGTCCGTCTAAATCAGTTATTTCACTAAAAAAATTACAATTTATTTTGACCTAGTTCTTTCATGACGATTATCGACTTTCTACTCTCATCAGCTATAACTTCCCAAGATCTTAATTATTTACAATACGAGTATTTGCTTTTGAATTGTTCAAGTTCACTCAATAATTTAAAAGGCATACTTTAACAATAATAATTACTGATAATGTCTTTTCTGAAAATTGTTTTTGAAGCACATTTCTACATTCCTCATACATGAAACAATCATATTTTCTATGAAATGTTTATCTATTTTATACGTTTATTTAGACTTTGTTGTAATTTAAGTGAGGACTTCGATGTGACTTTTGAACACCTGTCGATACGTTGTGATGGTTCTCAATTAGGATTTGTTTTATGATATGGATCAATCGTACATTTTCCTAAATAGGCAACATGATTTGTTACGTAACTATGCCTGTACGAATATTAATATTTTCTATCTGAATATAAAAGTTGATATTTATTTTTATTCCTTAGAAATAAAAAGGTTGCTGTAATTGAAATGAAGGTCCAATTAACGCCTCGTTAAAATGAGAATTATTGTCATGTAATTACTTTGCCCTTAAGATAATATTTCAGTTAAAAATATTAATTATTCTCAAAACAATTTTATTAATCTGAGTAATCACGAGGGCAATATACTTAAGGTAGGTTTATTTCATTCCCTTTTAAATTTATTTGTGTAAAAATATTTTGTTTTATTTTTACATATCCATAGGTATATCATAAATAATATATCCTTCCAATTATTCAAAATCATCTTTATAATTTGAAATCATTGAGAAAACAACATTCATCATGGTTGCTCTAATGAACATTTTCTCCTGGTAATCCCAGATTACACTGGTACATGTGCCATGTGTGTCACCCGTTTCTGTGTCACTACTCGTTAAGTGCATTTGTTTCAAAAACTCTTGATACTATTAAAACATGTTTTATTTCCCAAATCCTTTTTGATTCTGCCTGTTTTTTTTTTCAGCACGAGGTTTGATGGTCCCAATTCTCAGAATCGAGGGACCGACGGAGGTTATGACATGATGGTCACGATCCTTAGAATTGAGGGATGATTATATTGTATTTTCCTTACTTTGTAAAGGGCAAAAGAGACATTTATTGAAATAAATAATCATTCTTTGTAAAAATATTACATGCTCTATCATACTATATTGAATTGTTTTATATTGTTTCTTATTTTATTTTTATTCTCAATCATATTATTTATTTATTTATTTTTATTTTAACACAATATACGGCAATGGCCTTTACAAGTATACAGATAAACTTTATAACGTCACACAATCATTCAACACATGTACAAAAATATAAAAACAACATAAAAACAGACAAAACATTCTCCACTTAAAGTCAAAAAATAAAAATGAAAATTTAAATACAAATATAATAAATTCATTAAAAGACAAATTTAAAAATAAAAACAAAAAAAATAATGATAATAATTTTAAAACTACACAAATATATTATAGTATTTTGTTTGATTTTATTGGCACTAACAATGTGGTAATCACGAAACATTTCTTTAAACGTATTTATGTGGTGTAGTTTATAGTAAAAAGTTGATATTTTCAACCGTAGGGACTTCAATTTTTTCAGATGATAATAATAATATTGTCTTGGGTGCGGTTATTGTTTGTATGAAATTTATTTTAATCGCTTAATAATCGCATTTATGGAATATTAAAATGTAAGAAATTTGACTGTAAAACAATACCTAAGCTTTTTATTGTTCAGCGTCTTGGTGAATATGTAAATGGTTAATACTACAATGCCTAAGAAAATAATAAAATAATTAAATGTAATGTACTGTATTATGTTAAGTAATAGTTATTATAAACTAATTTTAAATAAAACACTTTTTATAGTATATCCACATCATCATCATCATCATCGCCCTCAACGCTCCTCTCGGGAGCACAGGGCAGAAACCAGCCTCCTCCATTCAGAGCGTCTCTGTGCCAATTGCGTCACCTCTTCCCACGACATTCCTTGCGCTCTGATATCGTTGTCATAGGAACGGTGTATTGTGAAAGAGGGACGCCCGGGCCGACGGAACCCCCGCGGACGGAAAAACAGTGCTCTTTTTGGCCAACTATCATTGGGCATTCTCAAAACATGTCCCAGCCAGGACCATCGTCTCTCTTGTATTACGGAGATTACAGGTCTCTGCTGGGTGCGCCGGCGTACAGCATCATTTGTAACATGTTCATACCATCTGACATCCAAAATCCTTCTAAGACACTTGTTTTCAAAGCTTAGTATCTTCCGCTCTTGAGCCTTGGTTAAGTGCCAAGACTCGCAGCCATATAGAAGGATTGGGATGATGCACGCATTGAACAAGCGACATTTTGTCCTGATGCTGAGTCCAGACGCCTTCCAAACTTTGTTCATGTTGTTGAAAGCCCCGCTAGCTGCTCCTATGCGGATTGGTAATTCCGACCGGAGATCACCCTCTGGCGTTATGGTTGCTCCCAGGTACCTGAATTTACTAACCTGAGATATTTGGGAATTGCCAACCATTAGTGGGGTGTGAGTACTCGTGCATGTACTATTACATATGTACTCCGTTTTACCAGCGTTGATACGAAGGCCAAGGCGCAAGGAATTTTCATAAAGAGCATTAGCGTTGCACTGTAATCCGTCCACAGATGTATCAAAAAGGGCTAGATCATCCGCATATTCAAGATCGTGCAGCACTCCCACAGACGTCTCACTGTTTTCACGCTGTGATAAAGGCACACCGCCAGGGCCCAGAATAGATTTTCTGAGCAGGTAGTCCATAATTATGGCAAAGATAAAAGGTGCCAATATACAGCCCTGCCGGACTCCAGTGGTGATCCTGAAGGTGTCAGTTGGACCACTTGATGTTCTGACAGAACATTCAGAGTCCATATGCAGGGCTTTGATCATGGTTACCACCTTGGGCGGGATGCCATACGCGGCCAGTATTTTCCATATGGTTGGTCTGTGGGGGCTGTCAAAAGCTTTTTCGTAGTCAATGAAGCAACATGCAAGCGGTGAGTTGAACTCTTGCGACTGTTGGAGTACACATCTGGCACAAAAAATTGCGTCCGAACAGGACTTGCCAGGTACAAACCCGCATTGTTGCTTTCTCAGAGATGCCAACACTGGTTTTTGAATGCGACTCAATATGATTTGTGAGAGAACTTTACCAGGCACACTAAGTAGTGTGATGCCACGGTAATTTCCGCATTCCAGTGGGTTTCCCTTCTTGAAAAGTGTCACGATGGATCCATTTCTCCAATCTTTCGGGCAGAGCTCCTCATTCCACACCTTGTTAAAGAGATGGTACAGTGGGTGGATAAGCGCATTCATGCCATACTTAAGGAGCTCTGCGTGGATTCCATCTTCACCTGGGGCCTTGTTGTTTTTTAGCCTTTTTACAGCTGCCTCAATCTCCTCATGTGTTGGGGGGGTTTCGGCTATCCCAGATACCTGTGGGATATCTAGGTCGCTATCCTCATTGCCAACATCAAAAGGTGAGGAGGGGTCCGGTCGGTTTAGAATGAACTCAAAGTGTTCTCTCCATCTTCCTCTTACTAAGTCAGGGGCAGAGATCAGGTTTCCACTGCTATCATTAATTGAGTCAGCAGTCTTATTCTGACCTCTTCCTCCCAACATGCGGGTAATTTCAAAGAGAGTCTTCGAGTCATTCCTGGCCGCGGCAGTTTGTGCAAGCTGTATTTTGGCTTCGACATCACGTCGTCTGTCTTTGCGCACAGAGTGCTTTACCAGGCGGTCTAGCTCTCTGTACGAATTTCTTAGGGCCTCCAGTTTCGTAGGGGACTTTTCAGCATCTCTGAGTATCTTGACTTTTTGGCGATCTTGAATATATCCCCAGGACTCCATAGACATCCATGGTGGTTTGTTCCTCTCTTTGAACCCAATGGACGCAACCGCTGCAGCCTTCACTACTCTCCGGAACTCCTCCCAGGCCGACTCTACAGTCAGTATCGGAAAGATACCGAGAGAGTTCAAATCCTTGGTGCAGCTCAGCCTCATACTTCATGCGAGACCGAATATTCCCCAACCCACAGACGTCAAACACTCGCGGTGCAGCTAGTCTCGCAAATTTATTGAACCTTAGCTTCATGGCTCCGACAAGGAGCTCATGATCCATTTTCAGGTCCGCTCCACGAAATGTCCTGACATCCTGTAGATCAGAGCGGTCTCGGGCCTTAACCAAAAGATGGTCAATTTGGTTTCTGGTACGTCCATCAGGTGAGGTCCACGTGTATTTGTGGATATCCTTGTGAGGAAACAGTGTTCCTCCAATAAGGAGTCCTTGGAGTGTTGCGTATTCTATAAGACGGGAGCCGTTGTCATTTAGCACCCCCATGCCATGCCCCCCATTATGCCAGGACCGTTTAGTGGGTCGTTGCCTACTTTGGCATTGAAATCGCCCATCACAACGATCCTATGCCTTTTAGGAATTTTGGATGTTATATCCACAATGAATTTTGGATAGTATATCCACAGTGACTTATTATTGGACACGTTTTTATTGACATTTCGCTAGCCTGATGATGAGAGCGGATGCTCTTGAAAGCCGGCTCGCGTCCAATAAAAAGTCACTGTGAATATACTATAAATAAGTGTTTTATTTATAATTAGTTTATAATAACTATTACTTAACATAATACAGTACATTACATTTAATTATTTTATTATTTTCTTAGGCATTGTAGTATTAACCATTTACATATTCACCAAGACGCTGAACAATAAAAAGGTTAGGTATTGTTTTACAGTCAAATTTCTTACATTTTAATATTCCATAAATGCGATTATTAAGCGATTAAAATAAATTTCATACAAACAATAACCACACCCAAGACAATATTATTATTATCTGAAAACATTGTGAAATAAGAACTAATCTTTAAAATGAAGATTATCTACTAAGTTCATTAAAGGCAAGATTGTTATATGAAGATTAAGAGCTTTACTATGAATTCCCAACCCCAAACACCAAATAATAAAACATAATATAATTAGGTACATAATATATCTACATTACATAGAGACGTCTCTGTAGAGAGATAACAAGATTTTGAACTTTATTTGGAGTTGATATAATATAATTATGTATACCATAAGGCATTTCAATATGGACAAGAAATGCGTTTAAAGTGTGAAAAATATTAAGTAGGGAAAAACTCTTCTTTCGCATTCTAGGCTGTCATTCCAAAACAATATCTTTTTCCACCTAGTATCAATAATTCTTAATTTTACCAGCTAGATTTATTTCAAGAAATGATTAGTTTTGTTCGTCCATACCATCATAATAGATTTGGATAAACATGAGATGAAATCAAAAATTATCTGTGTGTTTCAATATAAAATAAGACTTCAGATTTTTCGTCAAGCTTCATAGCTGAATCAAATTACTTGTATAAAAAAAACATTCTTTCTCCAAATATTATTCGAAAATACTGAGGTTGTCAACTCATTCTAGAAATAAAACATCAAATAAAATACTTTTAAAAGTCCTGATATAATTTTTCTTTGTATAGTTTTCCAAAATGATTCCCAATTGTCTGAAACATCCTCTAGCCAAGTTAACTATTTTGTTAACTATAACTTTAGAAAAGCTTTAGGAATAACATGAAAATGGATGACTCAGAAATGCTCACATCTCTCAAATGTAAAAAGCTCGTTTTCACTTCGTACCCCCTAGAGAAACGGTAATGGAAAATAAAAAATATAGAAGTTATTTAAGTGGCATAAAATGTGATTGTTCTAATATAAAATAGAATCTTGAATATATTATACATATGATTTTATATGAACTAAGTAAATAAGAGTTATTAGATATTTTTATATCAGCTTGATGGTATATGTTTAAAACATATTAAAAAACATTTTACTCGCTTCCTAGATGGATCTCAGCATATTTTTTTATGACTAAACATAAAAGTTATTATTGTAAGCTTCGAAGGTTACGTAGTAGAAATAAGTTTTTATATAATTACAGACACAACATTACTTAATAATTACAGTCGAAAAATGACTAAATAATTTCGATCAGTTGAACAAATTAATTATAAACACTAAATTATAAGAACAAATAAATGAACCAGCTGACTGTTCAAGAAGGAAATTTTAAATCTTTGATAACGTTTGCCAAAGTGTAAATATTTATAATCAAGCATCCAACAACTCACTCAGGAAAATTTTGATTGAATAGCTGCAAATACTCCAACTCATATTCAAATTCTCACAATTAAAATCTTTGGTTTCGAATCATTTCAATATATTTTGATGTAATACACTGACTTATTTCCAGTGTTAAAACAATATGATGTTGCTAGTGCCACCTGTTGAGAAAATCACCACTTAAGAGCTTTGCAAAGCTTTCGATACAACATTGTTATAAAAGTGATTCGCTGTGAAGTACATAGTACATAGCGTAAAGTAAAGTAGAAGAAGTACAACACACTAATCGATAAAGCGACCTTCGTGAGACGCGTAGTTCAAGTTCAGTATAGTAATTTATTATACAAAGTAGTACACTGCGATTATGTTACCAGCCTAGACATACAAGTACACAATATTATAATAGGTATATACCTATACCTAATGATGCCTACTTACTCCTAACATCATAATTTCACAGGCTGTGCAACTTGATTACCCATTTGAAAACTGTTTCCTTATTATCTTAATAATGATATCTATACATAAACTTTCACATTTACAAAAAGATATATCTAAGACAAAAATTTTCGAATTTCAATTACTCCAGCAAAAAAATTAAGATGTTGTGATGTTAAAAAAAAACTAAAAAAACGTCACCTATCTATCACTGCTTTTCTTCGAATAAAATATTTAAGCTCAAGTTAAGCTATCAATTAGTAAACTGTACTCATCACATCACATGCTTCTTTACGACGTTTTTTCTTTAATTTACATTTATGAATTTCACATAGATATATCTTTCACCGAGATGCGTCAAGAACAAGAACTTTTTACGAAATGTTACTCCCTCACAACCGATGATCTCAGATGTGTGACTGGATTTTTGAGTTTCCTTCGATGAGAAAATTGAAAACAATTTAACCATAGCAAATTCTTATTAGATGCATCTTCCTGCACTAAACCAGATAAAAAATTGAGAGTCTCCATTATTTTACCGTAAAAAAATAGTTCCATGTTAACTAGTGCAAAAAAATATTATTGAAAAGTCGTGTGAAACATATAGGAAATTATACCTTGAACGCGTTTTAATAGTACAGAGATCATTATAAAGACAGAGTAAAGAAGGTCTTTTGACATCAACTTGTACCCACGCCTGACATGTTATACTGCCTTAACTTACATAATATATGACACACCTACAATTAAATGACATACAAACCCTTATACATTATAATAAAACGAGTTATAATGTTTTGTTTACCTAACACCACTAAGAATAATATACCTGTCAGAAATCTCTTCCACGAGTATGTTGTATACGGATTTTGTTCACAAATTACTCTTCTTCCAAGACATATGACACCATAAACATAGTTACTAGTTTGAATGAAACTAAATATGAAAGCACACTATTGTAAATAATATTTCACCAAAATTCATCAAGGAGAGACCATTAACTCCAATACCACATTTGTCATATCATCCACACATTTGTGACATCAATATTAGGTCAATCTGAAAAGCTGCAGATATCAAACTTCAATACCTTCTCAATTGTAATTAATTATTTTCAGCAATTAAATTAGCCATCTGTTTTAAAGGATCACGTTTGTACAAACCTTACACGCATTTATGTATACAATAGTGTGTGCCTGCATTCGGAAATCAAACAGAATTCACAATATACTACATATGTATCTTCAATACTTATCATCAAGTGTAAAATGAGCCATTGAGTTTCCGATAGAAAATATTAGATCTCTCAATCTTTTCCGTAAGTTTTACAGAATCCTATCAAAAGCAGATATTCATAAAATATTACAAGCAATATAAACATTTTCAATTTAATGATGATATCCTGAAAGTCTTATTGGAATATGGAACGAAGACAATTTCCATTTTTATTATTATGCAGTTAGTTTACCGGTTATCCTACTTATGGGAGATGTCATAATAGTGAAAGATATAAGTATACAAGCTCGTTATTATTTTATTTAGAAATATAACGAAGTATGACATAATAAAGTAACAAGAACGTATATACCTACAAAGTCATTGTCCCCTCTCAACTTCATCCTATTTTCCTGAGTAACTTTAGCTGTTCAATCCAGAAAAGGTGTATAACTGTAACCATACAACAAATTAGATAGTTACTTATTATGAATTCTAATACCGTCTGCTGTGATCTGAATATTTTATCAACCTACACATCGCTCATCCCAAATCCTCATGGTGACAATATAAAATTAGTTTTATTTTTATTAGTAATTACAACATCAAGTTATTTCTTATGAATATTAACTTCAGGTGAGTGGTTCACATTTTTCCAATTGAAATTCGCTCGAATAAGGTGATATATTATATAAGTATTTCAATGGTATATTTAATTTTTTTTACAATAGGTATTTAAATTGTTTTTCAAAGAAATGAATGTTTTAGGAATAAATTAATTGTAATGTAGGTAGTAGGTAGGTACCTACTTTGAGAATTTGTTATGATATTACATATTATATTATGTACATAGATACTGAGTCAAGGGTGAATACAGAATGTTTTGTTGGGGGGGGGGGGGCTAGGAAAGCTTAAAAAATTTACATTATTAATTATTAGTAGACCTTCTTTACTTTTGATTTCCAACTGATATAGTAATATAGTAAAACATCATCCTTTTCAGATTTCCACTCTACTTTGAAAAAATTTCAATTTGCTAAAGCAATTTGATATATTTTTTCGATTTGGAGTAATACCATATCTTTACATTCTTGTATGGGATTCTTACAACCACTTTAGGTGTAATTGAAATTCTAATGGGTAAGAGGCCACATCCAGCTTTGACACCAATTTTTCGTATTTTAATACTAATTTTTCCTATTATTTTTAAGATCCTAGGAGAGGAGGAGATTTACCGGCTTGCTCTCTGGGTGCGCACATGAACTGAGACGGTGAAGCAAAGAACCCACTTGCCTATCTACATTATACTTTTCGTTATTAAATTATGAATGATGATGAAGCAACGTGAAATTATTTGAAATAGAATTACTCACATAAAATAATATACGTACTCGTGTAATATTGTATGAGGATATTACAAATCGTAAATTTCACATAAATATTTCAATTCAATGATATGTAAGATTTTTTGTAATATATAACAATATTACGTTAAAGACACATAACTTCTCCAGATGATTATCCTGGTGATTAATTCTCTCAGAGCAAACCTAGTCCCATTCATGAAGGTGAAAAGTGAAACTAAACATTTTATTTTATTTTATTTCAGATATTGCCTCTTGAAATATTAAAAATATAAAGTACCATAAATTATAAAAAGCAAGATGAATGGCTGAAGAAGTTTAAGAAGGAAACGGACCTCCTGTCAAAAATACGTAACCTATGTAATTGGAAAAGCATGCGAAGCATGGTGAATTTTTGTAGTTATGGAATAGTTAAGTTGACAAGATCTACCAAAGCATGCGAAGCATGGTGAATTTTTGTAGTTATGGAATAGTTAAGATGACAAGATCTACCAAAGAAACAGAAAAGATACAAGTAATGTAATTAAGTTGTTGAGAAAAATTGAATATTTTGCCAACACGTATTGTCAGTATCTCCTCTACGATTACGTAAAAAAACTTTTTCGATGATTTTCAGTAACTAAAAAGCTCTGAGCGAAATCATGTTTCATTATTGAATTTATTATATTCTTGATAGATGATGTTAGCTACAAATGCCTGAGTTAAGCCAGGTTTCGAGTTGATACCTGTATAATGTTTTACGTCATCTTGTGTTTACACAATTTCACATATAGGCAGCAGGTAAATAATAATAATATAATTCTCCATGTTGATAAAAAGTCAACAGAATTTACATGTAGGTACTGTAATCGAATTTCACAATGTCAACATCAAATTTCACACACTGATAAAGATCAAATAATGATATTATAATCACCTTAAAAAGTTATATATCAACATTTTCATACCTTAGGGAGTGTGTGAGGTACATAATTATATTGTAGAAGTCATTTATACAATGTGTATCCCAACATGCATGACAGCAAGAAATAATAGGCAACAGTAATCACTAAGTGGGGTTGGTATATCGATGTTTTACGAAATCTTCCAACTTATTAAAAAGTAAAAATAAGTTAAGAAAAATTATACTCATTTTAAAAGTGATTTTTGATTTCAAATAAAAAGTTTTCAAAACTGTAAGGCTAGTATAATTGCATCTATTCATCTGATATTATGTCTAGTAATTAGATAATAAACTGTGGTCATGTGTGGAGTATTAAAAATTAAACTTAAGTAGCGGCAAAGAAACTGCCTCATATAGGCTCCGTCCACGTGCACGACTTTATGCAGCAAGGGTTCCATAAGTAAGTAGCGACAAAGAAATTCAGATAATGTTTTTGCGTGATTTTCGTAAAAAATGTAAGGGATATACCTCTCCCCTTTTGAACACATTTTTAGACATTACATGCTTGATGTACCTACCTACCTACATAAAATTGATAAGCTTTTTGGTTGACAGATAAATTCAGAAACACGTTATTTATTTATTTATTTATTTATTTCAATTTTACAGGATACATACAGTTGATACAAAAAATACAATGGTCTATAACATATTTAGCAATAAGCAAACCAGTGAAGATCCCTATATTACCCTTATGTGCTCTACAAAACATACATAACCAAACACAACAGATAAATCAACAAACAACAATTACAATAGAATAGAGTAAATTATGTAAAGAAAATTAATAGAATAATGCTCACAAAGCAATAATCGTAGGATTAAACAATAAAACAATAAGCAATAAAAACAATACAATGAGTCATGAAAAATAAAATTAAAAATATAAAAATATCATATAAAATCTCTCAAAATTCAAAATTCAAAATTTAACATCATTTAAAATTTAAAATTCAATATTAAAATTTGTCATAAGCAAATAGGAATAATAATTATCCAACACATGCAAGAAATAATTACCACCTATAAAACAAAACATGCAATACCACATAGAACAAATACTAAACATAAAAAGAATTGATTTAAACAATACACGACATTAAAGGCAATCGAAACACAACGAACAAAATAGCAATAAAAAAATAAAATAAAATAAAAAAAAAATGTGAGAATAGAAATCGGAAATTTACAAACAAAAGACCATACAGCAGGTCACCGTCATCCCTCAAACAAATTTAACACCATCAACTCTAATTAGGTGGAAGCGGAATCAATGAGGTCCTCAACGCATCGGATAAAGACAATTTAAAACCTCTCAAACTCATGGCAAACACATCAAGACCCTGGAAAAATGAGTCATAGACAGAGCAAGCTCGCTTCAAGAAAGAATTCTGAACATAGTTTGTAGAGCTTATAGGGAGTCGAAACAAACGTTGTGAACGAACAACACGCGTTGGACAGTTGAATGATATTTCACCCAATAGTCTCGCAGAATCAACCATGCCATTCAGGATTTTAAATAAAAACACCATGACAATCTCGGTTCTTCTGTTCTCGAGTGTTGGGATGCGATGGTAGTGAACAGCAGCTTTATAATCATCAAAATGTACCCCGGACAGATAATTTAAACGCTTTATGAACTTACGCTGTATGTTCTCAATTCGCTCAATATAGGTAATATATTGTGGACTCCAAATAACAGAACAAAACTCCAACTGGCTTCTGACGAATGCATAGTACAGGATTCGGAGAGTATGTAAATGCGGATTTAAATGGTTTACCCACTCTCGACACAAAACCGAGCCGTTATATAATACTTCCAATAGTATTATTCCACCAACTACATTCTCGTAAGAAATGAAATTTATAAGTTAAAAAGATCAAATCGCGAAAACAATATTATGTATTGGTACCTTGCGCTTCGTTGTTCCATTATAAAAACATTAAATCAATATTTTAAATGTACAAGCCAATTAAAAATTTACATAATTTACCTTGTATTTGTTCTATGTACTCGCAAGATATTACACGTGTAATGTTTGTTTATGAAAAGCACTTGTACAAGAATTAGAATTCATATGAAATTGAGTATATTAGAACCATTTTACCACATTGAAATTATTTAACAATTAATTACACACAAAATTCCAAAATTAATTAGAAGTTCTTTGTATCGTTAGGAGTAATAAGTACTATAAAAGATGGATATAGATAATGTAATCCTACAACAGTGCTAATTAATAGTAAAACAAAATAAAAATAATATCTACTACTTCTATCCTACTATCGCAACACATCCGACAAGTGGGATAGGCTGCAGGCCAAGTGCATATTATAAATGTGCAAGCTGTCATCTCTGTGCCAACAAAAAATTAAGACATTCAGTATGGGTGGCATTCGTCATCGATGAAGACTTGCCTCTTTTAGAACATTCGAAAACTAACATATAAGAGTGGTAGATTTATTCTTTGCCGGTTGCTCCATGGCTACATTGTTTTTATGATGTATTTTAAAAGAATTGGGAGCTGTTATTTTTTTAGAAATACAACTTGTTATTTTACAAATTCAATTTGTACCAAAACATATTGCAAATTAAAATAAGGAGTATTAACATAATATTAAACCCATAATCGATTCAATAGCTCACAGGAATACTTACTGCGCAGTAATTTTATAAGTGCATAAAGTAGGTACTTAATGTACAGAGATACAACTGAATTCATTGATTATTTAATTGAATGCTAGTTCTTATTGAAAATGTAATATATCATTCATTTTGTTTTTATTCCTGGTCAATCGATCGATCGCACTCAATATTTTATTAAAACCAATCGCTTGCATTCATGCAATGGAAAAACGAACAACAAAGACGTATTGAAGAGTATTTAAAACATGAAACAAGAATGTCGATGTTAATTAGCAGGTAATTTAATTCATTACAACATTCTCATATAACCTTGTTCCACTCGAATTTCCTATCGATCATATGAAATGAAAATAAGCCTCATCAATTTCGAGCAATACGTTGTCAATTGGATTTACTCGCTTTCCACAAAATTTCTGAAGTTCTGTTGTCATATCATAGAAACTACTCTAGTGTGTCTTATGCGAAAAGGTTTTTTTGGCTCGTTTGAGATATTTTGTTGAAATTATTACTTTATTACTTGCATTTTATTAAATAATTATTTTATTCTATCTATCTATCTATTCCCTCACGCCGTATCCCAAGTGGGGTAGGCAGACAGAACGGAACGCCAATTAGATCTGTCCTTACATACTTCTTTCGCCTCCTCCACAGTCATACAATTTCATGCACGCACGTCGATTTCTCTTACTCAAAACATGGCCGTCCTTGAGAATTTGATCTACATGTTCAAGCCATGTAGTTCTCGGACGCCCGCGCTTCCTCACACCCCTCCTTTCAGCCAAGCATATCCTCTTTGTCATTCTTTCCTCTTCCATTCGTTCCACATGACCAAACCATCTCAATTTATTCACACGCATTCTATCTACAACACTCCTTTTGCATCCACTCATTCTTCTAATTAGAAGAAGATTAGAAGAATTATTTTATTACTTGCATTTTATTTATTATTAAATTATTACTTGCATTTTTTCTAACATACATAATATAAAAACAAAACACATTAATTTCTGCTTTTGTGGTCTCTAGACTAGACTACTGCAACATACTATATGTAGGATTGCCACAAATTTAACTGAATCGCCTACAAATCGCCTGGCACTCAATAGCGCTGCAAGGCTAATTTTCCGCGAAGATAAGGAATGTCACATCACACCTTTGCTGGAAAAGTTGCACGGGTTAAGAGTAGGTAAAATGGTCCAATATAAACTGTGCTTCATAGTCTACAAGGGTTTGCACAATATGGCACCTCAGGACCCGTCATCTGGAACCGACTCTCCGAGGATCTCCGCAAAAACCAATCGATAACAAACCTTCAGAAGCAGGTTGAAGACATCGCTCTTCCAACATAATTTCTCGCGCCCTTGAGATGGATGCTCCATTAAACGGCGCCGAATAAATCATCCAACATACATACATTCAAAATATGCCAAAAAAATAACTTATAAATCTAACAACTTTTCAGTATTTAAGATAAATACGCAATAGATAGTAGAAACAATTTATTGCTATTTTCGCTACTACAATAAAATATAAATTGCCATAGAAAGCTATTATGTAATGACGGAAAGAGGCAGAAGGATCCACTTTATTTCTAAGAGGAAATCAAATTACAAAATAAAGAGAAATTTGTTGTAGAATTTTTCAAAGTACAAACCTCTCAACAATAATACATAAGTATAGTAGGTATGACAATTGAAATAAAAAAGGATAAACACGTTGGTCGTTTAGTTTAGTTGTAATAATAATTCTCATCGATTTTGTGAAACACATCATTTCGTGAATAATAATAAAATATGTAAATAAGTGAAATTGAATTCTACATTATGTTTGAAGTTGAGTACACAGAATATAAATTGTACATTACTTTTCACTATCTCGTTTATTATACAATAATATGATATATATTACGTAAGTATATAAATATATATTATATAGCTTTGTATGTATTATTAAAATTGAGACATTGTCTCCTTTTTTTGGATTCTCGTATAAGTCAATGTTGAATGTTGTAGAAGATGAGATCTTGTTTATCCTCCTTCCCAATGTCCCTTCATATTTTTATAAAATTAACGTTGAATTCCAGTGGAATGCGTAAATGGATATTCTCTTAACTTCGTTTACACATTTTTAGGGATAATTTTACATGACGAGTCGTTGAAAACTATTAATTGTGTCGGTGCACACGTAGCAGAATTCCATAATAATGCAATTTGAAACAAGTGTTCCTTTCTACTATTGTTTGTTAATTCACAGAGAGACGTCTTTCGACTTATAAGGTCATTATCAATCGACCTGAATTTATGAATCGATTGATAATGACCTTATAAGTCGAAAGACGTCTCTCTGCGAATTAACAAACAATAGTAGAAAGGAACACTTGTTTCAAATTACATTATCGTTGAAAACTAATAGCGCGAATACGTCATAAATAGTTGTTTTTTGTTTCTTTGATGTGCAGGATCATTATACCTTTTTCTACATAATAAATAACTATTCATTTGATCAGTAATACTCAGACATAGTCCATGACCAATCTTCACTTCACATAGGTATTTCCTAACATTTTATAACAAAAGTTTTTTTTTTTTTTTATAAAACACACAGTAAAAATGCTCCCTCCATAAGCAACTAAATGCTTGTGCGGAGGGTCGGATTTCAATTATAATATTAACACACATAAAAGAATCAGCTAGAAATATTAATACACATATAAGAATTTGTTACAAATAGCAAACTTTCAGTTCTCATGTACTTTCATCAAACGAATCATGTGAAAAATCACTACTAAAGTGTGTCAAATGTATATATATATATGTATGTATGATGGATGGTTTATTCCGCGCTATTTAATGGAGCATCCATCTCAAGGGCGCGGGAAACTATGTTGGAAGAGCGATGTCTTCAACTTGCTCCTGAACTTGTTATCGATTGATTTTTACGAAGATCCTCGGGAGTCGGTTCCAGATAACGGGTCCTGCGACGCCAAAAGGCCTGTCATAGAAGCAAGACTTGTTTGCTCTATTGATCTAGTCTACTTGCAGGTGTTTTTAAAAACACAGAGCTCAGAAAGTGACTGAGGTGCCATTATTGTTCAAAGCCTTGTAGATTATAAGGCACAGTTTGTATTGTATCCTTTCACCTACTCTTAACCAGCGCAGTTTTTCCAGCAAAGATGTAATGTGAGAACCCTTATCTTCGCGTAAAATTAGCTTTGCAGCTCTATTAAAGCCATTTGTAGGCGATTTAGTTGAATTTGTGGCAGTCCTACATATAGTATGTTGAAATAGTCTAGACTAGAGACTACAAAAGCAGAAATGTTCATTATGAGTACCTACATGAAACTACACACTCCTCCTTTTTTGGAGGTTGAAATTGTATAACGTGAAATAAATTGCCAACTAATCGTACACCAATCGCCAATTCAAATTTCATCATATGAAAAGATACTTTTTTTCATATCATATATATTTTCGTAGAATTATATGTACATT
This sequence comes from Athripsodes cinereus, assembly GCA_947579605.1. Classification (NCBI taxonomy): domain Eukaryota; kingdom Metazoa; phylum Arthropoda; class Insecta; order Trichoptera; family Leptoceridae; genus Athripsodes; species Athripsodes cinereus. The sequence goes on from OX388315.1 coordinate 16,078,634, forward strand.
TTTGTTTCTATTTTATTGAAATGTAAATACAAACATATTATTTCGTACAAACTTTTTTCCACCTAAGCTCTTAATGTTAATAATATATGAGGTGAATTGATTATATTTTGATGTTAAAACGAATTAAATTGAGAGTATTGAAAACCATAAATATTTTTTTTATTGGTGTTTGATTTTGTTATTTGTTCATATTATAAATTGTTATTACTTACCCGTTGTTTAATTTTTAAGCATCATAGATTATTATGTTCCATAGTGAGTACTCTGTTTCAGTTTTTAAACAATATTTTAATAAATGCTTTCAAGTTTACAAATAAAAAAATGGCATATCTACTCACTCAATATTTAATACAATTGAATTCAATAATTGTAAGTGTCAACGAACATATCGTCCCTCTTCTGACTAACAGTCGTATCTGCCTAAATGTAAATTGTTCAGGAGTGCGTTTTTTGTGTTTTGTCGTGCATATTTTCATCTCTCCTAGTTATATGATACATTGTAAATATATTACATTATTTTATTTGTATTCTTATAATTTATATCTCAGAATCATTTTGAGAAATTAGTAGATACAACACATTTTACTTAGAATAATTCGTAAATACGACAACAAATCAGAAGGCTATTGCTGGATAACTGTAACAGTTACAGGTGTGATCTTCAGTGAGAACATGCAGGGCACATATTATAATTTATACATTGGTGATCATAACTCGATTTCGCCAAAAATGTCAGATTCGACAGTTAGTCAGAAGAGGGACGATATTTCGTCCATCTGCAACATTTCTATAAGGAGAAATCGAATCTCATCCATTTGAATGGATGTCGTCTTATCCAAACTTCTTTTTTTCTTATTCCCTTAGTGTTGAAGTTCGCGAATCTTGACCATAAAAAAAATTACGTTCACTTAAATTATTTATGAGGTTAAACATGACCAAGATTTTCATGAATATGTGAAAATTATAATTTGCATTTGCATGTCGATTTAGAAATATATCTTAAATAATCGCTGATGTTCACATACGCGAGTAATCACATGATTTTTTAACAAATTCAAAATTAAATTTGCAAATTTTCGAGTGTCCTGTAAAAAGCAGATGTTCGAAAAAATTAAGACATTTTACATCTTAAATTCAGCGATGAGGTTTGTCACCCATCCTGAATGTCTTGATTTTATATAGGTATGGCAGGGAGAGGACAGCTTGCATGTTTATTATATGCAGCTGACCTGCTGGCTACCCCACTTGTAGGATATGCCGTGATGGTATAGTAGTCATCATCATCATCATCAGTTGCTCTACAGCCCGTTGTGAGCCTTGGCCTCCTCCAACATTCGCCTCCATCTCCCCCTATCTTGGCATGTACTCCTCCAATCCCTGATACCAATGATGCCCACATCCCTCTATGCACCATCCATCCAACGGAGTTTGGGTCTACCAACGCTACGTCTACCTTGTGGTCTTGTATAGAGGATTTTCTTTTATCTACCTTGTGGTATTGTATGGAGGATTATCTTTTATCTACCTTGTGGTCTCGTATGGAGGATTTTCTTTTATCTACCCTGTGGTCTTGTATGGAGGATTTTCTTTTATCTACCTTGTGGTCTTGTATGGAGGATTTTCTTTTATCTACCTTGTGGTCTTGTATGGAGGATTTTCTTTTATCTACCTTGTGGTCTTGTATGGAGGATTTTCTTTAACCTACCTTGTGGTCTTGTATGGAGGATTTTCTTTGGAGGATGGTATAGTAGTAGTAGTAGTAAATAGTCAAAAATCTAGAGACAGGGAAAAGGAATTGATTTTCATAAAAATCCATAAATAAAACATACAGTAAAAAATACAACACGTTTAAGTATAGGAAAAACAAAGCAGAGTCAAAAGTTCATCGATTATGTCCTTTGATGTGATCCATTGAACTGTTTAATTAGTGCAATGAGCTATTCCACTATTGGTCTTTGAATGATCGTGAATGATCTTTGCTTTATTTCTGTTTTACATGACTTATTCACTTGTTCATGAATTAAAAGACCAATTATAAAATAATTAAAACAAACTACTAATTGTTTCTTCAAATTAATGAAGATATAAATGTTGCTTTTTCTTGATATTGTTGCGATAACAGTGTAAGTAATATTATTTTATACTAGCTTGTATAACCTAGCACTCTGTCCTTTCTAATTATAAAGTCTATTGAGAACGTATAAACATATACATGTACCGACTTAAAAAATATTTTCCACTCTTATGAGTATGTTTGTAGATATAATATTAATTTCTTAAAAATAACACGCAAAAATATTTGAATAAGGTGCATTAAAATGTTCATATAAAAGCAAACGTTTTTGATATTATGATGAACTGTAGAAGTATAATAGTACCTACCTATGTTGTAATATTTGAGCCATTTATTTCGCATGTAGAGCGATAAAGAAGATAAAAAATATTATTAATCCTCTACAGCCTACAGGTATGCGATGCTACGAATGCTACGACGCTAAAATATCTACATATTCACTTATAGGGATGAGAAATTGATTTTAACTATAGGTACATATTGTTTAAAAAATAATTCAACGTATAAACACTATTTTACATCTTTTAAAGTTTCCATTTCAATTTCTTATACACGATAAAAGAAAAATAACATTGAAAAATAAATATTTTATATACCGTCACAATGCAATTAATTTATTCTCATAAAAAAAATTGGTAATATCTATGCGAAGTAGTGAGCATTTTTAGGTATTATGTACATAAAATGAAGCTATCTGTTTTCAGTTTTTATACATAACATAATTTTATTTTATTAATAGTCAACAATAGTATAAAAATCACAGATAATAAAAAAAATATATCAAATTCCTATAGGTTACTAATTAACAGCAAAGCACAATAAATTGTTAACTGAAAATTAATTTAAGAGCTTTAAAAATCAAAAGGTATCTTTGTTTAAAATATTTCAGGGAAAAGCACATAGAATATGAAGAAGGGTTATATTTCCATCCCTTCCGTTATCGTTCACTCAGACCTATAAGTAAGGAGTTATGATTAAATATTACATGAAGCCAACACGGACATAACGAAGGCAATATATCCAACAAGAATAATGGGATGCTCCCGGAACACATTATTCTTGAATTATTAGAAGGCTACAATATGATATATAACACATGCCGTATTGTAATCAAATTAGTGATGAATATGTTATTGTTGTAAGGCGTGGCTGCCTGAGGCCTGTATTGCCTGACCATGTAGATCAAATTGTCCAAAATGTACCTACACATCTTGAGTAAAAAAGGACCGAGAATGTACCTACAATAAATTATATGAACATTATGGTAGCATTAAGGCACATATGTGTTTACTCCCTACCCACACCATTATCTCTTTGCACATCGCATTGGCCAAAAGCTGTAATGCTGTTCAAAGGAAATTTAAAGAGAATAATAATAAGGAGTGATATGTGAACTTTTATTTTAATATTATAAGTACATATCTTCAAGTTTGATTTCTGGTCTGCCCATGAAATTTTCATTAAAATCCATGAAATTCTAGCTTTATAGGTTATCCCTTTATGTTGTTTAACCTTTCTTACAGTCAATGTTGTCGACCGACATTAGTTTAAGTTCGTGTTAAATTATTATACCTAAATAAAATTCTTATGTGTATTATTACGTATTAATTCTTATGTATTACATTCCTTATTCGTTAATTAGTCTTATATTTATGTGTTGTATTTATCATAATTGAATATTTTTTAATCAAATCAAAAGAGGAAACATAACTTCAGTAAATTAATCATGAAATTTACATAATCCAACCGACGATTAATATTGAGCTTTTCCCCTAAAATTGTAATCGCTGTGAGAGCATTGGGTACTAATAGATCGCTCATACAAATAATCAAAATATATAATACTACACCTCATCCAATATACCTAATATACGAGTATATTGGTTTCGTGTGAAGGTAGTTAAATTTATTGAGTATTCAAACCAAATTATTTATTAATTCATTGAACACCTGAACGGCCATAGAAACAAATAAATTTCAAAACGGTCGATAACCTGCTAATAACATCGCGAACTTCTAAGAAGTAGGTTCAAGATATTAATCATCTCAAAACAATGTGTAAACAAAGTAGTGTAATCTTATGTAATTGTTTAACACATATTCTAATTAGCTTATGTTAGAAAATAATCAATATTACCCCTTATACTATATTGATTCGAACTAAAATAAAAAACGTTCCTAAATTTTATAATTAAGGTCCCTTAAGTAAAATTCGTATTTTATATGATATTTTAGAGTTTATAGAATACCAATGTGCACTTAAGTGACCTTAATTATAAAATTTAGGAACGTTCTTATTTTAGTTCGAATCAATATAGAATAGGGTATTGTCTTTGGAATGTCATGGATGTATATAGGTACTACTCTATTTAGGTCCATGTCGAATGTTGGTGTATTATTTAAGTACTTATAGTACTTAAATGAATGAATGTTGGTGTATTATTTAAGTACTTATAGTACTTACATCAATGAGCATAGTTTAAATTTTCAACAAATTTATGAAAAAATGTCACTTCAAAATAAAGAAAAAAAAAATAAAAAAAATACAGTCGCAGTTTCGTGAACTTGACTCAAATTTCTCACTCATCCATCACAGGTAGGTTTATGTGTCATTTTCTAAACAAAAGGTTTTCCTTTAACCACATTATTTTATCTTGAAAAAGCGTAAACTACCATTCATTATTGTATACTGTATACATATATATTGTATGTTTTCAAGTGTCCTTTGTAAAGTAAGCCTTCAATGTAAACATCTTTTAATCAGTGATAAGACACGGAACTATCTTACACCGAATTTTATATAAATTCACCTTAAAAGATTAAGATTAAACACTAAACCTGAAATTAGCAGAACTCTCTATAATTTAGGAGAATTATTCGCGAATCTCAAATCTTAATCTAAAATCCTGGAAACTTTACATACCTTGCTTTTGAAGACAAACTGTACTGTCTTGTTTTAATTTACCATTTAAAATGTAAAACAGCGCTCTTATATGGTATGTTACTGTGAAACTAGAGAAAGTAGACAGTTTGTCTTCAAAGGCACCTACCAAATTTACGTTTCTTGTGTTAATAATATTTCTACACAAATTATTATAAAAAATACTAATATTTTATGTAAAGACTTAAAAAGTTTAGGAAGAAAGAGAAAATGAAAAGTGTCAAATACAAAATATTACGCTATGTACCTATGTATCTAAATTGTAAGCATTATGCAAATATGAATAGTACCTAGATGCTACACCTTTTCAATAAAGCAACTTTATTTCTCGCGAGAATTGTTCGCTACTCGTATCGTAAGCAGAGTTGGTGAAAATGTCGACTTTTATCAATATGACCTTAAGTAACATCTTAAAGTACGTATATTGTACAAGCAATTTACGAGAAAGAAAATCTCGGGGTCATAACACTATTACACGTTGTACACAAAGAAAAACAACTACAAAGTGACTTCAAAGTATGTTTTTACAAAAAATAAAAACTGAACAAATAAGTACTATCAGTAAACTGTAAACCTCACTCGATAAAAAGTTCTGTGTAAGTATTATATTTTATATTTCTTGGACTGATAAGCTCTGTTGCTAACCAAATAATGGGATAGGGTGACTTTTTCCTAGAACAGCTATATGAATATTTTCTAGACATTTACTTACAATACCTATATTCAATTAAGAATTAAACCGTTGCTGAAAATTAATTCATAATAATACAGATACAATGTAAATAAAATACAAAAACACTAAGAACATACCCAAATGACATTGGAAAAGGGGGCAGATATCATCACTAAATTCAGAGCTTCAGTATAATATCAATAAATGAATACATAAATTCAGAAAGGTATTCTCCGAGTGTAATCTCTTCTCTTTCTTGTCCGATAAATTTTAAAGCACATCTCACAAAACAACTTTTACTGATAATAATAATTCTTCCCCAAACTCTTTGGTATTAAAATATTCAAATTTAATTTAAACTTTTATAATTGTTTCTTATGTAACACCTACCCATAGAATACAGAATTGATCAAATAATTAAGTAAAGGAATTGATAATCATGTACTGAAATACAAAACCCACGGACAGCGTCACCCGATCCGGCCAACGCAACTTGGTTTTGAAGATAATTTTTATATTATAATGAGTTACAATCCATTGGATTGGTCTGCAACGAGTTTGGTTTTTCTTCTCCATTCGTCTCTATTCTCAGCCAGTCTTTTCAGCTCTACGTATGAGCCACAGTTCATGTCCCTCTTCAGTTGGTCCATATACGCATCTCTTGGTCGGCCTCTGCCGTTTGTCCCCTCGGTCTTACCCTCCGCGATGGCGATGAGTAGTCCAGGGTGCCTGATGTTGTGGCCAATCCAGTTAGCTCGTTGTTGGCCGATTCTCTTAAGAAGTTGCCTTTTTTCGCCTACCCTGGTTAATACTTCTTCGTTTTCGACGTGTTCCGACCAATGGATCTTAAGCATGCGTCTGTAGCACCACATCTCAAAGGCCGCCAACCGTCCGCTTTCACTCTTGCTGATGGTCCATGTCTCACAACCATAAAGCAGAATGCTCCATACAAAGGCTTTAGTAAGGTTCTTCCTTACGCTTAGATCAATATTTGGGTATTCCAATATCTTCGATTTTTTGTTAAAGGCAATCCTTGCCTGGTTTATTCTTATGGTTTATGCTGCCCAAGTACACGAATTCTTTTACTTGTTTGATGCTCACTCCATTTATGGCAATGTTCGCAGTCGCTTCCTCTCTTCCTACGACCATACATTTTGTTTTTTCTTTATTTATTTTCATGTTGTACTTTGACAACAGTATACTTTCCATTTTTCCTAAGGCTTCGTTCAGCTCCATCTCGGAGTCTGCGAGCAGTGCTATGTCGTCAGCATATCTGATCATGTCGACCTTTTTCCCATTTATTTTTACTCCTGTCCAGTTCTTCATTTCTTCTCTGAGTTCATCAATAGCTCGCTGTATATAGCAGTTAAAGAGAACTGGCGACATTGAGCATCCCTGTCTTACACCTTGTTCGACCCTTGCTTCTGCGCAGCTCTCTCCGCTTTTAATCACAGCCATTTCGTTCTTGTATAAGCTTCAGATTACTCTTCTGTCTTTATAACTCATTCCTATCTGGTTTAGAGTATAAAAAGTTGTTGCCATTCTACTTTATCGAATGCTTTTTCTAGGTCGATGAATGCTATATATGTGTTTTTATTTATTGTTATTCTCTTTTCTAGAATAAGTCTGAGACTCAGGATTGCATGTCTTGTACCTGTCTCCTTGCGGAATCCAAATTGATCTTCTGAAAGTGTTTCGTTTATTTTATTTTCCGCTCTTTTCATTATAATATTGGTGAGTATCTTAGAAGCGTGTGATATCATGCTTAAGGTTCTGTGTTGTTCGCACTTTGTGGTGCCTGCTTTCTTAGGAAGCGCTCGTATCAGACATTTGGCAAAGTCCTCAGGTATCTCTCCTGTGTCGTATATTTTGCAGACAAGCTTATACAATGTATCAAGCATGCCTTTTCCCGTGCATTTAAGCAGCTCTGATGGAATCAGGTCGATACCTGGTGCTTTGCCGTCTTTCAACTTTGCTAATGCAATATAAAATTCACTTCTTAAGATGTCATCTCCATTATTTTCTACATCATATTCTGCTTCTAGTGCTTTGCTTTCCTGGACTATGTTCTTTCCTTTGTACAATTGTTCTAGGTATTCTTTCCATCTTTTTAAGATCAGTTCGTCCTCAAACAGCATTTTGCCGTTTTTATCTTGTATAGCACATCGTGGCTGTGTTTTGTCATTGAAGAAATTCTTTACTTCAGAGTAAGCGGTTTCGAATTTCCTTTGTTTTATATTTCTGTTGATATTTTTGCATTTTTCTTGCAAATAACATTCCTTTCTCAGCTTGGATTCTCTGTTAATTTTATTTCTAAGGACTTTATATTCCTTTTTCCCTTCTTCTGTTTTAGAGTTCTTTAATTTCCTTCTTTCCTCGATCATTTTTAAAATGTCGTCTGTGATCCATTCTTTCCTAGCTTGCGGCTTTCTTTTCTCTAAAACCTCGTCTGCCGCTGCGGTTATTTTTTCTTTAATTTTCCCCCATACTTTATCTACATTTTCATTACTCTCATGGGTTTTGAAGATAATTTTTATTTAATTTAATTTTATAGGAACACACAACAATAATATGTAATAAATAGACGTTCTATTTTCTTAATAAATGAATACATCAAACTTTAAATACCATTAATAATACTACAAATTAATCTTCAATTAAATAGTCGTATTTATATAAAACAGCTGCCCTTAGAGTAGTTTGGCAGTGTTGCAAAATTTACTTTCTATTATTAGGTGGATGTAGGCAATTTTGGTCTCATTTGGTAATTTACATACTTTTTTCTAAAGGAGGGTTAAAAATGTTAAGTAAAACTAAAACTGCTTTTTTTTCACAATTGAGACCTATTTTTTTAAAAAACTCAACCAAATATAAGAAAATTGGGGAAAAGAACCTAACCCCCGGTCTATACATACCATCACGGTATTTCCCACAGACATGTAAATTGTCCTCTCCATATGAATAAAAATAAAAGCCATAGGAATGGTGGCATATATCGTCGCTGGTGAAGCATATATAAAATAATAACCCTAATGCTTTCTGTGACATAAAGCTAATTTATGAATAAAAGACATTTTACATCTTAAATTCAGCGATGAGGTTTGCCACCCATCCTGAATGACTTGATTTTATATTGGCACGAAGAGGACAGTTTGCATGTTTCTTACATGCAGCTGATCTGCTGGCTACCCCACTTGTGGGATATGCCGTGATGGTATAGTAGTAGATAGTAGTAGTAGAATCATCCTATATCAATAATTAGTTAAAAAATTGCATAAATGTGGACAAAACGAAAAAAGCATGTAAGTAAAACACATATTGGTCTGGCTATTAACCGCGCCTATCTCGCAAAGTTGTACTTTGAGGAAACAGATAGAGATGAATAGACACAAGCGATTAGTCATCCAATTTCTACACGTGCAAGTTTTACATAAACATAAAGAATAATTTAATGTGTTGAAGCAGTGATCACAAATGTATATTGTGTACCTATAGTAAGTTGTAGGGAGATGGGAAATAATACGGTATTCCTCCAATTTAATTCCTTAGAAATTCATAAAGGTGTTGTTCTACATATCAGTAAGTTACTTTTTAGACGGTGGGATATAAATGGTAGATAATTTTCTGTAAAATCGAAAAATCGTTTTTTTAACACGGAGCTATAAAAACATGGATAGATGGATGCATTCTGATGATCTCCAAAAAGAATACATGTTTTCCAATAAATTATTCGCATACATTAACATGCAGGTACAGTGTATATGTACATGTAAAAATAATGATTGTAGTTTTATATATTTTGCTGTACCAAAAATTCAAATATTCTTGAGATTTACGTATATCAATAGGTACGGCATAATAGGAATGGTCTCTCGCTGCATATTATTATATTGCATCAGAAAAGTGTTTAAATTCAAACTAGACATTTATGCACAAACGGCGAGTTTAATGCTAAATTATGCTATTTTTCGTCTAGTAAAAAATATATTAACAATTTAATAAAGATTTACAATAAACTTTCAACCCTCAAAATTAAGTGCACGTTCTTATATTTCTTTGATAAATATCCGATTCGTATCCCACCGTCTGAATAGAGACTATCACACAGAATATTGTATTCATTTGTTGCCAAACGTCTCGCTAGAGTAATAAGGTTATAGTTCAAAAGACTTAATTCGTTATGACAATACATAAACTGCTCATTTATAGTGTGCTTTATGAGCTATGTCTCAACATTTGTAATATTTAATTTAACACTGGAAGACTAGAAAGTATGAAAGTAAAGTTGTATTTGGGTTTATAACAAACCCCAGATATATCTTTTTAAAAAAAAAATTATAAAATACATATACACAGGATAGTAGCATCCCTTATTGCTGAAATTAAAATGTAAAAGTTCCAGAAGGCTATTTGAATACCTACATATAATATATTTTAGTATTATTATTTTATTTTTTTGATAAATTGATGCAAAAATCAAGGGAAATAAATTTTGAAAGCTTTTCATGATCGAACAATATTTGTATTCTCGCTATTTTGATATTATTTTTTTTAACTGTGTGACAACCAATGAACAGTAAAACGTTAAAATATATGTATGTGGCTATATTGTGTATGTATATACAATGAAATCTCATCATATAAAAAAAAATGCAAAGAAGTAACAATATTGTATGTCGTGTAAAGAGGTGACTTAATATTGCGTATAATATCGTGGGAAGAATTAACTCAGTTGGCACAAGACGCTTTGAATGGAGAAGACTGCTTCCTGTCCTGTGTTCCCAGGAGAATCGTTGAAAGATTGCAGTGACATACATTTTATGCTAGCCAATGCGATGTCATGACAGTTCAGGCTGCCCACCACGGCAACTCTTGTGTGGACAAATTTGTTTTTGTAGAAATTTAATCGAATAAACTGAAGTACTCAGACATTTGAGTTATCCGGGTGGTCGGTGGGTCTCCTTCAATATTCTGTTATTACAGCTAGTAATACGACAATACAGAGCTTTTTTATATATGGATAGTTGTAATTATTGTGTGAAATGTATGTAAGATACGCCGTGACCTTGACCCGCATAATATTATATACAGTAGTACTAATACTAAAGAACCTGTACCTACCTATACCTAGGTATACATAATATATAGACAGAGGGTAGGTTTTGTACCTTAGTAGGTAGATATCCATACATAGATAGGTAAGGTAAATACAGCAATAATTAACCAGATCTTTTTTTAGCAAAATGATTTAATTTCGCAATATGCGATCGGTCAAAAAGTCTATTCTACATAACAGGTCGCAATCGTTAGTGGCCAAATAGTTCAACCTAATGATTTGTGAGATAAGCACTAGCCATGTCTATTTTAAATATTCTGTTCCTTCATTTCTACTTCAGTTATTAATGTTCGCCGTGAAGAATAAGATATAATTTTTTTTTTTTTATTTCATCGTTTATTTAAGTGGTTTCTTTCTTCAATGCTCCTATTTAAACTTAATGATTACGTTATACCTACACCAAAATACAAAAATTATTAAATACTAGTTTATTTTCAGTAAAAAAAAACTATTATTGGTAATAAATATTTGTTTTCATGTTTTATCAAATCAAAATGTTCGCAGAGTCAACAAGTTTTGAGAATTTGTATACCAAACTTGTTGAAAATTGAGTGTTTTATCGTTTTTGCTCAAGGGGCGCCAGAATAGCGAATCATACAGCAAAGACAGTTGATTGAATGATCATGGTCTCGGCTAGATCATGATCTAAAAATGTGCATTTAAATACTATTTATCAAGTTTTTTTCTTATAATTAACTGTTGCGTGAATTTACGTTCTGATATTAATTGGCCAAAAGGCCAAAAAAATTTAAGAAACAAAATTCTCGGCTATCTGAGATACTGCTTTTAAAGAGCATCCTCTTATTTTATTAGGTATACATATAATATTTTTTTCAGGTAGCCAATACTGCCTTATTGTCTTGCGAGTCTATTATTTATTTCAAAAGAGAGATAATACAAAATATTATTCCGATTCTTTAGAATACACAGAGTATTTTGCTGTTGGTATTTTACGCGGATAAGAATTAATCGTAATTATTCAACATAATCTGCTGAAGTGTTGACCGGCCAGTTACCGTAATGTTCCCTCTGCAAGATATCTATGTAAGTATTATATTGTAGGTACTCAGTGGATAACGGCGGGAAAACTTTACAGGCAGGCAGCAGGCAGCAGGTACCTACACGGAATACGGACAACACTCAGAGGCAGGCAGCGGTACATGTACCCACCCGCACCTACCTATTTAGACTTATTATGCTTATACCTATACGACTTGTGGAAAACACAATTACACGATGGTGAACAAATATCAACGCAAATAATACAATAAAGTTTTAAATCTATATTTTCTATGAATACATTAATCTGCAATTCAAGAGTCATAACTTATTTCAATAACTGATACGTATCATTTTCAGGTGGTATTTTTTTACGCGGTGGCAGAATTGCCATCCACACTTCTCAGCATTATACAACCAGATAAGTCTCCATATGATCAGTCATGGTCACACAAAAACTTAACAGTCTAATGCCGGGAAAAATTCACCTATCCAGATATACAGGATATCAAAGGATTAGGCTCAGAACGCGGGTTCAAAATACCAGCATTGTGCCTGAAATATCTGTGTTCAAAAACTTTTTTACAATATTACAAGTGTTTATTATAATAGATTTTTGAATTTTAATGTACAAATTAACCGGTAATTCTAATTTTTGTAAATTATTTATTAAAGATTTCGGAGTTACCCCTGTAGCTGACATGACTAAAGGTATTATATAAACGGACCTAGAATGCCAAATATTTTTTATTTCTCCTGCTAGTTCTGTATATTTACGTATTTTTTCTGCGACGGTTGTTTGTATATTATGTGTATTTGGGACAGCGATGTCTATTAGGTACGTTATTTTATTACGTTTATCATGTAATACTAAATCAGGTCTATTATGATGTATTTGTCTATTTGTTATTATTGTTTTATCATAAAAGAACCTGTAATTTTGATTTTCTAAAACCGAAACATTTACAGAATACTATTGTTTTATCATTAGTATTCTCCAAAAATCAATTTGAAAAGTTGAATAAGTAAACTCCATACAACACAAACAGCAAGCAAATATATGTCGATACCTAATTTATAATACGGCATATCCAACAAATAGGGTAGCCAGCAGACCAGCTACGTAATATAATAAAGCTCTCAGTGCAAACAAAAAATTAAAACATTCAAGATTAGTGGAAAACCTCTAATTTACAATGAATATTGTATTTCTGTTTCTTAATTGTAAAAACTAGTGGAGAGTTTTTATTATGAATACTACCCATATCGCATTATTATTATTATATTAACTCGCTGAAAGAATTTCGAACAATTTTTAAGGATTGAAATAAAATATAATAATTATTATATTTCGCTTTGTTTGTTACATCACAAAATTTAATTTTTACGTTATGATGATAAAGAACGTCTAAAAAAATCGTCATCGTGTAAGACAGACTTCATTTTCCGTCTTTTTCCAGCAAGAGAATCAATACCGACAACAGCGTGGAAAAACTTCGCACTGTTTACATTGGAATCAAAATTAGTGATACACTCTTGATCAAGATTACATTATTCATGGCTTTGTCACTACGCCATTAGCTGATAGGGAGGTGTAGACATGGCGGGAGGGAATCTATAGAAATATTATATTATAGAAAGAGAAGGGGTTACTTTTTCAAAATAAAATTAATATATTAGGTACCTATATCAATCATGATCAACCAACCAAACAGCTTATTTGAAAAACAGTTTTTATTTGAAGAATATTACTCAAAAAAACATCAGATTGTTCAAACTCCTCCACCCAAGCAAATTATAATTATATTCCCGCATGTTACAAATCGCTGTTCAAAACAATTAACTTTACAAACACGATAGTCTTTGATTCTATGAAACATGGTAGTACCTACATACTAGTAAGCGTTTCGCAAAAACTTAGTATTTTGGCGAAGCGATTACTTATTACGGTCAATCTACGACAAATTTATCTATCTATTTTTGTACCATTTTTTTACCATTTTTGTCCCATTTTTCCCAATTAGATATTATTGCATAGGTACCTACACTTCAAATTTCTTCCCCCGTCGCATCCCACTTAAATGACAATATTTCTAATACTTTCCCATACTTTTAGACTAATTTTGTATATTTTCCTTTATTTTCGAGTTCCTAGGGGAGGCAGCTTCCCCAGTTTGTCCAGTCCTCCCCTTTTAGGTACGCCCATGAATTATCACATTATTTTACCTATATAGGCACTATACTGTCGAGAAGACGAATTGGCATGTATAGTTAGTACAAAGTATTTGATACTTAGGTAGGTTGAGGGTTGAGGTATACTTACTGCTCTATTTAGTTTTATTATGAGGTAGCTGCTAGTACACGTAATAAACACAAACAAAATGATAATGCCAAAGGATTAGGGTTGACTTTAATTACCCCCGTATGCTGAGTAAACTAATAAATTGTATTTGGTTACCAAACTTTAAGGTAGGCAATTACTAATTGACGTAATCAAAAACACATTTTACATGCGCTACCTACCTACTAGGACCACGTAAAAAGTTTTTTTAAGTTTTATTATTGCAAAGATATTTGCAATTTTATTTATCTGCTCTAATTTATTTTAAAATGTGACGAAACGTTGTGAAAATTTTATTTTAAGGTATGACATTTTTTTTTAATATATATATATATATATATTCACAATCATACGCCAACAGGCACAACATACAGATCAAAAAACAGAAATAATGAAAAGAAAAACAAAATAAAATTGGTCAATGCTGTGCCCTATTACAGGCATAAATATAGTTTTACTCGGACCACCCTCCCCCCAGCCCAAGCCCACCCCAGCCCTGTTAAAGAAACAATTTGAGTTTTATATTTATTTTATTTATTGGTAAAAAGTACAAAACAGACAACTACTATAAATATGGTTTACAAAAATAAAAATAAGTCGTTCATAGCTCAGCTGTCATCCACAAACGTGTACCACAGTTAAGTCAATTATACAATTATAAGAAACATATTTTAAATGGAACTATTAAAAATTGTATCTAGTTTATTTTTATTGTTTACTGTTTTGATAAGGCTCTCTATCTTGATAAGATCTTTGATAAGATCTACTCAAAAACTGAATAATTTTCCTTTTACGAGTAATAACCATTTGAGACTTAAGGGAAGTATGCTTACCAAAAAAGTACCTATTCAATGTTCTGAGGATTTTAATTATAAATATTGCTTTTTTTTAAATGAAAATAAAAGTCAGTTTCATCAAAAAATTTATAATCTGGCCATATTTTCCATTTCAAAATGTCAAAATATTAAAAAATATAATTGAGATTGATGTACCTACTAGGCCTAGATTTTGGAGTCAACGGATAAATTTACGGAACTTGAATAATTACCTATCCTGCGTCAAATCATAATAAATTATGATCTTTCATCCATGGAATGCAGGTTTTCCGCATGCATTTTGTATGAAAATTTGATCAATAAATACTTATAATAAAAATAATACATTTCTTCAGAAATGTTGAATGACTTTGGGCAGTAGTGACTTTTTTGGCTACTTGATTTTTTATTATATCTTTTTTTATTTATTTATTATATTCATCGCATTCTTGACATCTGCAAAGCTGACTTATTTTAATACTTATATCATTTTCTAACGCGGCGGCGGAATTACCATCTACACTTCTCAGCATTATAAAACCAGATAAGTCTCTCTGAATCGGGTATATAATGATGTATTTGTCTATCTGTTCTAACTGGTTTATCATAAAAATCCTATAATTTTGATTTTGTAAAAAAAATAATAATGGGGCGGCAGAATTTCCATCCACAATTTTCAGCATTATACGACCAGTTAAGTCTTCATACGATCAGTCATGATCATACAAAAACTTAACAGTCTAATACCGGTAAAAAATCATCTATACACAGGATATCAAAGTATTAGGCTCAAAACAAAGGTTTATATATTTTTATCATTGTTATTTTTAATGTCACAAACTGTTACTCAGGATTTTCTCACGGTATTCTAAGTCGCTCGGGCACATATGCCAAGTTTAACCTGGTTTCTGTGTCAGTATCATCCATTTCTGTGTCAGTTCGTTAATTTTCACCTGTTTCTGTGTCAGTTCGTTAAGTTTCGCCCGTTTTGTGAGTTCGTTAAGTTTAGTCTATTTGTAAAAAAATACGTACCTATTATATATTTATTCTACAAGTAGATATTCAGAATTGCAACCTTCTATAGAGTAGGTAATATAACATATTATGTTGCTTGTGGTAATGCCAATATATTTAAACTATTAAAAAGATGATAATAAGGTTTGATTCCTGTACTTGAAAGAACTATTTGTACTATTCTTACATTTAATTATTTTTTTATTGTTATCATTATTGCTTTTATTATTCCTGACACGTAGGTAATTGCTTTGTTTTCAGTTCTATTAAATATCGAATTTATTTAACAAAACAATATTAGATTCTACATTTTGAACACAATATAAGATTAACAATAAAATTTAAATATAACATTAAATAACAAAAACCATAAAATATTAAAATAAATTTATATTCAAAATGTAGAACCCCAACATTATTCGAGTTGATTCTTCCATGATGTTCTATGAAATAGTACAATCATGGGAGATCACTTACAGAGCTACAGGGACAAAAACCTTCTTACTATCCTGGTGGACGATAGAAGTACGGCCTTCTGCATGCTGTATTTGAGCCTGTCATCTACTCCCAGTTTTCTGAAATTGCTTGACAGACTCTTAGGTATTAAACCATTCACAGACAACACTATAGGCACGATGATTGTGGTAGGTGTTCTCCACATATCTTTGATTTCATGAGCAAGATCAAGAAAATAAAAAATATCGAATTATTATTTTCATTATTATTATTATATTTTGCTAATTTATTTTATGTTTTCAATGAGGTAGGTATATGCTTTCAAATAATAAATTATTATTTTATAAATCTAGTTTTTATTGTGGCCCAAATATGAGACTTTACGAACCTTAATATTTGTCAGGAGCTCTCTATTTGTATGTGCTCTGCGTAGTACTTCTGTATTGGATACCAAGTCTGTCCACGGTATTCGAAGCATTCTTCGATGAATCCACATCTCGAATGCCTCCAACCGATTCATTGTGTTAACCTTAAGTGTCCAAGTTTCGCAACCATACAACAGCACAGACCAGATATAACACTTTATCATTCTCTGACGGAGCTTCAAATTAAGGTTGTCATTGCAGAATAGTGCTTTCATCTTATTAAAAGTGGCTCTTGTTATTTCGATTCTGCGTTTCACCTCAACATCGGGATCCAGGGACTGCGTTATAACACTGCCGAGATATGTGAACTTTTCTACCCTTTCAACATTTATACCCTTTAACTGAAGAGATGCTGTAGAGTAGTCTAGTCGTCCAAAGGTCATCCACTTGGTTTTATTGACATTAATGTTTAATCCCAGCTCCTCTCCTGCAGTACAGACATCATTTAATAGTTTCTGGAGATCTTCAATGCTGTCAGCCAGTATAACTGTATCATCTGCATATCGGATATTGTTAATAATCATTCCATTAACATCCTGCGAGGCGATAAGTATAGGCTTCTGCAGTTGATAATAGAAGGCAAGATTGAGGGACGTCGAGGAGTGGGAAGGAGGCAGATGTCTTGGCTGCGGAATATACGGCAATGAACCGGAATAACACGGATGGGAGAGCTGGTCCGCATAGCACGAGACAGGGAAGCATTCTCCAGAGTGATCGCCAACGTCGGGGGGACCTGATACAGCACTCATAGAAGAAGAAGAAGTTTTTATTGCATATTGATTATTTATTGTTGTGTTTTTACATCCCAAAATTTAATTCTTCCATTTTGAATTTTATCTTTTTAAATATCCACAAATATTTTTTCATTACTATTATTTCACATTACAAGTATCACACAAAATAACTAATTTTATTAAATCACTCGCTGACGAGTGGATGGCCTTGAGAAGAATAGAATATTATTAATAAGACGATGTGTCTTTGTTGCATCATATGACGTATGACCATAGACCTATTATATCTATGAAATACGTCAACGTCAAACTTGGAACAAAATGGCGGCAAAGAAACAGCTGGCGAGAAGTGTCGAAAGATACATGAAATATTTTTATAAGCGAGTGTTTTTCAGTCGTTATAATATAAGTAAGAATAATATTATTATTCTTAATTTTTTTTAATAAATACTTGATATTGCATGTTAATTATTTATGATTAAAGTTGTGAAAGTATTCAAACTTTAGGATTACAATTTAGAGTGAGATAACCATTGATATGAGATAACGTATTTTGAATTATAAACAAAACGTGTACATAATATAATGATTACAAAGTATACGATGCGCCAACATAAATCATATAATTTTATTAATTTTAGAATATATTTTTGATTCGGATTTAAATTCACACTGTTTTGATAATGGCAGCATCACTCATCTATTGGGTGCAATGCCAGAAAAAAAGAGAATCTTTGTAGAATATAATTGATTATGATTTATACGATTCTATTTGTAATGTGGTCTAATATTGCCTTGCTTGCCCTTCTTCTCGGCCCACTCCTAGAGGAAGGCCTCCATCATTTCCTTCCATGTCATTCGATTCTGTGCCGTTTGCATCCAGTTGACCCGGTGTGTCGAGTATTATCATCCCTCCACCTCACTGGAGGTCTTCCTATGCTCCTGATTGCTGCTCGTGGCTTCAAAGATGTAAAAGACTTTGGCCATTTGTCATCTGGACTTCCAGCTATCTGTCCATTTAAGAGTTGTGCAATATCAGTAATTTTAGTTGTACATCATACCTATTATTTTGTTCCGCAGTCTGTCTCTGGTAATGCCCAGCATAGCTCTTTCCATGGGTCTCTGGGTAACTCGCATTTTCTCAATTCTCTGCTTGGTCAGAGTTACTTACCTTTATGCTGTGTTTTTTTCACAAAACATACATTTTTTTAAATAAACTTCTAGAGTTATGATTGTTTAATTTTCAGTTGTTCCTTTTTATTATCCTGAAATGATATATCTTGCATATTGTGTACAATGTAAAAAATTTAATAATGTGCATGATCTCAATAGTTTTGCTGTTAAATAATAGAAATATGTATGTCATTACATGTTTATCATACATACCCAGATATAATTTTCTATCCAACTAAACCTATGTGAAAGTGTTCTTGTTAAATAAAGACATTTATAAGAGTAAATCTAATTTATGATCATTTACATTACTTGGGAATAAGTTGACTTTGAGAAATAAAGGAAAATTACAATTACAATATTAGGTAGGTTTTTAAATTTAAATATCCATCCATTATAATTTGTAGTTGTTAGTGCTGATGAATAAATAAATTAAACAATAATTTAATTTTTTTTTTATCATGTGGAGATATAGAGCACTACAATAGTTTAGTTCCATGCAACAAGTGTATCTAACTCATGACATTATTATACAGTCAATAAAATAGTGTCATGTTGCACAGAAAGTTATTATCTAACAATTACTGTTGATTGTGTTTATCTATTTGTTTATTGATAGCCCCTACTCCTAACATGGAATATGTTCATAACAGTTTATAATATATAAGTCTAGCTGGGAGGTGGATTACATCAGTAACTAACTGGCAGTGAAAGGCAACATCCATTATGACTTCAAGAACAGAGAAAATTGGAATCATCGGCAGGTGGGTGGCAATAGTTCTCAAAATAATTTATAAAAATAATAATAACAGTAACAATTCAATATTGCTTTGAGATAACTTACAAAACCAGTTTACCTAAATTAATTATTGTGAAATTTAATATATACTTATTCAAATGTTATGTAAGATGAAAAGATAGGTATCTAATCTTTGGTGACATAGCTCAAACACTGGAGAGAAGATAAAATGAACAAAACATTACAGTATGCTCGTCTATGTGCAGGAAAATGTACAGTTTCACTTTCTATCCTTAATTTATTGTGTTTATATTATAAAATCTCAAGATATAGAAATTAAGCCTAATCCGATTTCCGATAGCTAGCAAATCCGATTTCCTAGCCAGATCAGCTATGAGATTGCCTGCTGGTAGCATTAAGACATGACCGATCTATTATGAGTCTCACAGATAAATTGTAGATTTCACTTTACATAGGCCTTTGGTAGACTAATAAATGTTGATTTTTGCCAATGTGAAGCATCTATAATCATCATCATTATAAGTTAATCCTTAAAACAATGTTCACAAGTTAGATTTTGTTAAATAATGTGAAATGTATTTTGATTTTGCAGTGGTCTGATTGGTAGATCATGGTCGATGCTCTTTGCGTCAGTCGGTTACCAAGTCACAATATTTGATATCCTCCCAGATCAAGTTGAGGGAGCCCTTGTTGATGTAAAGGAGCAGCTAAATACATTACAGAAGAAAGGATTACTGAGAGGGAAACTCACTGCTGACCAACAGTATGCCTGCATTAAAGGTAAATAAAAACATTCCAAGACAAAATCTCAAATACTTTGCTTTATCACTACTGAATGATGTGTTATTTGGCAGTCATAAGTGATTTGATAATTTGGTTTTAAATCATTATTGCTTCAAAAGATAATAATAAGTCTAACATTATTGATTGATTTACGATGTAAAAAATAATTACTGGTAATCATTTTTATTAGGTAAATTGTTATTCCCTGTAATTAAATAAACACAACAAGTATAAATTGAAGGATTATGTCTTGCCTACCTATCACCACACTTTGAATAGTGTAATTATTGTTTTATAATTTTCTTTAGTTAATTATGTGTTCTAATAAATTTTTGAGGGGGAATTCAGTCAGGAATTTTTCATTACTTCAAAAGTAAGGGCAGTGACCTCAATAGTTTGTATAAAATTTACGAGCCAAAATAATCTCAAATAATAAATTAACATTGATGTAGGTGATTTTATTTTACTTTTGAAAATTTATTCAAGGTATATACTATAATATTCAATATTTTGAATTAATATTATTGTAAAAACAGAAAATTGCAATAAGGGATCTTACGCATCCTAAATGTACTTTTATAACGCTTTTGTGTTATTCCATAAGTTCATATGTTTAAATTGTTTGTTGGCTACTCCAGTTGAGAGATTATGTAAATAAATTACAACTACTACTATACCATCACGACATATTCCACAACTGAGGTAGCGGGCGGACCAAGTGCTAAGGCGGCAAGCAAAGATAGATCAATATGACGTTGTGTTCTTTCTGCCTACCCCTCTTGGGATACGGAATGAGGGTATCCCAAGTAGGATAGGCAGAAAACTTACAGGAAAGAACGGAAGACCAATCCTTTGCGGGATGCACCACATAACAAATAACATATTCTATTTTTAAATACCATCCACTCGTTTATGAGTCATCAGGGAACATATTAAATAAATGCATATTATATTATTCTCTATATTTTTCTTACAGGATCTTCTAGTTTAAAAGATACAGTGAAAGATGCTATATTCGTTCAAGAATGCATACCAGAGAGGCTCGACATGAAAAAAAATCTGTACAACGAATTGGACACACTTGTAGATGACAAGATAATTATATCTAGTTCCACTAGCACCTTTGTGCCTTCTTTGTTTTCAGAGCAAATGAAACATCGATCGCAGGTAACAACTCTATTGCTTTACTATCTCTACTACTGTCTTATATAATCTTAGTAAATAATAACAGTTTAAATAGTAAATATGTGAATTGTTTACTCTCAAGTGATAACAATCAAGTGTTTACTTGTTCTTGTTATTATTAATTTAAGAACATATTTCTAATCAGTTGTGTGCAAAACACTTAGGTACTATAAGAGAAGTTGAGCAATTAATTTATAAAAATCTACAAGCTACAAGCCTCAGTGTTTTAATGACTTATGGCAGGCAAAAAAAGTCAAAAAGATCTTACTCGCAATAGTGTGGGTTAATATTTTTAGAGTGGCAAATAGAATACAGATAATCTCAATGATTGTATTACTCAAATTAGCAACATGATATATGTACCACCAATCTTCAATGTCTGACACAGAAAAGATAACCTGTATGTTTATTACATCTGATTAGTCGAATAGCTACCTCATTTGTGAGAAACACTGTGACGGTATAGATACACTCATAACTAAACCCTTTCTTGTTCCAGGTGATTGTATCCCACCCTGTAAACCCTCCATATTATGTACCTCTGGTAGAGATAGTGCCATCTCCATGGACTAAAGCAGACTTAGCTCTCAAAACTAGAGATATTATGGAAGAAATAGGACAAGCACCCGTATCACTTACAAGAGAAGTGCCTGGATTTGCACTCAATAGAATACAGTACTTAACAACTGTCTTATTTGGTTAATCATATACTCTGTGCATCATTGAAGCAGAACTCACGTCTTAATGTTTTATGACAGTCTCTATAACGCCCATTTCATCAAAAGCAGCGTCCACACAGCTGGACAAAAACATCAATCTTCAATCATTCGGTGGCAATTTGGAGCATTCTCCGAAGAAATATTCAAATGAAGCCGTCCCAAGGAGGGTAATGAAGGCATTCATTCGAATATTTCTTTGAAGAATGCACCGAATTGTCACCGAATGATAGAAGATTGACGTTTTCATCCAGCTGTGTGGGTGCTGCTTTTGAACATCTAGTGTGATACATACATACATACTCACCATCACGCCGCTTCCCTCGCGGGGTAGGCAGAAAGGATCGAGCGCCACTTCCTTCTATCCTTGCACGCATCTTTCACTTCCGTCTCTCTCTCATGCATGCTCTCCTGTTCAACGTGCTCAACACGTGACCGTCCTGTAGGATTTGATTTAAATGATCTTGCCATTTAATCCTCGGACGTCCACGTCTCCGAGCACCATTCCTCTCAGACAAATATATCTTCTTAGTCATTCTGTCCTCATTCATTCTTTCTACGTGCCCAAACCATCTTAACTTATTTACATTCATCCTTGTTATTACACTAACTTTCATTCCACATTCCTTTCGTATCTCACTGTTACGCACACAATCTCTCAGACTTTTACCACACATCCTTCTCAGTGATCTCATTTCAACTGCATTTATGCCACTTTCATCCTTCTTTAACCATGTCCACGTCTCACTTGCATACATAAGTGTTGGCACTAAGATAGCAGAGTGCACCAACCTTTTAGCTGTGGTGGATATGTTTCTATTTGCAATTATCGGTCGGATTGCACCATTTACCTTATTACCAGCAACTTTTCTCCTTTCAATATCGCTTTCACACTTCCCATCTCTCGTGAACAAACTACCTAAGTACACACATTCGTCAACTTGCTCTAACACTTCATTGTCAATCATTACCTGGCATACTGTTCTAGTGTGATTCATATTTCAAATTTAAATCTGGTTTTGAAATACACCCATTTGTACCCCAAACACCTTTATGTGAAGCTACAGTAGGTTGACAGTAGGAGAAATTGAACCCTGGACCTCTCAATTGATAATTCAAGACTCCCATCAGGCTACCAATCACCTTTTTGATCTTTTGAGTAATGAAGTCAATTAGTTTGATAATTATTACTTAATTAGTCAAAACTCTTATTATTATGGCAGAAGACCTTAAAATAGTACTTCAACTATGATTTAGTATAACTTTTGCTGTATTTTAGGTACGCAATTCTAAATGAAGTCTGGAGATTGGTTACTGAGAAAGTTTTGGATGCAAAAGACGTTGACAAGGTAATGTCTGAGGGTTTGGGTATGAGATACGCCTTCTTAGGAGCTCTGGAAACTGCTCATCTAAATGCTGAAGGAATGAAAAGTTATGTAGAAAGGTTTGTATTATAGCAATATTATGGTTATGTTCCTTCCCAATATTTGTTCTAATCCTTGGGTATTTCATTTCACATAATCACAGCATTTCCAATAACTGAAGTAACCAGCAAACTAACCGCATGTGAAAAATGCACAAGTCATCATCTTTGTTCCCATGAAAGTTAAAGACATTCAGGATGTGTGGCATAACTCATCTATAATAAAAGATGTCAGGTGTCTTAAGAGACATTCACAAGATCGAAGCATAGAATAATAAATATCCTAAAGTACTGTTGACACTCTTTATCCTGTGCTTTCACTGACATGTTTATAGTTACGATAATTTTTTCTATGGCTTGACATATTTTCATAAAAAGAATAATTTAAAAGAGTTAAATGAAAAAAAGTGAATGAGTTGTCAAAATTAAAATAAACTGATGGAATACTCGTAAGCATTCAGCAATGCATCTTTTTTGTACTAATTCATATAAAATAAGGACAAATAAGAAACTACTTGTTGATGGTCATTTCAGTGAAAGGAGCTTTCATCATGTGATAAACACTTATTTCATCCCAAGTATTCACTGAAGATGAAACGTCCATTCAAACTTTTCCCCTTCAATGAGTCATTCTGGATGATCATTCAAAGTAATACATAAATGTGAATACCTACCCCTTTATTTATTTGTGATCTTTTATGTATACTAGAAGACGTACATAAAAAATTTGGACACCTTTTATTTGCCAGAAACTCCAAGGAAAGTGTATAATGGAATCAGTTAGTTTGATAAGTTTAAAGACTTCATTGCATGATCTTTTCTTGTATTTTATTTTTCAGATATGCTAAGACAATTTATGCTGTGAGTGAAACCATGGGTCCAATTCCTAAGATGGATGCACCTGGGCATGAAGATATCTGTGAGCAGCTGAATGCTATGTGCCCTCTTGATAAGTTACAAGAAAGACGAGCCTGGAGAGATGCTTGCTTGACTAAACTATCAATACTAAAGAATGAAATGAAAGACTGAAACTGAAAAATAAATAAAAAAATTATTATATCAATGTTTTCAAATAAATAGAAGAAAAAGGCAGCTACTTCTGTAAAATTGATTTTTTTTTATCTTTCCAACTTGTATCAATAATAATAATAACTAGACAACTTTTCTTAAGATGCGCCGTTTTGTAGAAAAACTACGGCAAGGGCCCATTTAAGAATCATAACACCTTCTGAACAATACGGTTTTTAACCTCACCTTGAACTTCTCCACACTCTCCAGAGAATATATGTTAAGAATATTTAAATTTAATATAATTAAAGTTTTTTATCTTTTCTGCTCAAGTACACAAATTCTCTTACCTCTTGATACTCCGTTTTGGAAAGTGTTCGCATTTGCCTCGTCTTTCAATGACCATTGTATCAACGTCTCTCTCCTGTACCCAAATCATGTACAAACTTGTGTGCAGGTGCACTACGTTACATTGGTGTAATTAGGATATCAGCGCAGACAGGTATAAACTACCAAGCTGTCTTCTTTATAATCTTTAGTTTGCCTATATCTTTTGTATAATATAATAATGTAAAATGCTTCATAGTGGTATGTGCTGTCTAGCTATATTGTATTGGCATAGTTAGGCTATCGGTATAGACAGGGATAAACTACCTGTCTGTCGTGCCTAGCCACACGAAGAGCGTGGCTGGCATAAATGACTTCTTCAACAATTCACATAATCTTTGCATTTTCATAACTTGTATAATCTTATATAAAGTTGTCACATTATACCGTGCCGACATAGTTGGGTTGTCAGTACTTATGCAGCTATTTCTGTCCACTGCTGAACAAGCCTCCCCCATAATATGTCTCCAGGCATCTCTGTCCTGAGTTTTCTGCAACCAGTCACCAGCGATTCTTCTAATCTCGTCTGACACTTCCTCTACTCCTTTTATCTTCTTGAGGCCTCCACTACAGTACAGATAGGTATAAAACCCGTCTGTCATACCTAGCCAAATAAAATTGTCATGCCCCACTGTGCAGTACAGGAGAGACGATGGTCTCGGTGGGCCTCATTTTAATAGTGTTCAATGATAGCCAAAAAACGTGCTGTTCTTTCATCAACAAGGGTTTCCATGGCCCAGATGTGCCTCTTTCACAATACATTGTTCCTACGACAACACCAGTGCACTAGGAAAAAGTGGCTCAGAGTGGAGGCTAATTTTTGCCCTGTGCTCCAAGATGAAAGTTGAAGGGCCGGATGACGATGATACTATTTTAGAACTGAAAAGCTGTCATATTTTTTGAAAATATTTTATTGAGGGTTACTTATAATACAAAAAGAAGTTTGATATTTGTGTTTATCGTTTTCCTCCAACCCTTGCTGTTGGCTTCTTGGTCACCTTGGCAGCCTTGGTCTTGGGGACTGCCTTCTTCTTTGGTGGGGCAACCTTCGCAGGCTTTTTGGCTGCCTTTGTCGCCTTCTTCTGTTCCTTGGCAGCTCTGAAACAAAATAAATCATCAGAATTCTGAGAAAATAGTTTTACAATATTTATACCAACCCCAAATCAATAAGACTTCTTAATTAGTTGGGAGTAGTAATGTGAGAAGAGAAAATTCTCCAAAGAAATTTCTCGAGAACGAAAAATTTCTTCTCTGGTGGAAGAGAAATTTCTCCATTATTTTTCTTAGTAGTATCATGACCTTTCGCCCATTACACTTCGCAGCCAACTTGATTGATCCAAAAATTTGTGGGGCTGATTAAGGCCCAAATCAGAGGTTATTAACACTTTTTGCAATTTTTTTTAACTTAAATATGGGCATGTGGGGTGTTAAACATCAAGATTTTTCATCAGTTATTAGCACTTTTTTGTATGTACGTACGTAACATTTTTTGTTAATTAAATATGGGCATGTGAGGTGTCAAACTTTGAGTTTTTTCATTGGGAAGAGGTTTTTATTACTTTTATTTACGTAAGCGCTTACTCCATTTTTTCAATAACTTATGTATTTGCTGTTACCTGTTTATTTAAACCCAAGTGATGCCGGGTTAAAAAAAACTAGTTACTAATAAGTGAACAATGAACCTTAGGTAAAATTAAAAAACATCAAAAAAATCAATTTTCCTATGTTATATTTGTTCCTTTTAAAAACTATTCTTCTAAGTATATTCTTTTTACACATTACCATATTTTATTAATACATATTGATTTCATTTTTTGAACATTGTAAAAATCATCAATAAAAAATATATTTGCCTCAAAATACACCATAATCAATTGAAGCCATATTGGTGATAAATTGTTTCAACATTTGTACATTGTTATTGATTGATTGAATAAAGTATTTATGATTATTATACTGTTAAATAAAAATAAAAAAATTCTCGAAAAATTATTTCTTGAGAATTCCACAACACTAGTTGGGAGTAATTCATATGATAAAACAAAATACCAAATGAAGTGAACACACGCATTATTTATTTATAAAAATCATCCAGCATCAATCTTAAATAAAGTAAGACAGAAAGGTGATAATTATGAATAAGTATACTTTATTTGCATATAGGACTTATTTTGTCCAATGGCAATTCATATCCAATAGTTGAATACGTATTTTAAAATGT
This sequence comes from Athripsodes cinereus, assembly GCA_947579605.1. Classification (NCBI taxonomy): domain Eukaryota; kingdom Metazoa; phylum Arthropoda; class Insecta; order Trichoptera; family Leptoceridae; genus Athripsodes; species Athripsodes cinereus. The sequence goes on from OX388315.1 coordinate 16,105,878, forward strand.
TAGTAGTAAAAGTGAGAGCCTTGAGGACGATGATACAGACAGTATATTTTTTTAATGTGCTCACCCATAGTTCTTACACCCTATTTGATATTCACTAAATAAGTAAATATGTTATAGTTACCTGATAGCCTGTTCTCTCTGTGCCTTGCGTACTTCCGGTTTCATGTTCCTCTTGGCCATGATATCACTAAGGGAGGCTCCCACAATAGCCCTCTGGAATTTCTGAGTGCGGCGGGTGTGTTTCTTGGTGGTCTCCTCCTCTTGACCCTTTTTGTACTTCCGTCTAAAAACATATAGTATTTTATTATTTTTGACATATCAACAGACTTTTTACAAATACAACACATACAATTATTTAGAAACATTTTTAAACATGTATAGACAATTCACACAGATCGAGGTAGTCCCAAACTAAGATATAAATTTTGTATTATGGGTACTAACGTAACGATACACATATATACAATGCACTAAACATATATACATGTAACACCCAGATCCAGGACAATTTGAAAAAGGTCATTCTTCAATCTGCTCTGGCCGGGAATCGAACCCGGGACCTCGTGACTCAAAGGCAAGAGCGTCACACCGGCCGCCACATACTGAAACAACACATATCAAGAACAGATAAACGTGTATTCACAATAATTCTAGATATCTGTATATTGGAGGAAAACTACGCTGTGGATTTTAAGCTAAATTAACATAAGATACAATGTGATACTCTTCTTTTTGATGACATATCCACATCCACCTAAATAAAACAATATACATATTTTGTGATATCCAAAGACATAAAAAGATTGTTAAATTTTACTAAACAGAACAAAATTTTTAACTTGATATCATGCATTGTTGAAAAAAGACTAATAAATTGACAATATCAATGACAAAAAATCATTTTGGCTGTGATTTTATGTCTCAAAGCATGCGAGAATTGAATGCAATTATGTTGAAACTAACTGTTAATAATAGCCATACTGAAAAATGTTAAACAAGTCATTTATTCTTCCACTAACAACGGCCTGTCTTATAACCATCCGAAAAGCAACTTTTGATGTAAAGTAAACCTATTATTGTCACAACCATTACTTTCTGAGTCTCATAAACACCACTTAAATTTATTTCCGTAAAATACACATTATTAGATTTACAAACGGTTGGGTGACCGATTTGTCAATTAATATGAAACTAATTCTCTTTCTAGAGAGAGAACAGTGCATAGACATTCTAACTAATGGGGAGCAATTAGATGGAAGGGATGGGCAAGGCTCTATGTGACCGCCGGTAAAAAAACAATAGGTAAAGGCAAAAATATTTCTATTTTAGGATTGTTAAAATAGTTTTATAATACAGTAGCTAGTAAAATATACAAACAGATTGCAGTTAAGTGTCAGTATATGTACGGCTAATAGGTCCCTCATATATAAGATCGGCCCTTTATATAGGTATATTCATGTCTAGTCATAGAATAGTTTTACCCCCAACATCCAGATACTCGATTGTAAAAATAGTTATTATATTCAACTAGATTTTTTCATGTAACTACAAATCTATAAGAAAAACACTCAACAAACATTTAATTCGCACAAACTACTTCAGTAAAAGGGGCATTTATAAGCTATTGTACTAAAAACAGAAACTTAATTATACGCGCATAGAAAAAAAAAATTTTTTTGTTCAATTAATACTCCAGGTCAAACAAACCTCACACTTCCAGCTCATGTGTTTAGTTTTATAACTATTTATAGGAAAACTCATTTCAATTTTTTAAAATGCACAATAAGTTTGAGATCGAGATATAATGTCAAAAAGTCACCTGTATAACACTGTCCATGTTACTTTACGGGGATTTCTCTTCATCAAATGAGCAGCCTCGCATTTTGAGTTCAGGAAAGTGAAAGACTGAAACAAATTGATAGTTGAATATTAGCCTCAAAAACATGTTGAAATCTTTTAACATTTTCAGTAAAACGAAGAACACCGCCACTAAATACTTCCTCAGGAAGTATTGGGAAAAAAGGTCACTCGTTTAGGTTAAACAAGTTACTAACGAAAGTATATACAAACACGATTTTTTTTACAAAAACACCTAATATTTGTAGTAGGTATGTCAGATATGCAAGTGAAATACATAAACTGTTAGTAATCAAGTTGATAACGAAATACGTTTATAAATCCATATTAATATTATTATTTACCTTTCCGTCTACTCTGACAAGGGTCTTGCCATGTCCAGGGTAGATTTTGTACCCGCTGTATGAACACAATCCGATCCTGAAAATACACAAACATTATCACATAAGAACGCAATCACAACACAAAAAGTGTACGTAAACCAAATTTGCACAATTGATTCCGGAAATAATGAGAAATTATCAAAAATACTCCAAAAATGACATTTACGTACTTCATCTTGGCGACCTAGGAAACGGAAAAGGCGGGGAGGGAGGAAAACTATAATAACCAATCGTAGATGATCATAGAGAATTTAGACAGTGCTAACAACAAGACCGAGAGAATAATATTTCTTAAAAGAAATGTTGCCTCCACCCAATAACGTACGAAACTAGGGTTGCCACCCGTACTTTATACTATATGAGAAAAATAAAGTACGCGAAAATACCTATCGCATGATTTGATTTCTTTGGGATTTTGAAAAGTTCAGTCGTAAGTATTTCTTCATTAAACGAAATTTATCAATTGGTGCTAAATCGGTGACGTCACTCGCCAGCGCCACATCACTTAGAGCACTTGTTTTAATCAATTTCTGAACGTAACATAACCTCAAATGTCAAATGACAAATTTGGTGGGAAAACTCAAAAATTTTGATTTTTGGTTTCAAAATATGAGAAATTTTATCAAGAAAAATATTTTTTTAATTGGATTTGAATTGAATTCATGAAAAAAAACATAAAAAAATATTACACTAATATTTTTAATAACTATCTTACTTTCAGTTATATTAAAAAATGTATATGAAAAATCATAGGATTCTCGTTCATTGTCTGCTAAACACACCCCCGATTTCGATTTTTAGAAATGTGCTTTTTTATAAACGAATACTATGAAGCTATAATCATATTTTTTTTGTAAAGTAAAAAACTAATGTTGATAATACATATATGGCTAATTCCTGATCAAAACAACCAGACCATGTTGCTCCATACAAAATACAAGCTCAGTACGGCTCACGTTTCCCCTTTTTCGATTCGAAATTTGAAATCATATTATTTTAAAAACCACTTGGACTACATGGAAATATTTTTTGTGGTTTATTAACTATAATAAATTATTCAGAGAAAAAAAATCAATTGTGATTATTACTTTTTTATATTTAAAAATTTCATGTAAAAATCACATTTTTTGATAAAACATGTAATGATCTTGAGATAAATTTTTGGTATTTATAAAAATATATAATAGAATATCAACATATACCAAAATATAGTCTATTTATTACTCAATCTAATGTTGATTAAATTATTTCGCTACGGTTACAAACAAAAAAAAATATTAAGGATTTTGTATAGATTTATTTTTACTAAAACAGCCCACGGGAAAAACTCTATATCCCAAAAACCGCTACGATATCACTCATATAATTCCTGCCACTTATCAATAAGAATACGGTTAATGTTTTATAAAATTTTCAAAAGAAAACATTCAGTCCCTTTTCAGATATTTGGTTTCAAAATTTGCATTTTTTCACATAGGAGCAAAGTTCGACTAGTTATAGAAAAAGAAGGACTATGTTAAATTCATCTGCATTGCTTCTGAGGATAGTGACATAAAATATCTCTGTAAATAAAAAATAATTTTATAAATGATGATATTTGTTGTTTTCATTTGAGAATTTTTCAATTTTAGAATTGTAAATTTGAAGCAAAATTTAGTATTTTTTTCGATAGATACCGATGAATTAAAATATTTTCAAAACTAGAAAATTTTGTACTTAAAGTATATATTTTTAAATTATCTCGATAATATCGATGTTATGTTAATAAATAATGTTGCCTAATAAACATAATATGTTAATAAATAAACATATTATGTTAATAAATAAAAAAGATACAATAATTTTTCTAAAGATCTATTTTCATTAAAAATCACCCATGGCACGTTATAAAAATGGCCGCCAAAAAAAATATTTCGAGAGTAAAAAATAATAATACTTGTTTAAAAGTCTCAACATATCAGGCAATTAACAGGCAAAGTATAAAAAAAAATCTAAGACGTCGAACAACGATATTTCCATTTTTTGGTTGTTTTTGTTTGGATTGATACATATTTGTTTTCATATTTTATCACACCAAAATGTTTGCAGCGTTAACAAGTTTTGAAAGTTTTTCTGCCAAACTTGTTGAAAATTCTATATTTCACAGTTTTAGCTAAAGGGCCTCTTTAAGAATACGATTTTAAGTTTTATAGAAAACGTAATTTTGGTAGTGAAACAGATCAAATAGATAGTGAATGTGTTACACCGAAAAAATGTTTAAAAAAATTAATTACTATTTACTTAAATTTAAATATAGACTGTAAAGATGCTGTTATACTAATTTGATACAAACTGCAAAAAGCAATTAAAAAATATGTTTTTAAACATAATACATAGTAAAGAAAAATAAATTGTACTTTATTTTGATACTACGTACTTTTTTTTACTTACCTATAATGACCAATGTACTTTATTTTCAAAAAAAAAAAAGGTGGCAACCCTATACGAAACCAGCAACGCAGAACATTTTTTCGTAATTTTTGTATTTCAATATCTAAATCCGTTTGCATTCCTATTTTTTTTTCTTTTTACTTACTACCAACTCCTTATTAAATTTACGAAGAGCACAAAAAGTGACGTCGATAAAAAGTTTTATAGAGAATTGCAAAACATACAAAGTTTATTATTTAATTATTATTATTTACTTAGGTACTTAATATTAACATAACGTAACATACATAGACATTTCACACAGATCGAGCTAGTCCCAAATTAAGATGAATCTTGTATTATGGGTACTAACGCGACGATACACACATATACAATGCACTTAACACATATACATGTAACACCCAGACCCAGGACAATTTGAAAAAGGTCATTCCTCAATCTGCCCTGGCCGGGAATCGAACCCGGGACCTCGTGACTCAAAGGCAAGAGCGTTACCTCCGCGCCACACCGGCCGACTAATTAGTACGTACATTCACGATTTACCTAAACTTTTTTAATGTCATTTTTTTGGCTTCCTGGTTGAAGATCAGACTTCCTTTCACAAGTATCACAGTAAAAGGTTGTCTCCAGTCGTCTCTTTCTTCCCTCCTTTCACTCTTCGATTGGATCACACCATGCATTGACAAAATCTGTTTATTTTATGAATTTCAGTGTTAATAATACCACGTATTTAAAAGAAAAATGCACATTTAATTTTATTTAATGTGCAATGTGAGTGTGGCTCAATGTAAAACTTAGTGTAAGAAATACAATGCCGAGTGTGGTTCGACATAGGAGTGGTAAGCTTAATAGTAACAATAATAATACTATGCTATATCACTTCATATCATTTAGAATATTTAGATGATAAGAGTCTCTTTCTGAAGTATAAGACATCCTTTATACTTACTGATAACTTAGTAAATCATAGAACAAAAGAATATATAAGGACGAGATGAGCCACCCCCAACAGCCTTCAGCAATACGTTGGAAGAGTACCATAAAGAAGATACATTCATTCAATTCCTCTTACTCAACACATGACTGTCCTTGAGAATTCAATCAACATGATTATCGGACTTTCTCACACCCTCTCTCTAAGATAAGTATATCCTCTTACAGATATGACATCATTATATTATCCATTTACCAAACTTCAGTAAAAGTCCTACTCTATATTTAAAAGATATCAACTAGTGTAAACTCATCAAACCCCCTAGACAAACATGCACTTGGTGATCGACTACAAACGAATTTTCGTCAATAATTGCAACAATAACGCATAATTGTACGGTACATGTAGGTAGATTGTCGAAAAGTTCGCCAGTAGACGATCGCTAAGTACGGTTTGTCTACGGCCCCAGGGCAATTAAATTAGGTTTTTTTATGTACAAAATAGTCAAACTACAGTATGATTTGATAAGTTTTTCAAATATAAAACATCTTAAGTTCATATTCAAATACGATAGCATTTGAATGTGAAATAATTTTTATTTTTACCATAGAATAATAAATACACTAAAGTAATTATTACCACTCCATATTTCTTTTCATGAATTAGATTATTACCACTCCATACTTTTTTTCATCCTGAAAATGAAAATCACAGAAAAAAAATTGCTGAAAAAATAATTCATACAGGTATTAAACAAAATAGTCATAAGTGCATGAAGGGTTAAAAATGAATTAAAATATATGTATGTATGGTTAATAATTTATTCATCCAACACTAGTTTCAAAATACTTAATGAAATCAATTCAGAATAAATGATAAAACCAAACGCAATTTACTATCACTCACTATAATGACAAGAGTCTAAATGAACAAAAATGTTATTTTGTTCTTTTTATGTGCTTTCGACTTTTATTAGAAAGTTGGGGTTGACATCAAAACTTATTCTTTTTGGCAATTCGTTTAGCAACAAATGGAATCAACTTAGCCAATGTTATAGAGTTTGAAATAGTATATCCAATAAGTGCTCCTAGACAACAAGGGATAGGCCACACTTGCCACGGCCTATCCCAATCCAATGGAATGACAATACCTCCACACCACGTCCCCAATAATGTTATCAAAATATTCTGTTGTAACATTTCCATAACTGGGTCCCCAGTAAACCATTTCATTCCTGTTAATAATGTTATACAGGAGTCAATTCCAACTTGAAAACAGGATGGAAAGACAGTTAGTATTGTCAGCAGTAAGGACAACATAAATGTTTCTTCATGTGCACTTGCTATAGGAGCTCCAAATAATATAATCAACACAAAATATATAAGAACACAGCACGGTAACATCAAAATTATCTTGAAAAAGTCTCTCATTTTCAATTTCTGTGCCTTCTTTGGTTTCATCAACTTCATGTTATCCTTTATACATGGTTCTGGCTGAAGATTTCCATGGATTATTTTAATCACTTCCCCAAGAATCAAAGCGAGTAAAAGATACCCAGAGGAATATTTTCCAATGTTATATAGATTGTTCGTAACCGATAAGGCAAAAACAAGTGCTGGAACATAAAGACAAGTGAAGGCACTACAGAAAGTAGTGATTTTCACAGATATATCCTCTTGCCGTCGTATCATTTTGAATTATTGCCAAACTAGAATTAGAGATTTGTTTACGAACAAAAAAAAATCATAACTGATCGTTTAATTGCCAAGCCCATTTTAGAACTAATTAATTAAATGCAAAAAAAAAACTCAAAATGCAAACGTTTGCAATATTGACACAAAAAGAATATTATATCCAACACCTTACAAATACATCACGGATATATTGAGAAAAAACATAAATCAAATTAACACACTGTCAAAATGTATAATAGACAATATTTTTTCTTTATTGCAATATATAACAAAATGCTCACTGCCAAAATGTCGTTTGATCATGGCCACACTATACTCCATTCATCCTATCCATGCACTCGACAATAACCATTAGAAATGCGTGATATTCACGTGATCAGATGGGCCGCTCGCAGAATAGATACTGGATAGAAATTGCCCAGTGTGAATAATAAAAATATTGTAAATATGTAATATTAAAAAAAAACATACTGTTTTAAGATTATCTTTATTGTAGTGCTCTCAATAATGTCGAGATAACTTGACGAAAACGCTTCAGATTTTTTATATGTGATAATTTAACAGTGTGTTTTTTTTAATATAAGTAATTTATTATAATGTATTTTCAGTGTCAATACACAACCCTTTGGATTATACAAAATTATTGAATTATAAAAAGATTTATTACAAACTGAAACATGAGGGACCGTTTATCGAAATTTTATGATTATACATAGGTACCTATATAAAAAAATCTTATTTACTAAATGATTTGATTATTTAATTTTAAATTTTTTGAGGCTTATTTTTGGGCAGACTCAGGTAACTGATTGGACTCTTAAATAAGTGTTATTTAAGTAATACATGGAACAAAATTTTAGAAAGATAATAAAATAATTTATTAAAACATTTTACATGTCAACGTGACATAATATATATACTTATATAGCAAAACAAAAAACATTATTAATACGATAACATAGAATAATTAATTAAACACCTTAACAAAGTGTCAACACAAAAATAATTATAGCAAAACGAACAAACATTATAAATGTGATAACATAGAATAATTAACTCTTTGGACGCGCCAAAATAAATTTTAAAATCTTTGAGCCACTGCGATAGGTTGGAAGCCTATTTTTGAAATTCATACCTCTCTATAAATATACAACCCACACTCACGTAGTCTCAGAATAATGTTACAAATAGATCAAAATTTTATGTAATATACTAAAATTAACAAAATAATGTACTTATTTGAAGCAATTCAATAAATAAATTATCTCATATTTTAGAGCATTTGACACGCCATGATGCACTAACACTATTACAAATTTTAGTTAATACGTACACTCACTCCATCATTTTGTCGCTATCAGAGATATGAAGCCATCAACGGCTTTGAATCGATTCTTCTACAGATACTTGCACAAATCGTTCACTCTATTTATAAGTTGCACAATTTTTACTTTAAGTGAAATATGCTTTTATATAGATAACTGATATTTGAAACTTCATAAACTTCATAAAAAATCACTGTCATAACACACACTCACAATAGCGCGCATATAGAGAAATGTTAGAATAATATTTATAAAATTAATTATTTTTCAACTAATACAGTATAACACTACGGATGTACATAAAATAAAACAAAAGAAATATTTTTTCTATTATACACAATTCACAAAGATTCACTATTCGAAATTTCTTTACGAGATTAAAGTACGAAACGTCCCGTTTGAATATTAAAATGCAACTAAATAGATAATAATATTATTAACAAATATGTGTGATCCCATAGAACAAATTTTATTATTGATAAATATTGATTCCAGAAATTTTGAAGCCATATGGTATTCCCGTGTAAAAGGTTTATTACCTTACGGTTGTAAACGTAAGGGACACAGTGCCTAATGGTTGTCTCCAATCTTTATCGCATTTATCCTAGAAAGCCGACGAAGACATATTGCATTGTCTTAATTTATGACGTAAAATAATTTTAAAGTAAGGTTTATCACAATAATAGTATGTTTTGGGTCCACAATATAGTAATTCATCCATTCATATCTTTACGGCGTTTAACATAAATGGTGAAGCCAACGGACCGGTTGTATGCAATAAAAAAATAAACATTTAGTATTGGGTAGTATACTTCAACGCGAATTTAAGACATGAAATGTATTCTTTTTCGAATATCCGCTTTTTGCAAGACACTCGAAAACTCACACCTATCATCTACCGAGTGCTTCACAGCTTAAGCAAATGTTTACTTTAATTAGGTTAAAATTATTCCATGGAGTCTCCTAGAATAGAATTGGTATCCCACTTTTTTATGCTAGCATTAAAGTGTTCGTAAAACCTTACATATTTACTTATTAATCTACATGCAATATTGGATATTTTGTTAGAGATAATCAGCCGTATGCTGAGTAAGAGAAATTGTCGTGGGTGTATGAGAAATTGTATGAATGTAGACGAGCGAAAGAAATATGTAATAATAGATCTAGGTATATGCCATTTTGTTCTCTCTGTTTACGTCACTTGGGATACAGCATGTTTACCACTAGATTAGTTCATCATTTTATTGTTGGCTTAATTAAAATGTTGAATACATTAAGCGAATTCCTCTGATTCCGTGGAGCACTCGACAAATAATAAGTCTTTCACTCCTTTCCGTAGATTTCGAGTGTCCCGTAAAAGGCAATGTTCAAAAAAATGCGTCTTAAATTCAGCGGTGGGGTACGCTACCTATCCTGAATTTCATGTTTTTTTGTTGACACCGAGAGAACAGTTTGTATGTTTATTGAACGAAAACGGTCTACTGGTTTTCCCATTTGAGGTAGGTATATACCATGATGGTGTAGTAGTAATTTCCTTAATTTTTACTGTCATCTTCTAACTAGTGTAGCGAAAATTATTATATTATGCTCATTTTTGCTCATTTAGTAAACATAGGCATATGTAGGTATCTATTTATCTATACCCTCACGTCGTGTCCCAAGTGGGCTAGGCAGAGAGAACGGAAAGCCAAACAAATCTATCTTTACACATTTCCTTCGTTTTCTCCACATTCATACAGTTTCTCATACACGTACGTCGGTTCCTCTTACTCAACACGCGGCCGTCCTTGAGAATTTGATCCACGTGATCAAGCCACGTGGTTCTCGGACGCCCGCGCTTTCTTACACCCTTTCTTTTAGACAAGTATATCCTCTTTGTCATTCTTACGTCGTTCATTCGTTCAACAAGGCCAAACCACCGTAGTTTACTCACGTGCATTCTGTCCACAACACTCATCTTGCATCCGCTCATTCTTTTAATATCATAATTCTTCACTCTATCACGCATCGTTTTACCTAGTATTCATAAGTGACGGTGCCTTCTGGTACCGTCACTTATGTAAAATATGTAGGTTTGTTTATTTCAAAACTGAGATATGTATATCACATAATATAAAAATGCAAAACTAATACGGATGCAAGTTTATAATGAACATTTTCTTATATCAGTCAGAAATACTTTGTATGTTTTATTTTTTAAGTACTATGCACCTAAAACCACAATCCTCATGTTTTGGATAAGGTTCCAAGACTTACATACACTTGCGCAAAATAATGGCGCGTATTTTAAATGACGAAAACGTACAAGATTTTTCATTATATTTATAAATCAAATTTCTTAGTTTTATAATAATAAAAATGTCTAGATATCCACAAGATATCATTAGATATATGTAAATATATTTTTACAAACAAATGTTGTCAATAAATGCCTCTTTATGAAAAGATATTCGACAAAACAGGCTAACACATCTATGTTTGTGGATAGCAGCAGTGGCACGGACAATAGCGCCCAAACATAGATGTGGCTCGCACTGAAAAAGTTAATAGAACTAAAGTAAAAATAACAAATTTTATAGACTCAATCGGCCCAGTTTTCATATAACATATATTTACTTTCATATAACATATATTTACTTTGAGTGTGTGTATCTTAATTTATAAAAGAAATTTGAGGAAATACTGTATGTCGGAATTTAGCACAAAAAGATTTATAAAAAAATTTCAACTAAATTAAAAAAAAGAAACAATTAATCAGAGAGATGAGGAATCGGACGTGTTTCCAACATTTATCACGAATTGGTCGAAAGCATCATCCATCATTCCATCTGACATCTAAATTATTTTTTCTACTTTAATCACGTGTTTTAAACAATTGCTCCAATTTTCCACTTGTCACATTGCGAATCGCATTCTCGAATAAAATTTTAACCTCAAGAAGTTTTATTCTTCGCCGAAACCTCATCTTTGATTTGCACCCAAATTACCTCTGTGGGGTTACACGGGTAGTGTCTAATATTCACTGTCAAATGATAAAAGACGTATCTATTCGAAAAGAAGTACAAAAAAATATCTCTAATGTACAATATAAATTGAGGTGATTTTTCCGTGTCGCCGCTATTTCATATAATGTATTTCGTTTAAGCAATGTATTTGAATCTGTTGGTAAATATTTTTTTAACGAAAAGTAGAAAGGGTAATTTCAATATATATGGAAAGATAATTTACACAATTGCAATGAAAATACCTTTTATAAGGTTTCAAAAGCAAACTTTTAATTATAGCCGCGTGATCGTTAGTGACTTTATAAAAAGGGTACAGTCATTTAAAAGCTATTGAAAAAATACGGAGTAGAAGAAACAGCCTTTTATTAAAATTTGCCTGGATGTACTAAACGTTCTCAGAATTGTTCACGTGGACAATTGCAGCGTCTCGGTGAATACATTATAGATTCGTATTCACATCCGCAAAGTAACATCGTTCAACTCTACCCAACGAACTGTCTTACTTACATTTACATCACTATTGAATTCAATGAACATTTCTATGGTCAATGAAGTGTCATTCATGTGTCATTACGGGAAAATTACTTGGTTTTGCGTTATTTTATCGCCTGTTCTGTTAATCTTTTTGTATAAATAGATTAATTTAGTGTATATTATTTTTCTATTCAAATTGATATACGACAACTTGTGAAGCTACCCAATCAATTTTGTCGATAAATAAATTAAACCAAAAATTTGCTGCTAGTGATTTCGACGCGTCAGACGATGATTGTTATGAGAAAATAAAGATAATATTTTTATCAGAAATATAGGAGAGGAGTGTGTATGTTATCCCATTACCATGGCAGAAAGCAAAGAGGATAACTTAAACATTGATTCAAATAATTTCAATTCTGAGCTTTTCTTGACAAAATTATTGAAAGAGCAAAACTTGAAAACTATAATGGATAAAGAATGTGAAATAATTCGTGAGAGTCAATTCTTACATTCAGAGATGCAAACTTTAGTGTATGAAAATTATAATAAATTCATTTCGGCAACCGACACAGTACGTAAGATGAGGAAAGATTTCAAAACAATGCAAACGGAAATGGAACAGTTAAGTGAAAATATGGATAAGATTACATCATTCAGTGAGACAATATCAGAGTCTCTCAAAGAGAGTCGAACCTCTGTAGCGCGGTTGTGTGAGACTAGACAACTCCTAAGGAGATTACAATTTTTATTCCTGCTTCCATCTCAGCTAAATGAATTTATTGGAAAAGGAATGTTTTCTGAAGCTGTAAATGAATATCTCCATGCTCAAAGAGTATTAGAACGTTACGGAAGTCAACCATCATTCCAAGGAATACAGAGAGAGTGTGAAGACATTGTAAGTGAAATGATTGCCAGGTTAAAAGAAAGATTAACTTCACCTACCACATCTGCTGCACAATTAGCAGAAAGTGTCTGTCTCTTAGTCAAACTGCAAGGATCGGAAGAAGCGTTAAATGAAAAATTCTTGTGCTCATCTGAACCCAGGTTATTGAACCATTTTGAAAATTTAAAGGATATGAGTAATTGCGCTGATTTACTAGAATGGGTGGAAAAAGGAAACACGGGACTGCTTGCTGATTTGGGTATTGTAGTGACGTCTTACAGTGAGATGTTTCTTCAGACAGAAGTGCATGAAGATAATGTCAGGCTGTTGAATAACTTTACTGATAACATTATGAACAAATACCTTGATTTAGCAAAGTCACAGTTTAGAGCTAATTCAGAACAGAGTGGAACTGAGATTTTGGTACGTGGACTAGACAAGTTCTACAGGAGACTGCAGGCTATGAATCATCATATTCAAGGGAATGATTACACTAACAATGCTACAGATATTGTAATTTCTGTCATATCTTCCAAGGGAAAATATCACCTCGATTCTATCAAAGGACAGTTTTGGGAACGACTTGTTGGTATACGTCAAGGTTTAGCTAGCAAAACCAATACTGATTTGAAAGAAATGCTAAGTTCATTGCAGGTTTTTATCATTGAAAAGGTTCAAGCTTCCCTTCAAGATCTTTTAGTTTTCTTACAAAGTGGTTTATCATTTAGTTTTAAACCTGTGTGTGTCATGAGTGTTGTTGAAACCTGCACACAGTTTATCAGAGAAAGTGTCACTGAAATGGCTACAGTTGCTAAAAGTTTCACAACATCCCAATCAGCCAATAATACTCCTGCGCAGTTGCTGTTAGTACTTTCCAAACTATGTCATCAACTGCAAACTTCAGGAATACACGGACTTCTTATACAAGCAGAAGCATCCTTAGATAAAGCCAGTTATTTGGGAGAAACTGTTAAGTTTGTAGATACCCTGGAGAATCCATTATGCAAGCAGATGGGTGATGGAGCTCAAGTTTTGCTTGATTGTTATGTGAGCCGAGTTGGATTGCAAGTCTCTCAAATGTTAAGAGTTTCTGTATTGAGTAGGGAATGGGTCAGAGTTTTAGAACCAAGAGGGATCAGAGCCGTAGCCAGACGAGTCCTTGAGGCGTTAGGTGCAACAGAATTAGATGCACAACAATTGTACGATGCAGGTGGTCCTACTAGACAATCGAGTGACTCTAGTAGACGCACCCACAGTTTAACAGCATCCAAATTGCCATATAGATCCAACTGGTCCAACGGAGTATTAGATTCGAGTCTAGCATCCAACATTAACAAATTGTTTTCAGAAAAGATTGAAATTTTTAGTCCAGTGGAACCTAATAAGATCTCTATTATGAGCGGAATAGTAAAAATAAGTTTGAAAACATTCCTTGAATGTGTTAGACTTCGTACATATAGCCGATACGGCCTGCAGCAAATGCAAGTGGATGTTCATTACTTGCAACTCCATTTGTGGAGATTTGTCCAAGATGAAAACCTCGTCCACATTTTACTAGATGAAGTCTTAGGGTCTGTTATCAATAGATGTGTAGATCCACAACTTATGGAACCAAGTGTAGTAGATATTATCTGTGAAAGAGGATAAAAGAAATTGTAGTCTTAAGCTTGAGATAAATCAAGATAATTCCATTTCGTGATCTGATATGGGGTATGTCTCATAAAAAAAAACTAATCATATTGCATATACATATAATATATTTTATCGGGTGTTCAACTGTTGTCATTGCAAATGTTTTAGTTTATCATATATTCGACTTGTAGATCACAGTATATACATATATTTATATATAGGTACTATTTTTTTTCATTAAATTATTTACACATACTAACTGAATATTTTATTCTGTTATTATTTTATTTGTGACTTAATTACAAGACTGCACACTGCGGTTGAAAAATGTGCCATGTGAGATAGCAAGCGGGGAATCGCACCCCTTTCTAAAAGGGTGGTAATTAGTTTAAGAACAAAATAAATTATGGCTGATTTTTTTATTACAACTACAATACCACCACGACATATCCCACAAGTGGGGTAGCCAGTGGACTAACTGCAAGCAATGAAGATGTTGATTTTATTTTATTAATTGGGGTGAAATATGCACCGCGACCTATAAGATCTATTGTACTCCCCCTACTCAGCTTTCCCGGTGTTGCCCGTCAAAGCACACCCTCAAGTCCCAGACATCTTATGAAGTCTAGGATCTTGAGGGGGTCCAAGGTGTGGAGAGATTCCACTTCTACCCAGTGTCTACCTAGGGCTTTGATTCTTGCGAATACCACGGAATTGCATTCCGCTAGGAGATGTCGAGGAGTCTCGGCCTCTTCTTCACAAAATCTACAAGTACCGATGTTGATAGATTATCTTATCTGAATCACTAAAAAATAAGACATTCAAAATGGGTGGCATGCCTCATCACCGAATTGTAGATGTTTATTGTCTCATATGTAAGGTTTCAAGAAAACCAGCCTTTCATAGGATACTGAAAAACTTACGGAAGAGAATGGAAAATTCATTACCGGAACTTCACGGAGTATGTTTTATCTAGCCAGTAGGTACATGAATATAGTATATATGTCAAATTATATTATCATGTTAAGCAACTGTAATGGCGCCTAAATTTTGAAAGTTATTATTATTTTATGTACCTACTGGCAATTTATTATACAGGGACACAATACCCCCTCTCCCCCACTACTCGATCTCTATCTCACATGGCACGGTTTTTGTTTTGGTAAGAAAATAACCTTATTGTAAAGACAGAGAGCATCTTTTTTCTTAATTTTGGTCAAAGACTGCAGTCTTGTTATTATATAAGGTAATGATTAATAAATAAAATTCCCGTGGAGCACCCGGTAAAGAATTGGTCTCCCACTCTTCTCCGTAAGTTTTCGAGTGTCCTGTAAAAGGCAGGTGTTCGAAAAAATTAAGACATTTTACATCTTAAATTCAGCGATGAGGTTTGCCACCCAACCTGAATGTCTTGATTTTATATTGGCACGGAGAGGACAGCTTGCATGTTTCTTACATGCAGTTGGTCTGCTGGCTACCTTACTTGTGGGATATGCCGTGATGGTATAGTAGTAGTAGTATTAATAAATAATATCATCATAAAACTTTTGATACCATTGTAACAAAAATCTAATGGAAAGAGTATATAACATAACATGGATATTTCAACATTTAATTTATTACAAAACTCTCTTCCAAAAGTTAATTAAATCTGAAATTGAAAAAGAATGTAAATATAAAAAAATAATATACAAATACATACTCATAAAATCAACATTAATGATTGAGATCATAGAATCACGTAACAATACTTAAAATTAAAACTAACATAGGTTTTGTGTTAATATTCTTTTAACATTATAATAGAATAACAGGATGCTGCTTAGAGGGATTTATTACATATATACATTTTTAAATCAGTCTCAATATCATTTTACTTATTTGATGTGATTGATATTAAAAACTATATTTTTACACTATAATAATAATAATTATTATGAACTTTAGTTATCTAAAACAATGCGATAAATTAATAGAATATTGATATACATATATGTTCATCAACTATTTGTCTCAAAAGGAATTGTATATACTAAGCTAAAGCAGTATGTTTTTACTATTATTAATATGTAACAGTGGCGTGTCTTTTATGTATGCTAAAAAGTTCCGCATACCTCCTACAAAAAAAAAAACTAGGTATTGTTTGATATTGTTTAACAAAATGACGAGATCGTGAAATTTCTCAATTTCCCATTCCGAATTTTGGAAACATGGTAGGGAAAGAAAATTGAAAAGTGTTATGTTTTCTTAAATTTCTATACCAAATTGTGGAAATAATAAATCCCATGCCGAAAGTGAGACCAATATAAAAAGTCTAGTCCCGCCATATATAATTAAACATAATCCATTTCATATGATTAATAGTAACTATATTAATAGTCATACTTCCATGTCTATATACTTATTTTTAAATGCATCGAATATTGAAAAAAAGAATATATATCAAATGATTTTTTCAAACCACAATATTGCACTTCAACGTTTGAGTAGTTCATAAAAAATCAGTCATTCCTCAAGCCAAGTGGATCTGCACTGGGCACTCCGCTGACTTCTCCATTACAATTGACTTGTTCCTTTATTACTTTGAGAGCAACCTCTTTTGTGTTACTTGCAACCTGAGCCTTGGAAGATGAAACGCTTTTACCTCGAACATTCTTACTTGTACCTTGAGCTTGTTTGGAAGAGTCCACTTGTGGTTGTTGCGAAGTAGCACTTTTAAGTGATGATTTTTGTGAATTGCCAATTTCATCAGCCTCTAAAGCAGGTTCTATGTCATTTTCAGGGGATTCAGTTTCTCTTTTCAAGAGAACACAAAGCTAAAATTATGAAATAAATTATTCTCTCTGAACTTTATCAACATTTTATAAAATAAAGATAACCTAAATGTTTTACTACTATAACCTAAAACAAACAAAAACAAATCTATTTTATTAATTTGAAAATTAAAAAATGTATAGATGTGGTTACATAATATAATGAAATTTGACCAATATAAAATACAATAAACCAAACCAAAATTAGATTCAAGCAAACGATTATGAAAAACTTGCACAAATATTAATAAGATATATTGTCGCTCGGCGTTCAAAACCGCGAATGTAACAATTACAACATTTTACAGAAGGCCGAATAAACTGAATAAAAGTTACAGTGTCACCCCAAATGCATATTTGCCGGTTTTGTTCCATACAGCATTCCAGCACTTTGGACAATATTTGGGGAATGTTTTATATAAACAATCGCGTATTTTAACATTCTGCACCAATATCTTGAATAAAAAATTCACCTAAATTGTCAAACTCACCGTATTGAATGCCGAGCGACGATATACATGTCATTACCTTAATGCAGAACTATCCTTACTTCAAACTGAGTTAAGTATTAAGAAATGATAATAACAGATACGAGATAATTAATTTAATGAATGAGAGTAATTTAGATTCGTATGTAATAAGGCATGCCAAAATTTGTAAGATATTTTTAAAATTTTTATTTTTATTACAAAAACTAAACTTCAAACCGCCACTTTGAAAAATCACCCTAAAATACTTAGGATAGTTCTGCATTAAGGTAGCGATTTGTGTTTAATTAGAGATAGTACTTAAAAACTTAAGGTCATCAAAAATATTTACTTGAAAAAATATTGCAAGACAAATATTATAGCTAAATTGTGTAATAGCTTGGTATCAAATTTTTGCCATGAGGACGTAATAATAAATGTACACCATCAGGCAGAGTGCAGTAAATTTCATGCATTTCAAAGCATTATAAAGTGTTGACAGAAGACTATATGGAATATATTTGCGGAAGCAGTGTAATTGTTGTGGATTAGTAAGGTGATGTAAGCATGAAAGCGGTAATTGGATAAATAGAAGTAGAGGAATAGCATTTGATATTGGGAATATAAGAAGGTGGTAGTTACCTCTCTGATTCCACCTAACGCTTGGAGAGCTGGGTGCGAAGTGGGAAGATTTAATGGTAAAGATTTCCTAATTGTTTTCTCATATTGGTCTAGTTTTACTTTACAAACTTTCATGAGATTTTGGGCACTCAACAACTCGTCACGTAAAATATCAGCTTCCTGTTGATGTTAATACACACACCCATGTAGACACAATAACTCTACATGTTGTATACAATGTTATTGAATGTGACTACAGAAACATCACAACTTACACAGTGATTATAAAAACTGAACAACTACTAATAACTCTGATAATATCAATTTATTGCTACACAAACTTAGAATGGCAAATCAATAGTATAGTAGTATTTAAAGTTTGAATAAAATGTGAAAGTCGTTTTTTGAAAATAAAATATATAAAAATATGAAAATTTTCACATAAACTATAATTACACAACATTTAAACGTTTCTCTGCCATTTCAATGTACATCTTTCTTTATCAAATTTTAAAGAGCTCTAGTTATACAATATTGAAATTTACTAGTAGGTAAAACTGAAGGAAGTTTCTGGTAAATTTTTTCAATTCTGTGCTAAATAAATATGAAAATAATATCACTGCATTGACGTTTAGGCATGATCTTTCTTTTATGTCTAGATGTACCATTAATCTTTTCACCATATCTGTGATACAAAAGAAAACTAGATTTAAAAAACAAACTATTTTTTTTCTAATCATGAGAAATTATCAGAAGTGGATCTGTTTAAATGAAATAATTGCTATCCACAGTAATAACTTCCTACTTATTGCGAAGGTGTGAATTTCAAATGTTATAACTGTTTCACCTCAAATCCTTCAACAACTTCACTGTCATCCACTCGACTGGCTACTTTTATTTTGTAGTTAGAATTATTATTTCCTTTCCTAAAATGTCAAATAAAAACTATGCATTAATTCACACATTTGGTTTGATATGGGACATTGAACAAGAAGCTGGGTATCCAAAATGAGAAACAGACGGATAATAGGCTTTACACAAAATTAACGTAATGGTGGTAGAAAGTGGAACTAAAGATGGAATTCAAAAAAATCTGAATATTTAAACCTAGATCTTCTCGTCATTGGTAAATTAATTATGCTGAACTGTATGTATCTACAACCATATTTCATATTAATATGACTAATGAACGGACACACTTAAATACACACAGTTGTAAGGTGACACGAAGAGTAATTCAAGTATTCACTGATAGAAATCATATTGCATTTTATATAGATTGATTGCATTCATAACACAGTAAATAATTATGCAGATCCCGGGAAGAGTTCTAGTAATAAGAAAATAAAGGACAAACTTACCGAGGTCTTCCTTTTGTTTTTGAAAACTTCTTAGGAGAACTATTAATTAAATCCAAATAAGGTGTGTCCAACGGTTTTTGTATTGGTCTTGGCATAGGTTTGCTATACAAGCCAGGGTTTTTCAAATACAGTGCATAGTCTATGATGTACTGGATGTCTACTGTACTAGGATAGTGCATGAGGTGTGTCAGACAAACAATAGAATCATTATCTATCACTGAAAACAAAAATAAAGCCACTCCACTCACTAATAAAGTAATTACAATTATTTGCAACTTTTCAGAATACAATTCTTTCAAATAAATATGTACAGATTGATTGATCACAGATTTACATACAGTAAAATATATAAATCTTGAATAATATGTAAAACATTTTGCAATACTAGATTTACATACTAAATATTGAATCATTGTAATGATTTATTTGAAAAGTAAGGAAATCTGAAATACACCCCCAAATACTCTCATTTTAATAAATATGTTTATGTCATGAAGGCAGAATAAATGTATATTGTTTGTATTTTGTTTTCGCTATATATAGTTAACTAATTAAATGACTCACATAAACTTCTGATAGCAATAAGCATAGCTACCATCACATATCCAGCTAAATCAAAATCACCTCCCTCAGCAAACATAACATCCCACAATATTAGTAGATCATGCAGGTGAAACTCACGCCCAAATAAAACTCTTAGCCATCGACTGAAATGAAAAGAAGCAAACTGTTACCATATCACTGATTAACGGAAATCTGAAACATTATTTTAAGTCAAAGATTCATTCCAAGAATGATCTTCAGCCTTCTGTTTTACCAATGAAATGTCTTCATAAAAACGTTCAATTTGTGGAGTACCCAAAAGTACAACATAATAAATTATAATGATTATATAATTTGATTTGGTAAATATCAAGGATAGGTGAACTATTCAAAAAACTAATTATGAATTTTCAAGTTATAATCATGTGAGTATGTAGTTTTCTACCAGAGAAATGATAATCCATCCAAAATAAGTTTATTTAATGCACACAAATTTAATTATTTGCATATTTTGTCCACGATTTACACATCACAATCAAAACAAGTATCGGACGCCATGTTGACACTAAAATAGAGAAAATGAATTGCAGGTTTACCAATATGACAAAAACAATGCATATCATAGAGAAAAATGATAAATTTTCAATAAAAAAATTAATTAAATCCATAAATACCATATATATCACTAATTTTATAAAATTAAAGTAATAAATGTGTTTTTGCATATATTAGCACCGTACTACCTAACAAACCTAACCCGCAATCAGTCAACGTAATAAATGTGTTTTTGCATATATTAGCACCGTACTACCTAACAAACCTAACCCGCAATCAGTCAACGTAATAAATGTGTTTTTGCATATATTAGCACCGTACTATCTAACAAACCTAAACCGCAATCAGTCAACGTAATAAATGTGTTTTTGCATATATTAGTACCGTACTACCTAACAAACCTAACCCGCAATCAGTCAACGTAATAAATGTGTTTTTGCATATATTAGCACCGTACTACCTAACAAACCTAACCCGCAATCAGTCAACGTAATAAATGTGTTTTTGCATATATTAGCACCAGACTACCTAACAACACAAATACAGTATACAGTATACGAAAAAGGATTTATAATAATAATATGAGGTATGTCTATTTTCGATTTAATAAATTGTAATAATTTTCCCATTTCATTATTTTGACTTTTTACCCCGTTTAATTTTGACTTCCATTGTATTTTGTCCAGTAAACATTGTTTTTGTTATGTTGGTAATTATGATAACCATACAAATTTCAATATGGCCTCCGATATTTATAGGATACTTGTGATACATCAAGGGCATACGAAAAATGCAAATATTTATTGTTGTGCTTAAAAAATTAACAATTATGCGCCGGATTCTTGTTCTCCAGGTTGAATACTATACATCTACATAAAAATAATTCAATATTATCAAGTATTTATGCGTTCATGCCAGCTTGATATTTTCCTTTGATTTCTTCAAACTTGTGAAAGTTGATTTGTTTGGTCAAATAATTCATTCAAACTAGAAACTACAATTTTTTTTACATTTAAACCAGCCTAAGCCGATTCCAAAGCATGAGAACACCTAATACTCTCTTCTCTATCCTGCAGATGAAACATATATTGCAATTGGACCACACCTGTATGTAATACATGTTGTAATATATGTCATATAAACATTTTGTTGATTCATTAATTCCAGTTTGTATGAATAATAAATTTAAAAAAAAACACTTAAAATAGGTAATACTTCTCTTGTAAATGCAACGACGACAGGTTCAAGGGTCAAGAGGTTGAATCCTGTGATGAACAATACTTGAAAAAATTGAGACTTACCAATTATCAAATACAAAAACAAAATGACTCCAGCCCTAGGCCATAAAAAAGAATTCAAATATTAATTGTTATCTGATAGCCAAAATGTAGCAATACAGCACATCCTTCTTTACTCGTAACACAAACTGGTATGTAGTGAGATTAAAATCATGCAAAATAATTTAATGCTAGACATTTTGATATTTACATTCCAAATAAAGAAAGTGCTATATCACAGTTTTGTAAATGCTCAGCTAGTTCAGGATCATGTGGAATTAATAAGTTATCTCTAATCAGTGCTAAGTGGTGGACTACTTCATTCTCATTTCTCTTCTGTGGAACCTGAAATGGATAAACATACAAAATATACAGCTGAACCATAGGGCATTTAACTTATTTACATAAATTTGATCTGAATCACAAAGGAATTTTGGAACATACATATATGGGTTTTGTAACACCAACAGGTAGATATGCTGATCTATTTGTAGGCAAATCATTTAGTCTGTAAAACTTCTCGATTCCAGTCATTATAGCTTTGAACAAAGCGCTAAAATTAAGAAGAACAAAATATAAACACCATGTATATAAAATATTAATTTAGTAAATATACAAAATGAAAAAATATGGGTGGACATAACTTACTAGCTATCATGTTCTATATAAGAAGGGTCCATTATTTCCAGTAAATCTTCCCTACAAAAAGAAAAAAATATTTAACTCTTGCTTGATTTTATTGTCACCTAACTGAGAGAAACTTCTAAGAACAAAGGCAATTTTTTTTTTTATTTCAACATACCCCAATGGCGTGTGTTCAGCTGCTTTGTGATCTGATTCCAATACAAACAACAATGGAGCTAAAATCTCATGCATTCCTTGTCTATACAACAATATGGGAGTTTCACGAGCAAAACAAAATAATACTTTGGCCTGAAAACACATCAATCTATTGTAAAAGAAAACACAAATAAGAATAAAATAATGTTAATTTTTGCAATACAATTTGTAATAATTAATGTAGGTGTTTCCAAGTATGTATATTTAGGAAGTTTCTTTGCGAGGGATGGAAGATGTGACAAGGATATCGAAAGAAGAAAAGTAGCCGGTGCTGGGATTAACGGTGCACTTTGACCCATTGTCAGCAATGACAATGTGTCGAACATGGCAAAATTGCTAGTGCACAATACCATCCTGGTACCGACACTTATGCAAGCGAAACGTGGACATGGTTGAAGAAGGATGAAAGTGGAATAAATGCTGTAGAGATGAGATCGCTGAGAAGGATGGTTGGTAAAACGTTGCGCAATAGAGTGAGGAATGAGGATATTAGAAGAATGAGTGGATGCAAGAGGAGTGTTGTGGATAGAATGCGTGTAAATAAATTGAGATGGTTTGGTCATGTGAAATGAATGGAAGAGGAAAGAATGACAAAGAGGATATGCTTGGCTGAAAGGATGGGTATGAGGAAGCGCGGGCGTCCGAGAACTACATGGCTTGAACATGTAGATCAAATTCTCAAGGACGGCCATGTTTTGAGTAAAAGAAACCGACGTGCGTGCATGAGAAATTGTATGACTGTGGAGGAAGCGAAAGAAGTATGTAAGGACAGATCTAATTGGCGTTCCGTTCTCTCTGCCTACCCCACTTGGGATACGGCGTGAGAGAATAGATAGATAGATAGTTTCCAAGAATATTAATTTAACGCAAACTTATATTTTGATCAAATTTATGCTTACCATAGCTTCTTGTATTTCTGTCTGCGTGAAAAATTCTACACCTGGATAACTCCTAACTACATCCAACTCTATTAAAGTACGTAATTCTGCATCACGAAAATGTTGATTCCATATACTCTGCAATAAAAGTCAAACACTTACATAACATGAATTAAAGCTGTTTATTTTGCAAAAAATATTTTTTGTCATAAAAGGTTGAAAAATAGTGTTTTAAATATATGTATAATTTTTTCATTCTGTATTGTACAATGACTGCAAACAATTTTATACAAAAGTACATTTATTTTAAATACAGTCTACAGAGGGCAAGTTTATCGCAAAGGTGTGATTTAATCCAACTAACGGGCTGTTTCACCACCTCTGGATAAAGTGCCAGATAGCCAATCCAACACAAATCTAACGGATAAAACGAAAAATGCGTTTCACGACTCCCTGACAGCGCTATCCTATAGATTAAGTTCCAGATAAGTTATCCGGCCGATAAGTCTTAGATAGTGTTAAACTGTCAAAATTTGTTTACATGTGCGTTGCCTAGATATATTCCTAGGCAACGAACGATATATTCCTACCTACGTGCATACATTCATGCAAAAAACGCATGAAATTACAACGTTGCCACTGCTATCTGGCGGATAGCAATCCGTAAGAAATCTGTAGGTGGTGAAACGCTCGCTTCAGTTTATCTTGTAGATTAATTTATCCTAAGGATTGTTATCTAGAACTTTATCCAGAGGTGGTGAAACAGCCCGTAACCCAGTTATAATTAAAAAAAAAAAATATATGGCTAATTCCTGTTCAAAACAACCAGACCATGTTGCTCAATGTCTTAGATTTTTTTTATACTTTGCCTGTTAATTGCCTGATATGTTGAGACTTTCAAACAAGTAGGTATTATTTTTTTTTACTCTCAAAATTTTTTTTTGGAGGCCATTTTTGTAACGTGCCGTGGGTGATTTTTAATGAAAGTAGATCTTTAGAAAAATTATTGTATCTTTTTTATTTATTAACATATCGAGATAATTTAAAAAAATATATTTTAAGTACAAAATTTTTATATAGTTCAAGTGGTTACAAAAATATGGTGTTTTGAAATTTCCATGACCTTGAGGTGAATTTTTGGTATTTATTAAAATATATAATAGAATATCAATATATACCAAAATATAGTCTCATTATTACTCAACATAATGTTTTTTAAATTATTTCGCTACGTTTACAAACAAAAAAAATATTACGAATTTTGTATTGATTTCTTTTTACAAAAACAGCCCGCGCGAAAAACTCTATATCCCAAAAACCGCTCCGATATCACTCATATAATTCCTGCCACTTATCAATAAGAATATTATTAATGTTTAATAAAATTTTCAAAAGAAAACATTCAGTCCCTTTTCAGATATTTGGTTTCAAAATTTGCATTTTTTCACATAAGTGCAAAGTTCGACTAGTTATAGAAAAAGAAGGACTGTCTTAAATTCATCTGCATTGCTTCTGAGGATAGTGACATAAAATATCTCTGTAAATAAAAAATATCAATGATGATATTAATTTGTTGTTTTCATTCTGAAATAATGATGCGAAAATGAGAAATTTTCAATTTTAGAATTGTAAATTTGAAGCATAATTTAGTAATTTTTTCGATAGATACCGATGATCAAAAATATTTTATAAACTTTAAAATATATTTTTTTAAATTATCTCGATATGTTAATAAATAAAAAAGATACAATAATTTTTCTAAAGATCTACTTTCATTAAAAATCACCCACGGCACGTTACAAAAATGGCCGCCAAAAAAAAATTTTGAGAGTAAAAAAAAATAATACTTGTTTGAAAAACTCAACATATCAGGCAATTAACAGGCAAGTATAAAAAAAATCAAAAACATCGAGCAACGATTTTTCCATTTTTTGGTTGATTTTGTTTGGATCGATACATATGGGTTTTATTATAAACTCAAATACAACCTTATATACACCTTTCACACTAAGCTAAAAGCTTGTGCCGTGAAAGGGGAGTTTGCCGGCACCTGGGATCGAACCACAGACCCCTTGTTCCAGAGGCCGAGACACTACCTCCAGGCTACCGACGAACTCAATTTATGAAACTAAAAAAAATTATGAAACTATTATTAAGTAATGAAATGAAAAAAATAATTGTTATTTACTAACCTCATCGTTTTGAGATAAAGGATTATCTTCAGGTCCCACACAATTCCTAGGGTCACATATAACCCTTTGTCTTATTTCTGCATATTTTCTACGATTCTCCCTTATACTACGACATACCAAAAAACCACGATATCTAAGTCAATAAAATATCAAAGAATATATTATAAGATAACTCAACATCATAACAATGTTATAATCCATTTTCCAATTAACAAAGTATTTGTTTGTTATAATTGTACAAAATTATAAAAAAAAAATAGAAATTAAATTTTAACAGACTTATTAATAAATGTAGATTAAATTTCTAGGAGATAAACCACCGATCAGACAAAAAACGTATTGATAAACGTTAATCAGCGTAAACCTAGTTTAAAATTGGTTGATCCGCCTCTCGAGGTGGTTTAAGTAAGATGGTGTTGGTTTAAGTCGGCGTCATCTGCGAACATCGGCCCGCCATGTTGGATTTTACGTCAGATGTTTGCAATGCAGGTTTGCATGTATGCTTTGCAGTTATTTTAAAATTTATCGGAGTTGGTTTGGGTTAAAAATACGCTTAAGTAGTATCCAAATGTGAATTTAATTCAATCAGTTGTTTTTCTTTTGATAATAGATAGACACTTGATAATAGACACTTTTTTCGTGTGACAGAACACCAGTTTCGTAATTTGTTTTTTGATAGACGCATTTAGTTCTTTCGTGACAGAGATACTTTCTTCCATGTTGTATGAAAGTTATATTGATTGATTCTGAATCGAAAATTATTCCTGTACATCATTGGAATGTAAAAGGGAAAGCAGAAAATAAGATTTTAGTGATGGTTAATAAAACATATTGTGTGCAGTGTTATGTTATACCCATATCGCTGATTGTGTGTCAGATTATGATTTATTTGATAAATGAATAAAATGTCATTCCATTATTACATTTGATTTTCAATTATACAAACCTTCCTCATAATATTTTATATTTCAGTGTGTTTGGGTACAAAATGTCAGATGAAAAAACCAATAAGATAATTTTGACAGCCGCGAGCCGCTTGTTTGTTTTGATTTTGTCTGTTTACTAACGTCGTATAACATAGCTACCAATATAATAGAGCGAATTTTTGAGTTGCCATATGAAATTCTTTATATAAGGTACAGATGTCTATGGTACGGTTTAAATATTTTTATTAATAAAGAAAATTTGATCGCTGGTTTAAACGCTTACAGGCGGATCACGGAATCGGTGGTTGAACCATGGTTTAGCGGATTTTTATTAATAAGACTGTAAATGTTTCCACTCTAAATTATTATGATACACAAGTTTTACATTTTACATCTTAAATTCAGTGATTAAGTTTGCCACTCATTTTTGTTGACACGGAGAGGACAACTTGCATGTTTATTGCATGGTTTGGTAGCTACCCAATTTGTGAGATATGCCATGTTGAGATAGTAATAGATAGTAAATATTTAAACATATTGTTACAGTTCCAAACTCGATAAAATGTTAATAGAATACTATAACAAAAAAAATTGTAATAAAGATTATTACACTTGATAATAGTCTTGTAGTGTGGAATATATTCACCCTTGATCTTTCTAGTACATATGAGTCGATTCGAGGAAGAAAGACGAAGCCGCCAAGTAGGTAAAAAAAAAAATTCGGGCAATGTATGCGCGCTATCACGAGGAATATTTTGATATATATTTCATATTTTTATTTGTTTATTTTCATCAAATTTAATCAATTATATAGAAAAAATAAAAAATTAATCAAATAAATACGTTCTATCTCTTTCTAGCGAAACGTCCCTACCCAGTATCTTCTCTCCCCCCTTCCCCAGTTTCTAATACCCTTGTTTACGCTTAGTAGAAGTTTCATTCATTCTCAAACCGTGGTGCCGCGAGTGTTGATATATTTATTTACTACTCACTATTTTTTCTGCTTTTAAGAAATCATAATGGTAAATATTTCCGGATACCCTAGACGGAGAATATCCAGACCAGAAAGTTGGGAAATCAACGTTAATAAAAAAAAAAGAAATGAAGGGAAAGAATACACGTCCAAAAAGACGAAGCAAAACATTCCAGCCCGACAGATGGGACCATTTTGCGATTGCGGGTGCTACAAAAAAATTCTTTTGTTTACATAGATAATGGACATTATTATAAACACATAGTGTGGCAATATCTTTGGGAGTACAGTTCAGTATATTTCTTGGAAATCCTAGGTATTTAAATACATATCAGTGAGCTATGTACTAATATTAATAATAATAAAAGTCTTTATTCCCCAATAAAAACAATATACGAAAAAAAATAAACAATTTAAACTAGACAAATAAATTTTGTGCCATGGGCAAATTTTTTTCTAGTGTTTTCGAAAATAATTGATAACATTAACATTTAGTTAAGCTTAGGAATATAACTATCATCTGTACGCGTCTACAATACTAAACATTTTGAGAAGCTCCGGCGGGCGTTGCAAACACCGCTATACTCGTATCAGTGATGTTCGCTGCGTATTCATCCAGGTATAAAAGCTTAAAACTGTTGTATTGAAAACTAAGGGTTTGGTTGGGTTGTCTTTCTTCCAGTAATGGCCTCATATATATAATATGTACACCCCAGTAATCTTTCCATATAATGCACATGTTGGTATTGAATTTTGATTATTAACTTTAACATTCTACTTACGTTTCTAACCACTTATTAGATTCTTGTGGCAGGACACCAAGGAGTATACTCCATGCAATACTGTGCAAACGTGATGTACGAAGGGCACCAGTAATGGCCAAACGTCTCACTTCTTCCAGACCAGCTGATAATTGACACCATTCTGATCTACACGAAATCATTTGAAGGCAAAATTGTTAAGATCAAATAAAGTTTAATTGTCAAGTCTTACATGTAGATTTCACTAAATCCCTGAAAATTATACTACATTATGCTACAATAGAATCAAATTTTCTACAAGTATTTTGTGTTAAACTTATAGTAAACTAAATTATTTACCAAACATATTTTGAACTACTCCAGATTAATTTTTATTTTTTTTTTTTTTTTTTTTTTTTTTTTTTTATTTCATATAGTATAAACATTAAATACAAATATACAGTCGCGCCAAATCCATTAAAATAGATTTGTCGGTTGTCATTCCAATTGATCACACTCATCCATAGTCAACCTATTTGAATAGGTATTAACTAGGTAGGTATGATGTATATGATACACATACATATGTGAACTTCCTTAAGGAGTGCACAACACAGAGTTTCGACGCTTATGAATCGACTTAGGCTTGGTTGTGTGAAGTCATTTGTAAATATTTATAAATGTATTACAGAAACGTCAATCATATTATAATTGTGTGATCAACTATCAGAAAATTAATAAAGATAATTACAAGATTGACAGAATATACTTATACTGAACTCAATTCATAGTGGCATATTGTAGAGCGTGTCTACATAAACTCAATATAGTAATTGAAATACTCTGATAACAAAATAAATACAATATATCAACAAATCCACTATGACGAATAGTTTGATTCAATAAAATATCAAGTAAATTGGAGCACAATGCTTTGTGAAATGTTTTATCAAATTTTAAAGTATATTTGTTCAGCTGTTTTACTACTTATGACAGGTTTACTGCAATAAGTTCAAAGTACATTACTCTATGTAAATAAATCACTTTGAATTGAAATTAAATATGCAATCAAAACTCTGGAGCTGATCCAGATTTTAACATATAAAAAAATGTAAAAAGCCAAAAAAGTTTTAAGCGGTCTCAGAATAGACAACCTTTTTTGGATTACAAAATCTTTAATTTAGAGTTGAGCTTGCGCTCCATGCTGAATGTTTTTATTTATTATGGTAAAAATGTAACTTTTTGCATATTTTTATACTTACAGTATATTTACCGGCTATCTTACTTAAATACAAAACCCAATGATAACACTGATGAATAATAAACAGCATTGTACAGATACGAAGTATTAATTTAACTTATTTTAGAGGGACTAAACTATGTAACCATTTCCAGACATTTAAAAAAAAAATTTAACTTGAATTTCTATGTTTATTTGTTACATGAACTTAAAATACGCTATCATGATTGAAAGCTGATCAATGGTGTTAGAAGACTGAAATCGCTAGTGTATTTTTAATTCATGTAACAATTAAACATAGAAATTCAAGTTAAATTTTTCTCAAAACAAGTATTAACTTTAAATGCAATAAATAACTTACTCATATCTTTGTAGTTTGATATGTTTCTCTTCTGTTTGTAACTTGTTTTCTTTATTATCTTCCGTTGTATCTTCCTCCAACTTAGATAAATCCCTATCATCTTTTATTACCACATCCAGTGCTTCTTCTGCCTGGAAATAAATAAATAATTTCAATCACAACACATTTAATTAAATTAAGTTAACCGAATATTAATTACTATAATATATGATTTTGTAGCTATTTTGTTCTATTTTTACTGTTATATTTTATATATAATGCAACGAGTTTGGTTTTTCTTCTCCATTCGTCTCTATTCTCAGCCAGTCTTTTCAGCTCTACGTATGAGCCACAGTTCATGTCCCTCTTCAGTTGGTCCATATACGCGTCTCTTGGTCGGCCTCTGCCATTTGTCCCCTCGGTCTTACCCTCCGCGATGGCCATGTCCTGGGTGCCTGATGTTGTGGCCAATCCAGTTAGCTCGTTGTTGGCCAATTCTCTTAAGAAGTTGCCTTTTTTCGCCTACCCTGGTTAATACTTTTTCGTTTTCGACGTGTTCCGGCCAATGGATCCTAAGCATGCGTCTGTAGCACCACATCTCAAAGGCCGCCAACCGTCCGCTTTCACTCTTGCCATATTTTAGTTTATACTTAATTAAACATTATATGTACAATATGAAAATATCGCTTGTTAACTTTCATAATCCCGTATCTAATTTTCTTCAATTTCGAGCTAAATTTATTGTCTTGTTTATCCCTCACAAGATATGAATACTCTCATGTGAAAATTTAATCTGGTTAATTTTATTATTCGCAGAATAAATTATACATTAACAGAAAATATATTTTTGTTGTGTAGAAAAAGTTATGGAGTTTTTAATGTCTCCCGCAAAATGGTACTTTTTTTAGATACGAGGTTGTGAAAGTTAACAAGCGATATGCAATATTAATGTAACTTGCTGTATATTCCTTAACAAATATTTAAAATATCAACTGACATTATATTGTAGTTTCAACAATAATCAATGACAAATATTTTTACATGCAAGTTGTGACAGTTAACAAGCGATATGCAATATTAATGTAACTTGCTGTATATTCCTTAACAAATATTTAAAATATCAACTGACATTATATTGTAGTTTCAACAATAATCAATGACAAATATTTTTTAGATACGAGGTTGTGAAAGTTAACAAGCGATATGCAATATTAATGTAACTTGCTGTATATTCCTTAACAAATATTTAAAATATCAACTGACATTATATTGTAGTTTCAACAATAATCAATGACAAATATTTTTACATGCAAGTTGTGACAGTGCCTATATGTAGATGGTGAAGCAAAGCAATAGTTTGTATAATGATAAGAATTTGATATCCGGAGATTGATAAATGGATCATCGCACATAGTTTTATTTCATACATGAGTAGTCAGTTGGTTAACTGCACATTCAGTATTGACAATATGATTGATGTCATTTTTTTTTTAAATTTATCTTAGCATGAGAAACTTGTATAAAAATAAGCATTAAATTGGAAAAAATCATACAATTTGTGAACACTGATAACTTCAGCTTAAGCCACAATTTCCAAAACTGATAATTGGTTAGTTGGAAGATCTCCAGTTAAAAATCTCGCCTATTGCTCATGATTTTATTTATCAATAATCTCAAAATCATTATTCTATGCACACTTAAGTAATGTATGAATTTTCAGGTGACCATACTTACGATCATTTCAGCTAATTTATATAATAATTTCAATGACTGTTGATGTTTCAGGCAGAATGACTAATTACCGTGCAGTTAACCTACGTGTACTTATTGCACTTACAGCACTCAATATTATTATTACAATCTGTCAATATAAACACTATCTGACAAACTTTCAAATTCGCCAAAATAAATCAACTGTGCATGAACACTGAGAAACAAATAATGGTATATTGTTAAAACACGAACAATATGATTGGCACAAAATAATTATGGCAAAAATCAGATGAATCCGGATAAATCACGAAAAAAGTCGACGAACACTCGAAATGAAACATACTATTGTTAATTGTTTTGACATCTCTTGTCAGAACTTCTTGGAAATAAAAATCTATGATTTTATGTCAAAGACGTTATAATTAAGAGATATTCACACTTGTTCATTTTCAGTGATCACTCTGGATGATCCTCCAAAATGAAAAGGTATGAACAAACGTTGCATCAATAGTAATCACTACCGACGATGGAAGAAAACGATTACTACCGACATAATAGGAAACTTGACCATATTTTTTTAATTCAAAATCATAAATAAAGTAATCAGAAATACATATCAATTTTTTTTCGATACGTAAAGTAGCATTCACATTGCTTCACTTTGGATGATCATCCAGAGTGTCAGGGTAAAACCTGTTCATCGAAAGTGAACACGTCTGTTCACACTTGTTCATCCTATGCTTTCACTGCCATGTCAACACTCTCAGTCATGTTGTATGTAGTTTAACATATTTTTGTACAAAAATAATTAAATAAATTCAAAAATGAAAAATAAAACTTAAAATAAACTAAAGGGTCGTTCACATACGTTCACTTTCAGTGATCACTCCGGATGATCCTCCAAGATGAACAAGTGTGAACGGGCGTTTCATCGCTAGTGATCACTATTGATGAAACGCCCGTTCACACCTATTCATCTTGGAGGATCATCCGGAGTGATCACTGAAAGTGAACAAATGCGAACGACCCTTTAATTAATCTCTGTTTTATGCCATTTTAAAATTTCGATTTTTTAATCCTTAGCACTCACATCCCGCCACTGAGGCGGGTTTGATATTTTTGTGCTGTCACTCCTTTCCCGTCCTACAGACGTGATGGTGAAACGTGTGTTTGCGTAATGCTTTGTGCGTACTTAATAAAAAAATGTTAATTTGTGCTTTTTTTCTTATAAATAAACATTTGACTTAATCTTTATAAAAAAATTAATTCGAATTAATTATTTATTTTGTATCTGTGTCTCCGGCTTAGAGCTGTTTCCGGTGTTGATAGCTTATTGTCTGCGATCCACAATGTTCTTCATATAATACAGAGATTTTTAAACTTAATATCTGGATGGAATAATCAATATTTATTAGAGTAATAATAATAAAACTTCATTGGCCATAATATACATCAATAAAAAAAATCAAACATACAACAAATGAGAATCATGCATAATGAGATAAAATGCAGTTATCGTGTCGGCCAAAGGGTGGGCTTATTGCAAATATGTACTCAATATCTTACAGCCAACTCGCTAGAAACTAATAAAAAAAAATATTCAAGTACGTCATCTAGGTATATTAGAATACTTGAAAACATAGTAGGTATTTACCATATTATATACTACATACCAGAAGACGTAATTTATATGCAATCGAATCATTTGTTCATAAGGTGACGATAAAACTATAGTCCTATAGTACCTACGGAAACTGTAAAACAAATGTTCTCTATATACCTACACGCTTCCAAAGTGTTTGCATCAGTGCTTTCGTTCTTAAATTTTGAAATATTTTGTGAATGTGTACTTACTTACTTACTGCTAGCCTTCTTCTCTTCATTGCTGAATAAAGGCCTCTTCAAAACTTTTCCACACTTTTCGATCTCGAGCAACTCGACACCACTGTTTTTCCATTACTTAGACAATATAGTCGACCCATCTTTTGCGGGGTCTTCCAACACTTTTTTTGTCCTCCCACGGTCTCCATTCAATAATTCTGGAAATCCACCTGCCATCCTCTCGCCTTGCCACATATAACCAACCCATTGCCATTTCAGCTTGGAGACTTTATCTACAATGTCGACAACTTTTGTCTTTTGTCGGATCGTTTCGTTTCTTATTTTGTCTCTCAAGTTAATGCCTAGCATTTGTATCTCCATGGCACGCTGTACATACCTCAGTTTCCATTTATTCGCAAGTGTTAGCGTCATAGTCTCTAGCCCATATGTAATCACCGGTAGGACACACGAATCATAGAGCTTTCTTTTAAGACTTATGGGAATTTATGAATGTGTAGAGTAGTATTATTTTAAGATAAACATTATTAGAGACTAGCAAAATTTTGTGGTACTTTTATCAATACGGCTCAACAGCTCATACAGATCTCGTACCTATATCGATCCGTTGAACCGTAAAGTAGCATTCACATTGCTTCACTTTGGATGATCATCCAGAGTGTCAGGGTCAAACCTGTTCATCGAAAGTGAACACGTCTGTTCACATTTGTTCATCCTATGCTTTCACTGCCATGTCAACACTCTCACTCATGTTGTAAGTAGTTTGACGTATTTTCGTATAAAAATAATTAAACAAATTCAAAAATGAAAAATAACACTTAAAATAAATTAATATAGCTCTCGACTGCATAATAATTTTGTACATGATTCTGACATTCAATACAAATTCATAGAGAATAAAACAAATAATAAGATAAAACTTGTTCATGGTCGTTTCAGTGAAAGGACCTTTCATCAAAATTATGACGAGTGGTAATCTCTTACCTCCGTCATCGCTAGTGACCACTAGCGATGAAACGCCTGTTCACACCTGTTCATCTTGGAGGATCATCCGGAGTGCTCACTGAAAGTGAACAAATGTGAACGCCCCTTAAGATCTGTAAGTGATCTGTAGATACACGGATTAATTTGGAAAGACTCGAATCTTTGATTGGATCAGATTTGAATTACACATGACTAATTGTTTTTCGGTTGGCAACATTGTACAAGCGAAGACATCCAGCGAGTCAACTGGCAAACTTTTTGAGAAAAATTGAAAACTTGTGTTTGCGTCTGTTCGTTGTGCTGATTGTTGGCATCCATTTTCCGTTTGCCGCTGAATAATGTGATAAAACGTTCTAATCCTAACGATACACTGATACTCGTAAGTCATTTCTCGTATGATGTATAATATTTATAATAATTGTAGATGTTAATATGCTTTCGCCGTAATACGTATACAGCCTAACGGTATTCTTGACTCCCCCTCGTTAGACCATCTAAACTGTCATGTATACAGATAGAGTGTTTTTGTAGTGATATAAAGCATTCCCATCTATTATTGATGCATTATTCCAAAGTTTGGTAACAAGACAAATAATATTTGTGTGTAAGTCGCATTGTATGCCGCGGCAAACATGTTAATGAAGCAGTCGTCACAAAGCGCTCCAGTTTATTTTGATGGTCGTGTTCTTTGCGGTCTCTTCGTTATCTTTACATTGTTTATTTATTCATCTTACCTAGTCGCATGAGACCGATATAAATAGATTTATTTCAATTTTAGGAGAGATTTTGTATGTAATCTAACATTTTTCTAGTTTGATGAACTTGCATTTTCACTGAACAAATGGCTCAGAAACAAAATACAACGCTGGAGTTCTAGTGGTATTTTGATTGCACATTTAATCCTACAAATTTACTTTAAAATTAAATAGTTTTTCTTGTTTTATTCTTTCCGATGGATGTTCTTCTGCTATTTTTGTTTGTTTTTGTGATGCTTTGTAGAAAATATGGATTGTTAATAATTAACATTATCTATTTTATTACATCCTGTTGAAGTTTTAGGTGTTTTACAATGCAACTTGAATTGGGTCAACATTTCAATATAATTATTTTAATCATGGAGTTTGCTTTTTAAATTACCTTTGACATTCTATTGGTAAATATTGTTGTCTTTCAATTCTGTTGAGTGTATTTTCAGTCGAACAAATGATTTTTTAGAGTATGTATTTCAGTAACCGTTAATTTTGTGTCAGTATGTTGAGTTTTATTCCAAATACTAATGTTTGAATAATAGGACCCAGACCCAAAAAAAAGTTTTTGGGAAATGTATAATAATAGTACACATAGTACTAATGCATTACTTTCTGTCAGAGGGTATTATATTATTACAGTGTGAATGTAGGTATATAGATATATAATTATTGTTGGTTTCAGTTATGGAATGTGCAAAGTAACATGCAATGGACGCTGTAAACAAAGGAAACACTGTGTCCAATGATGCGAGTACTGAGGAGACAAGTATACTGGAGATATCAACAAATAATCAGGATGATACTCTCAACTATCAAACAGCAGATGAAGAGAACAGCTCTAAGTACTTCTCTATAATTGCTGACTCCACCTTGCAAAGCCCATCCAGTACCGATGTTACACTGGAAGGCAAGTCTATCATAAATGATAGTCTATCAGACAAGGTGCAAATTCTTAACAACTTGACTAATATACAAAACAAATCGGTGGACAAATTACAAATTCATGAGAAGATTGATGCTGCCAAAATTCTTTCTGGTGGTGTTGACATATTTGATGACAATGAAAATTCTAGTGATGAACACGGGCTGGTTATCGATTATGACGCTCAAGGCGCAGATAGTGGTGTGTCTGCAGACATGAAAAAAGGTGAAGCAGTCAAGGAACCAATGTCTCAAGTTGATTTATCTAAAGAACTTGATGAAAGCAAAAATGATTCGTCAAAGAGTGATGTTGAGGAAAAAAATATCAAGTCATCGGAGGAAAAGCAACTACCGAAGAGTGCTGATGAAGAATTATCCATTGCAGAAGAAATTGAAGAGGCTAAAGAAGTTGTAGCAGAGCAGGATGTGGAGAAGACAGATAATTACAGTGCTCTGTTGCAAAGTAATCTGCCTGAAGGTAGTAGTGAGGTGACATTATTGATTGATGATAAGAATGTGGATGCTATAGACATTGGAGAAGGGGTCTTCATATATAAGAACGATGATGGAGAATTGACTGCCATTCAGATAACTATGAACGAGGATGGAACTACTAACATTAAGTGTCTACATGTTGGGTATGTGCTATCTTTTACTTTTTAGTTTTTTTTTTATTGCAATAGACCATTAAAGGTCACGTGGTTTTGTCTATGGATTTGCTTTTGCTTGGGGGGCAAACAGTCAGATTGCGCAAATCATCCTTGTAGGATGTTATGCCATAAGAGAAAAAAAAGAAAGTCAGACGACAAAATAATAACAAAATAATAAATAAAAAATCGACACTGACAGTTTTTTAGATTATTAGGTATTCTTTAGGCGTTCCACCTAATATTACACCGTAATCGTCTGTTGTGTTGGGATGCCTGATGCCCCTCAATGATTTTTCTGTGACGTCATCCTTTAATGGTCTATTGTAAAATTGATTAATGATAAGTGAAATGCTATCTACCTACACTATCCAACATATTGTGGTATCCATACTACGTATGACAAAATAATACCTACACGTGAAGCAGTCATTGTGGTTTATAAGAGATAAATTTGAGGTATTTGGTGTGTCTCCTGGTAGCTTAACTGGACGGAGCACACCTTGTGATGGGCTGCGGTTTTGAGTCCCATCCAGGGCTCTACCAAATTAAATGACATTGTCTTAGCCTTATATGATAGTTTTATGTGTTATATTTACAAATGTGACCTCATACAATGGTTAATTGTAAAAATAGTATTTATAGTCAAACTCAGTAATCATAAAAGCTTTATGGTACCAGAAAAATACACAAAAAAGGTTAATTCCAATTAAATATGATAAAAGCTCGTCAATGATGCAAGTGCACTGAAATCGCGATAGCGTAATTTAAATTAATGTAACAAATAAACATTGTAATTCAAGTTTAAATATTTTATTTAAAAATGAAATACGTAATTTTGTCTTTGTATTCTAGGAAAAATGAAGATGGAAACTTGGAGGTGTATGAGGAGCAAGTCAGTCAGGTGCCAGTTACCACTGAGGAGTTGGAATCCATGAGATCACAGGTGATATGTCATATATTTATATTGTTAGACTGGACTGACTCAAAGGTCAAATGTAGTATTTGGACATTTAATATAACGCAAAGAATATTTAGCTCTAATTTTGTTTCACGTGATAAACTGAAATAAAAATAAATCATTTACACTATATAAGTAGATACTTATCGTTAGGGAATGCAATCTCGATCTCGCGAGATCTCGAGTGATTTTTCGAGATTTAATCTCGAAGCTAGGTAATCTCGTTTTTAAAATATTGTTCGAGATCTCGACTAAATCAATCGAGATCGAGATTGAGCATGAAAAATGTACTTATTATTAAAATATTGTTTTATTAGCTTTCTCCAAATTTGATAGCTTACTTCACTAATTACTATTTAAACATTGGATAGTTAACCAAGTGAAATAATAGTCTGAGAACAATTCAAGCTATGTGTATATGGACGTAATTACAAGTAAATTGAATCGAGTGCTAAGCTTGAGGAAGATTTGTTAAGGTCGGTAGAAAAAGATGGACAGCTTAATATAGAATCCTGCTGCAGGGCTACTCTTGACCCAATCTAATTATGATCTTAATCTAGTCTTGATCTTGATCATACGACGCACGAAGGGACTATTGTCAAAAATACGCGCATACCGATCACGCCTTAGCGGTAGCGCGGTGTCTTATAGTCACTTCGTGCGTCATATGATCAAGATCAAGACTAGATTAAGATTGTGTAAAGATTTTGTCATGAGTAACCCTACAGATGGAGATGATGGAAGTGATGAAGAGGATGACGATGACTATGGATTTCGTTTTTCATTTCCATTAAGGCAAGTAGATTTGGCTTTGGAACATCGATTAATTATATCGAAACTTAGAAAACTCGTCAAGCTTTTTAAGAACTCGCCGGCAAAGAATGATGTCCTACAGCCTTTTATCTAGGATGAAATAGGAAAACCCCTCCAACTGACACTAGACTGTAAAACTCGCTGGTCAAGTCTTGCGAATATGATTGATACGTACAGTATAACTATCTTTTCTAATGTGCCCATTACATTCCCCAAATTTCAGTGCATTAAATGTTGTAGCTTGCTGAGTTTGTATAGTGTAAACGCATATCTGCATTTACAAACTCAGCATGCTAAGATATTTAGTACACTAAAATTTGTAGAGTGTAATGGAGACTCAGCACTTCTAATTTTTATTTCCCGTTTCCCGGGAAAAAACGAATCCTTTCCCGGGAAAAAATACAAATTATTAGTCATGCAGATTGCCATACCGATACCGAAATCTTTGTTTAGTTAACTGTAATAGTCGTGATAAACTTGTAGAAGCTGACGAATATTTTGATATGAAAATATGAAAAATAATATTAATTACCAATATAAGTGTTATACCTACTTTAAAAAAAAAACTTAATTATAGTTTCAATGTATTCGTTTGAAAGAAGCATAATTATTCTAAATATAATTCGAAATCGGAGGTGTGTTTGGCCGACAATGTATAAGAATCCTACAATTTTTCATGTTTTTTTATTACATATTTCGAAAAGTTAGATAGTTCTTAAAAATATTAGTGCAGCCAACTGTCATTTTTTTTGTTTTATTCATGGATATTAACCGATATAAAAAATCTTTTTTTGTCGAAATTTCTCATTCAGACAAAAGTCAAAAATCTTTAAAAAGCTTTGCCAAAATCCATAACATTTTTTTGCTTGATAGGATGATCAAAAATTAAAAGTTTGTATATTTTGTAAACAATTTTTATTTTGATATAACATAGAGTACCTAAATAAATCTCGTCAGTCAGCTATTTAGTTTTTTTTAAGCAAATTACTTATATTGGTAACAAAAATTTGTTTTTTTTTTATCAAATCAAAATGTTTGCAAGGGTCAACAAGTTATGAGAGTTTTTATACCAAATTTGTTGAAAATTGAATATTTATAAATATAATAATGAATTTCCCGGGAATCCCGGGAAATTCATTTTAAAATTTCCCATTTCCCGGGAACAAAAATAATCCGGGAAAAGATACCCTGTAAATTTAACATTTTTTGAACAAATAATAAGGTGTTTTTAAAAAGTAGTCTAATCTCGATTTAATCGAGATCTCGAATGACTCAATCTCGAATTCAAATTTTGAGACGAGATCTCGATTCGTCAATCGCGAGTCGAGATTGCATTCCCTACTTATCATACACCAATATGTCCATCATAAGTGAAAATGAGATAATGGACATTTTTTGTTTTTAAATAATAATAATAATAAAATAAAAAAATAGACATTTTTTGTTTTTGTGAAATGTGGTATGGACATATCGTCGTTGCATATTCAAAAAGAGACATGTGCGCACATTTTTATTTGGGCATACTCTTTTAAAACTGTTCACTAAGGCATTTAAATTGTAGTTTGGACATTTTATTGGCATGTGATATTATTCATTAAGTATTGAATTTTAATATTTGATACTAAGAATCACTTTATAAAATGGTTATGATGTCATTATGAGCAGTTTATTCTGGAAATGTCAAAACATTTATGAATTCACATGTCCCTTTTTGAATATGCAACGACGATATTAGATTTAGAAGTACATCGACAGACATATCTTAATTTTTTTGCTGGCTTTTTATTTTACTTCTTTTCCTTGCTTTGTCAGGATCAACAATTTTAACCCTTAACTGGAATCGCTATTTCGGTCAACGTAACTGGAATCGCGGGTCCAAATGGACCCGCTAATTAAAATAAAGTTTTTTTTTGTAATATAGACGTTATTAAACATTAAATGGGTTATAGATGTATTGAAACTAGTTGTTTGTAGTATGTAAGGTAGTTTTATTAATTAACATTTTTAAATTATACATCTTTTTGGCTTTTCTTCTTAGGAACCCAGTTTAGCACAAGTTTTTATCAGTCCCTTTTTTGACATGTAAAATTATAATAACAAAAAAAAACTTAAAAAACTAATCAAAGTACAGGGTTTTACGTCTCTTCCCATTAACAAAAACAAACATTCTTTATGAGATCATTCAAAAACAAAAAAAATGGTGAGATATGAAATAATTAAAAAAACCTCAGTCTTTTTATCATTTTATGTAAGGCACTTGCTACACAATATCCTTTTTTGTACGTGAATCTTACATATATAGTTGCAGCATTTTTCACACTTCTGTGATTGTTTATTGTCAGTCACATTGTGATCGGATGAAGAGTCACTAGAGTGTGAAGTGGATAAGTGTGCCGTATTTTCATTTTCACTTATGTTTTCTTTGTCACAAGGTTCAAAATCACTTAAAGGTTCTGGATCTGAATCATTTTCATCCAATAACAATTCTTCAATATCTTAATTAGTAAGATTACACGCCATTGTTCCAAAAAAATATCTAAAACAATACAAATTAAATAAGTGTACATTTACATAAAAGTTACGTAATTGGAATCGTGGGTCCAATTGGACCCTCGATAGTTCGTTACCTCCACTTCCAGTAAATTGTAAGCACAACGCGTCTGGCACCCGCCGCGACTCGCGACGTAATGAGATTAGATTGGCGCGCAAAAGTGTAACTGCGCGCGTTTAAAAAATAAACGTTTTTTTTGTTTATGTCGGGTCCAAATGGACCCACGATTCCGGTTAAGGGTTAACAATTGTATCCATTTTAACTGCTATCCTAAGTATTAATTTTTTAATAAAATGTCAGAACAACACAGCACACGCGACATTTGAATTTGATTTTTTAGACAGTATTCTCCTAATAAATCTGTGGACATACGTGAGTAAGATCAAAACTAAACCAAAGTAAAAACAATTCTTTATGCACCCATATAATAAAGTGAAATTTTGTACCTGGTGGACATACCGGAGATTGATAAGTATCTACTCATATATAACTATACATCAAATTTTTTTAAATATTTTCATATCTAATTAATAAACTGCCAGGTGGTCTGAGCATTAAGAGTTTCTTATTAAAAAAAAATTATAAGAGTCTTGAACTGCTGAATCAAATTGTTTAATATTTTGTGTTATTATTTCTTTCCTATTATGATGTTCTGAAAAATTAATTTGAGCAACATGATGTTCTGAAAGATTAATTTGAGCAATATTTGTGTTTTATTTCAGGAATTAGCCAAAGCATCCTCTACAACCCCAATTACCACTACTTCAGACACTAACTGTAAAGACAGTAAAGGACAATCTGGCCTGAAAAAAGAAACTATTAAGGACACTGTAGTTACATCTCAAGTTGAAGATATCAAACTAAAACATGAACCTTCTCAAGATTTTAGTATAGAAGATCAAACTGCATCTGTTACTGTTGCTACTACAGAAGTTATGAAGTCATCACAAATATCTACAATTACTGTTAAGGGAAATCTTGAAAAGGAAACTCTCACTTCAGAGACAGACATTGTTCAGGTTTATACTTCACAAAAGGAATCAAATAATGAAGAAATTGTAGTTACATCAGAAAAAATACCACGTGTTGAAAAAGACATCTCTAAGGAAGTTAATGATATTGTTACCGAGTCCTTAATAGATGCAAAAATGTCTACAGTAAATACTTTGTCTGAAGAGTCTAATGTACTTCCAATTGAAGAAAAGGCTGTTTCTAGTGAAGATAAACATGCTTTATCAGACGATACAAAATTGCCAACTAGCATTCCAGAAATAAAAGGTTTAATAAATGCTGAATTCAAAACATTGACAACAGAATGTCAACATGATAGTACTCAAGAAAGTAGTTCACCATCTGGTATTGTCCAAGAAACTGAAAAATCACTTGTATTGTCATCCAATATCAAACAATCTAAACCATTCTTGCAAGAGGATACCGCAGTCATTAGTTCTCCAGTTAATGTATGTGGTGTTTCAACCAAGATATCTGATCCAGTGCTTCCTGCTGAGTTCATATCGGATAGTCAGGATAGTACATCAAATATCTTGTCTGCCATGAATAATGAAGAATCAAGCAACACTGTTGAATCTGTTGTATCTTCTTGTCCTAGTATAAATCCTACCGATAGCATTATGTCAGAACAACTATCTATCAATGATACACTTTGTGGAAAACTCAACGAGAACAATAAAATACTGACGTTTGAAATGTCAAACCTCCAATTTAAAGGTGAGAGTACTCAATCAGCTTCCCTTTCTGAGGATGTGTCCCAGGGAGAGAGTATTTCAAAATCAATAAGTGATGATGAAATATCAAACGATTCTAATTTGCAACCACTCGTTATTGAAGACAATTCTATATCTCATGATTCCATATCTGAATCATTGGAAGTGCAAAAGGAAATTGTGCCTAAATCAATTGATTTGCCAGCGACTGTACCAACTAATATGGAAGCTAATATTTCTAAAGAAAGTCTAGATAAAACAGCAGTTCCTGGATGTGATACCAAAAGCATTGATGAGAGTGCAGAATCCCAGACTAGTATGGAATCTGATGATGATGACTATGTTGTTGGAGAGCCTGTTACAGGTGATAGTGGGGTGGAATGGAATAGTGGAGTTGAAAAACAACCTGTTATTGACATTACAGTGAAAACTAGTCCTGACATTGAGGATAGTACTGTGAAGAATAGTGAAACTGAAATTGTAGCAAAAGAAAAAGAAAACAATGTTACAAAAGGGCTAGATGTTAATTTATCTGATAACAATAATGATGTGATTAAAACCACATTGTCTGAAAAAAAAACTCCTGACAAAAGCAAAGAAACTAGCGAAATTGTTATTAAAGAAGTTGATTTTGACAAATTTGTTAGAAGAAATTCTCTACAAATGTTTGAGGAGTGTATTCAGGTTGATTTTGAAGATGTAACAGAGACTATTAAAACTAAAACTGTTCCAGTGCTCGAGTTAGAGTACAAGTCAGTTGCTTTAGAATCTGCAGCAAAAAATACACATATTGTAACACACGAAATTCAAGAAGACGTTATGAAAGCCCACCACACTTCTTCAGTGGTGTCTAAAACTTCAAGAAGTTTGGATGAAAGTGTCACATATTTATCAAATGTTGCTGAAAAATCTCCTAGTCCAAAAAAGAATTTAGTGGCTCATAGACCGACCTATAGCCCTGTAGAAAACAATAAATATATGGACAAGGCTCATTACTCCACATTTTCTAATCAGAACCCTAAGAATTATTTACCTAATAAAGTGTCTCCTGTTCCACAGCCACATATAGGTGTGAGAAAGCAGGATCCAATCAATGTAAAACCACGAACATATATGCCTGTCCATAAAAATATATCTCAAAGTACTTCACCAACAACACAAAACCCAGAGAAAACATTAACTTTTGGTGTTTTGAATGAAAAACAATCACCTACAATATCACCCACACAACAAGTGTCTTTAAATGTCTTTAATAGTGCGATTGTATCATCTCCTGATACCTCATCACAGGATTCTAAACAATGCAGCATCGGAACACAAGTTGAAAAAAGCATGGAAGGAACTTGTAACAAGTCTAATACGGAAGTGGAGATCACTGAGGCACAGAAGATTAAACAAAGGCAACCACGTAAACAAGTCTTCACTCCAGTCACACGGTCTGACATGGAAATCATATTTCCAAATTTATACAATAATGCTCAAGAGCATGAAAAGAAAACCGATGCAAAAGCTCTAAAACTGAAGAAAGAGCAAGATTTGAAATTTAAGCAGTTGTCTAAGAAAGAACAATCAAAAAGAGCGGAAAAGAACAAAGTTCAAAATAAATTACCAGAAAGAATTATCAGTCCTGTTAAAAGTATTGATA
Source organism: Athripsodes cinereus (assembly GCA_947579605.1). Classification (NCBI taxonomy): domain Eukaryota; kingdom Metazoa; phylum Arthropoda; class Insecta; order Trichoptera; family Leptoceridae; genus Athripsodes; species Athripsodes cinereus. The sequence goes on from OX388315.1 coordinate 16,150,811, forward strand.
AAAATACAGCCAGAGGTTCACCGCTGTTGTCGACTCCTGTCAAGAGTTTTGATAGAACCGCAATCAAAGATACTAGTGAGACTAGCCCTCCTGTTAAAATCATTGATAAACCTATTGTGAAAGATCCTCCACATTTGACAAGTCCAATTAAAAGTTCTGAGAAAATCCCACAGCCATTTAGACTTATTTCTACTGGAATGACGAGCAATGACGTTCCTCATTTATCAAGTCCCGTTAAAAGTTTTGGGTTAACTAATGTCAACGAATCTCATGGAGTGACAAGTCCTGTTAAGGATGTTGTGCCCAAGAATATTGATAAAACAAGAGATCAACTTATTCAAAGATCAAGTCCTGTTAAAAATTCTGAACAAGTGACTATTTGTGAATCGTCTTATTTATCAAGTCCAGTTAAAAGCTCACTGCATAATATAATTCCCGAAAAAAATAAAGAAAAATCATATCCGATTGATTTGCCCATTTCAAATATAGGAAAGACCACTACTTGTTCCAGTAAGGTAAATAGTCATGTTGTAGATAATTCTAGACTGAATGTTAGTCCTCGAACTTATTCAAGGTTTGTGAACAAGCCTCAGATGCAAAATGTTTACAATTTATCTTTAAATGAACCAGTAAGGCAAGTAAAATCCATGGAGTCTTTCCCAAAGATATCTGAGATTATTGGAAAGAAAATACTTGAGAATTCCGATAATCTTATGAGCCAAGCAAAATCAATGACAGCTAGTGAGCAAATTGGTGTAACAACAAATTTTGAAACAAATATTCATGTAGAAAACATAAAAACAAATGTTGTTCTCAGTAAGAATACTCATAATCAATCTCCCAAGGAAATTGTGAAAACAAGTTTCTCCAGTGATAGTCAAACAATGAATGTTTCTGGTAAAAATGTCGCAGAAAGTATTATTGATGAATTTGTTACATCTCCTGTACCTAATAACAAAAAAGAACTATTACCAATCGTTAAACCTGAAGAATTGAACAAACCACAAGAGTCAACCTCACATTCTTCACCAGTAAGCAGTAAAAAAATTGTTGAAAAAAAATCACTGGAAGGTACTACTGATTCTATTTCTACGCCAGAAATTGAATGTTCAATTAAGAACAGTGATAAACATGAAAACAATAATCCAATGACAGAATCTGCAAAGCGTAAACGAGGAAGACCAAAGAAAATTTCTGCAGATTCTCCAATTTCCGTAAAGCTCACCCAAGCTGAAAGTCCTGTGCGGAATGTAGATATTATTTCAAGGAAAAAATTAACACCTAAAGATTCTCCTAAACTAGAGGAAAAATCACGAGCAAGTTCCATCTCTCCATTTGGCAAAATCGATGAGAACATTAAATGTCCTATATGTTTCAAAACTTTCCGTACTCATAATGTCTTGATAAAACATGTTAAGCATTGCAATGGAGCTATAGACGCTGTTGAGACACATAAAATACATAAAAAAAGAAAATTTACTGATTCCTTGAAATCTGAGGATTCAATGGAATCTGAAAAATCTGAGATGGAAAAAGAAAAAGAGAATGATTCAAAAATAGAAGATCCGGTAACTATCAGTTTGTTAAATAAAGATTCCGATAATTCAAAAGTTTCATTATCTAAGAAATTAAAAGTGGTGACATACGAAAGTACTGAAAAAACAGATGATGTGTCAGTTACCAAGGATAGTGGTTCCAAGAAAACACCTGATAATGATAAATCTAAGGATAAAATCCTGGAAATTGGTCTTGCTGATTCTGTGATAACTGAATCTGATTCCTCCAAAGTTCGTGAGATACCTGTCAGAGAAAGTAACAAAAGGAAATCAGAAGAATCTTTAGATCTGTATAAAAATGATGCTAAAAAAATTAAACCATCAGTTGGTAGACCTACAAAAGATAAAAGCATCGAGCTGACAAAACAACAATTAGTGAATAAGCAGCCTGTGGTGGCATCTCCAATGAGCAGATTAGCTAAAATAAAGAATACTAAACCACCATCTAATTCTCCCATAGCTTGTAATGTTTGTGGAAAGACATTCCGACAATTGGCACATATGGTATATCATAGAAGCAGTAAACATAATGTTGAAGAGACGGATATGCCTGTTGATAGTATCAGCATGGATGTTGTTAAATCTAAACCAGAAGTAGTGGAAACACCTCTCGAAGTCGATGCGATTCTCAAGTGTGAAATCTGCCACAAGGGCTTTAGGAAGCTTCATCATCTTGTTGAACATCGAGAAGTGCATGCCAACAATGAAACTAAGTCACGTAGAACATCTGTGGCTAGTGTCAAGAGTGAACCAGAACCAGGGTTTAGGTGTGATACTTGTGATAAATCATTTAGGAAATTACATCATTTGGTTGAGCACAAAGAGTTGCATCAGACAGAAGTAACGGAACCATCTGGAGTTCCTGTCACACCCACTAAGGTAAGTGAAATAAAACCTGCTGAAGATGCTACATGTCCTGGCTGTGGAAAATCATTTAGAAAACGTCATCATATGGTGGAGCACAGAGATGTACACTGCTCTCCCTCTAAACCAAAAGGAAAACCGGATGATGGTTCTTCTGTGAGTGATGTTAATATTCGTTTGTCAACTGCAAGTTCTGCTAGTGACGAGGGTAACAACTGTGGAATATGTGGCAAGTCTTATAGGAAATTGCATCACATGGTGGAACATAGAGAAAGCCATGCAGAAGTAAGGGAAGAAAAGGCAAAAAACAAAGCTGTGGAGCCTGAGCATCTCAGTACAAAGGATATTATACATGAGTGTTCTAGATGTTACATGGTGTTCCCAAATGAAAATTCTCTCAACAAGCATGTGGATATTTGTTCTAAGAAGAGATTTGTTAAGAAACCCTTAAACTTCAATTCACTAGGTGATGAAAATGTTGCAAATATTGTTTCCCAACCTAGTGAGAAATTAAAATCTGAAAAGTCAAGTGTTCCGATAGTTGAAGAGTTTGTTAAACTTGCTGATGAAGATTCTAATAATGACGTTGTCATCATAGAGTCAACAGAAGAAACTCCAAAACTACAGCAACCTAACGCTGAAACTCCTGTATCCGTGTGTAACACAGATAAACCAACAATATCAGTTTCATCTGATGTAAGTAAAAATATTTATGTGCCTAGAGAGTCTTCAGATTCTAAAGATTCTCAGAAACCCGAAAAGAAAACTCTTGTGGTGCCAAAAGTTCAAAATGTTAGAAAATCTACTCTTACAAAAGACACTATCAGCTCTAAATTCAGAAAATCTTTGGTCACAAAACACTCTAGTATTTCATCGGATGATTTATCAGTTGTTTCTAGAGCATCTAGTATAAGAAAGTCATCAATTTCATCAGAATCAGTTTCTTCCAGAATAAGTATCAAGAGAAAGTCAAGCTCCTCAATGGAATGTCTTCCACCTAAAAAGTCAAATACCAAAGATAGTTCCATCACCAAACCAGCCATGCAAAGAAAGTCCTTGGATTCTATTTCAAAGAAAATTACCAAAGTTCCAAACAGAAGATCTCTGCAGCAAGACGCTGGAGATAAAGATGATGATTCAAATGTAAAATATAAACTTAATGATAATAATGAATCTGACATCAAGTACAAACTAAGTCCTGGCTTTAGCAAATCCATCAAAAGATTATCCCAATCAAGTGTAGATACCAAGATAACAAAAACTGCAGTGATGAAGGCAAAAACAAGGAGGAGCGAATCTGTTCTCTCTGGCCTTATACTACCTAAAGAGCAAACTCTACAGACAATTATGGAAGAGACGAATGTTCGATATTCATTCCCTAAAAATTCAAAATCAAAGACTGTCGAGCCGAATAAGCCTACTTCATCCCGTGAACCATCCTCTAAGAAGCTCACTGCTGTTAAGCAGTCCTCTATAACTGGGAAGAAAGTAGTTGTAACAAAAAAAACCAACATTGTGGTGGCCAATAGAAGGAAATCTCTAGGAGGTCGGAAATCCATTGACACAAAGAAGCTCCCTGGAGTTAAGAAGTTGCAATTGAGATGTTGTTCTCAAGTTTTTAATTCACAAGCAGAACTTGCTGTTCACAGGAAAACACATAAAGGTAAGATGCTAGCGTGGTTTCTCTTATAGGAATATGTATTTTTTGTAATTTTTTATTTATTTATTTATTTATTTATTTAATGATACATCAACGGCCCACTGGCCTTTTAAAAGTAAGGTTGGCATAATACAAAATATAACAATAATAAACATTTCAATATTATACAAATTGGTATAGACATAAATATTATGGAAAAGATGTTAACAAAATAAAAAAACCTTATCGAATAAAAAACAGTAAAATTGGTGTGAGCAAGTGTAGGTATACACAATAACATAACAAATCAAAATTAACAATAAAAATATTAATCATTTAAAACATTTCAGTTAGGTATTACAAATAAATACAGTAAAAATAAAACAAAATAAGTCACATAATAGTAGTATGTATAGCCAAGCAGTATCATAGTATGCATAAACATCAATCAATCAATACTCCCGAACTTGCAACAATAATCGAAACACAAATACACACAAACACCGATACTCCGCTCAAAATTCAACAACCATGTACAATAGATTCCAATAATTTCCCTAATATTTCACCATATTTACAGAACATCAGAAAGTTCACAAGTGCGACTGCGGCAAAGTGTTTGATACGGAGGGATTGCTGAAGAGACACATGGACATTGAGCATACGCCTCCCAAGTCTTACAAATGTACCGTGTGTGGTGCATCTGTGAGGACTGCCATACAGTTTGCCAAGCACAAGCGGGACCACGATATGCAACATAAATCACAAAAACCATCAGCAGGTAAGAAGCCAGCGGAAGCAGTAGAGATTACAAAAGCCGCAAAACAAACAAAATGTAATAAGAGTGGCGTAAAAACTGAAGTGCCTAAAAGTGTGAAAGTTCAAGCAGGGAAGAGTAAATCTCCCGTAGCTGAAACAAGGAAAGGTGTGAAACGGAAAGTGGCACATGGTGGTGTTCCATTGTCAGATAAAATGAGAAAAGCGATGGCTGGTGCCAAATTTTAATAACTCCTTGTATATAAAATGATTGGCTGTTTTCCTAAATAAATGGACACAAAGGTTTTTTATAATATTGAATATAAAGTGTACATAAGATAGAACATATATATTTTTTCATTGTAGCGAATAAGTGAGTATTATGCAGTTATGGTTGATGCCACAAGCACATGTAACAAATAGTCTTACAAATTTTTTAAACATTTTGTAGTTTCAGTTGATTTCTTTGTAATTTCAATTTCTCAGTTTCAAGAATATTTATTGGACAAAAAGTATAAATGAGGTCAAGGTAAACCATTTTCCCACTAGTCAAATATCGATCATTTACTCCAGTGGTCCCCAACCCTTGATTTGTCCACTGGCATTGGTCAATCATATGGAACCTACAGATGGAACATGAAGGTCAGTTCTTGTTTTGGTACCCTTTTCTATTTTTAAAACCATGTAGGTAAAGCAAATTTGTGATAAAGCAAAATTGAGGAATTCATGAAATATGTCAACTTCATATGCCTTTCTGAAATCTGGCATTGGAGTTAGAAATTTTGGAAGACAAGGAAATTATAAAATTCTGGACTGCACATGTCTCCGCTTCAAAGGTCACAGAAAAATTATTAATCGTTGAACAGTCCGTGGTGATTAAAAGGTTGGAGACCACTGTTGTGTACCTTACAGTACCTTATTCTTCATAAATTTGTACAAGAACTCTCCCTTGAATGAATATAAATGTATGATGATAATGAGGTATACACAACATTATCCAAAACAAGTTGTATGCTGTGAAATGGACATAAAAGTGTTGACTGAATTGGATGAGAATTAATATTCCTTGTAGAAATCTCATTGTGGTGAAAAGTATCTTATTTTAATATTTATATTAGTTTTATATTGTTAGCTATTATATTTTACCTGATGCTTATGTGTGCCCACCCTGAAATATATTTGAATACATTCAATCCATAAAATTTCAGAAAAAGAATTTATCAATGTCAATTTTATTGCCATCTAGTTATATTTTAAAATTCAATTACATATCTACCATATTAAGGTCACGCAGCATTTTACATAATATTCTTTGATTGTCAGTAATACCTATTTTTGTATGATACGGGGTTTAAAGTTGTTTGACATCTCAGATTGCACTAAACATTTATTTGTAATTGTTCTTCAATTGGTATAATTATCCTCCAAATATACAGCAGCTCTTTGTGATTTTGTGGTATGCATAGTTTATGTTGTTATTTGCATTTATTGGTAGAAGTTGTGTAACATGTCTATTCTCTAAGTTTCATTATGGTTTATAAATTGCTGTCCCAGTTAATACGTTAAGTTAGATTGTAAGTCTGTAGTTTAAATTTTATTGACATTTTTGACTGTGTTTTTGTTCAGTTACTGTAATGAAGTTTGTGCGTTTAATCTATTTTCATTGTATTATATAATATTTATTGCAAATATTTTTGATTTCAATAATGGTTTAAAATACTAAACAGTATATGTAAATGCAGGTACACGATTGTTGGAAAATTATTATATGTATCATCATACTGCTATACTATCATGGCATATTCCACAAACGGGGTAGCTAGCAGACCAGCTGCATTATCACTTCTATTCTATCTTTAGAGGCCATCCACTATTTTACTAGTTTCAAGTTTATTTTATTCACAGAGCAGGTGGAATGAAAAACATAAGCACCATACTAAAATTTGCAGAATAAAAGAAAGGATTACACATTTCTATTATAATAGCTATGTATTATTTATGTGAAGTACATCATTACAGTTCCTGTGCAATTGAGTGTAATAGTATGATTGTTTTAAGATTATGTAATGTTGTGCTTATTTTATTTGTTTAAATAATTTGTATGATACCTTCTCATTGATTTAGTTTTATATAATTAAATTGTTCAGACTGCAATGCTATTTCAATAATGGTTTGATGGTAATTACCTATACGATTTTAGTAGGAGAGAGGTTGGGTTGCCATTCTGCATTGTAATTATTTTTGATTTTTCTATTATATTGTTGACTAATCCTTAGTGTTTTTTTTGACTAAGTTTATGGGACATACTGATTTATATATTTTTTTCATAAAAAAAACTGATGTTGCGTGTGTTAAAACTGCCACATTCTCACTGCATATTTTACAGCAGACCTTATATTCAAAATATTCAGCTGACTGCCGGTTTCATAATAAGATAAAGGACCTTTGTCTGTAAAGTGCATTTTGGGTTTGATAAATTAACTTTTATTTTGAATATACTTGAACTTGTTCAATGTCACAAAACCAGATGGCATTGATGTTGTTTCCTCTACAATGTTGACAGATGTGTGATGGTGGCATTGAGCTAATATAATTAATTGTCTTGCTAACTTTTGTGTTGTTTTGTAGGTAGCAGTTTAACTTATCTATTTAGGTGGAGCAAAACCAATTTTTTATACATATAAGTTATGATTCATAATTAATAATTATAATTTTATTCAAATATGTATAGCATCTATATATTGTAAAACATGCACCACAAGTGGCTGGTTCTTTGTAATTTTGGGAGTTTAAATGCTAATTTGAGGGATGATATTTATTTTTCAAGTGACTTAACGGGTAAAAGCGGTTATAGATAATATAAATTCATACATATTTAATTACTTAGAAACAAACTGAAATATTTATTGTAGTATTTACTACTTATCTTTTGTTTATTAATCAATAAACGGAAAAGCCGATGACAATTTTATGTACATTATTGTATGTTCCTTTTGTTCAATATAATAAATTTTGTCATAATGATGAAACATGCATCATAGGGAAAAAATAAATTAACATGATAAAATAATAAAAAAAATCATTGCATAGTTTAGCACATAAACAATTACAGAATTATAAAATGAGGTGATACAAATAAATAACACTATGCAATGGACACGCTCATCACAGAGGCTATAATCTAGTGAACTAGCAGAACATGTTTTTCTAGTATAGTAATCCAAAGTTTTCATGAAAACTGTCAGCTCTCATGCACAGTACATAATTTTTTGGCTGAAAAAACATTGCTTGTAGCAACTTATATAATTTAGACATATCAGAAATAGAATTCAGCAGATTTTATAATAATATAGTAAAAGGAACTTAAAAATTAAAATGATTTTATCTTAAAGGGTCTCTATCTTTGTTTTTTTATGAAACCGTCAGTAAATGTGTTTGACTAATTTGTCATTAATGATAACTGTCTTTTACGGTACTCACCGAATGAAATAATGTTTCCGGTGAAAATAATGCATAAAGTTGAAAAATACATATAATACTACTAGCAAACTATTCCATTTGAACTGAGTTATTTCACTGTCTAAAAAATTACAGTTGAGTAAAATACTCAAATGTTTTTATTTCTTTTTACACAATTTGAAATTAATGAAATGATATAGATTTTAAAAATCATTGTTCTTCATATAAGTTATCAAAAAAATGTATAATACAAGTAATTCATTTGTACATTGTATCTGTGTTATCCTAGCAGCAGGTAGATATGTATTTTATAAAATTGTAATTTGTATTGTTTTATTTTATTAGTTGTATTTTATCTGATTTGGCATTTTCTCAAGAGAATGTTGTGGAAAAACATAGTTGAGTTTTTACATAGCAACAAGTGGAATTCATAAATAAAAATAAATCCTTGTTTCTTATGTTCAATAAATAACCACTCAAATTTGTCAATTGTCATGCTGAATACAAATTTCCAGGGTTTTGTTTTAGAAACACCTATAAAAGTTCAAGAGGCATTTTTATTCATTTAGGCATCAAAGTTTATGAAAAATGTGTCACCCAACGCATAGAAGTTCAAATGTATTTTTTATATTCTTTGTCTAGCAGGCATCAGTAATGAATAAATCAAACTGAAGCAATTAATTGAGTAATGTTAAGTGATTATATGAAATCAAGATTGAAATCGGAATAGCTTGTATAAAAAATAATTTGTTGATTTTATCTTGAAAGTTAACACGATGATAGTTATGATTATTTAGTTTTTAATTCCTTTATTTTAACACGTTGAACGTTTTGTCAGCCACCAGTTTTTTGAGCTGTGGGCTATGTGTGAATTTCTTTTCAGCATGGCCTACGTTGCCCTTTTCTACATATCTGTAGCTCAACCTTAAATTATCTTAATGCCACCTAAAGATGTCATTGCATGTGTGAAAAAATTGTTGAATAAAACTAATATATGACAATTATACTTTTAAGTATTATTAATGTCATTTAAAAAATAAAATAATGACAAATAAAATGAATAAGTATATGGAAGAGCAAATAAAAACAAGTGGGAAAAAGTGGTCAACATGGCGCCATCTTTAATAATATTTCATATACCACTTGTGGCTGACACCCAAAAATATTCTATAAATTATCACAAAATTACATTGAAACAATTGTGTTTATACTTATTACTTTTAATAGAACTAAAATCACAAAAAAAAATTGTTGGATATTATTTTAAGAAGACTCCATCTGCATTCAACGTGTTAATTGGTTTACATTATTATTATTTCTTATTCTAGGTTATCATTGACTGATTTAAGGATTTTTCATGAGGTTTTTTTGTTTCATTATTGTAATCATATTATTTATAGAGATTTTTGATGAATATTATCATTATTCCTTTAATAATTATTTGTAGTCAGGGTTCATTGTTTATAACTAAAGTTGATGAAGTTACATGACTTGTTTAATAAAAAAAATGCAATAAGACACTCATTGCTGTTTCATTTTGCAATCCGATTGTCTTTTTCAAGTACCAAAATTTCTCCTACCTTTTATGTTGCAAACCTTTGCAGTTCGATGAAGTGCTCTTATTCATCTTATAAACTTTTGTATTAAGTGAAAACTTTCTTTAAGCTACTTTTACAATATGAAGATTTATGGCAAATGAGTTTATAGTAAGTAATATGATGGCAGAATTTGAAGGGGGTCTGGTCCCAGTGTTGTGACGAAATGCCGCCTGTTCAATTACTGTATTATTTCTGTCCTCTTATATGGCTGTGAATCTCGGAACCGAACCAAGGCTCGAAAATGGCAGAGGAGGCTGGCTTCTGCCCTGTGCTACATAGAAGAGCATTGAGAGCCAAAACATTCTTATTAACGACAATTTGTTCATCTTATTGAGTTTAGATGATAGAATTGTAGTGAAGTAATATCAATCAATGTGAGAAATGAGACGCAATACAAATAGTATACATTATATTTAATAGGTACAAATATTTTTTTGTTTTAGTGTACTTTGAATTTGAAGGCTTAATACATTCACAGTTTACTCTTAACAGCTTCTTTCCCTTTTAATAAACTGTCTGATGTAAAATAATGTTCACTTTCAGGCAGGTGTTTTAAGAAACCATTTTTAAAATCTAACGCAGACATAATCTTCTTTCCCGGTACTGAAATGGAATCAAAATAGATTGAACTATCATCTTTGCACCAGACACGGATTACTTTCTTTCTTTTGATATATTTGAAATGTCCTGGTAATTTAGTTTCCTTGTCTTCACTTGTGTCCTCCTTCCAAACATGTAACTGGTGTAATTTTAAATGATGATTTTTATAAAATATTTGTAAAGGATAAATTCCAAAGAGTGCTCTAGATAAATTATATATCTCATATGCAGTTTTGTCTTTCCATTTAATTATTCCAAGGCTCGGAGTAATTTTCGGTGCTAAAATTTTAAAGTTTATGAATGAAAAATAAATAAATTTTATTTGAAATAAAAATTTTGAATGACTGAGAATCAATTATATTTTTGATTACCATATGAAATATTAATTTCTTCTTGTTGTCTAGCTCTGTGGAGACATTCAGGTAATGTATTTAAACATTCCAATAAACTTTCAGCTCCTAAAACAGCTAATCTATCATGAAGTTCAGGTTGTAATACATCATTACTTACTGTTATTTCTTTCTGGAGTACAATTTCACCTAAAATATTAATATTTCAACTATTAGAATGCCATTTATAGTTAACAGGAGGTTCCTTAATAAACAGCTTACATTATATAATATTCACAATGCAACTTATTCAGAAAAATATTGATTACATTTCAAAAGTTTTATTTATAAACACAATCAGTAAGGCGGCAGATTAACTGATTGTACGTAATAAACATACATGTACGTGATTCAGCCTTTTCAAACAAAAGAATAAGACATTAAGGATGGGTGGCATATATCATAGCTAAATTGAAGATGTTAACACTATGGCTTTATATAAATAAAATAATAATCTGTGTAAAGCATTACCAATATCAAAGTGTTTCGGTTGTATTCTCATTACTGTGACTCCTGTCTTTGTATCTCCATGCAGTAAACTGTGAACTATGGGAGCAGCTCCTCTCCATTTTGGTAGAAGACTCGCATGAACGTTTATAATTCCTCTATATTATAAAAATATCAGGCACAATAAATTGTATGTATGTAATAAATTTGTATTTATTTATTCAAGAATTTACACCAAATTGCCCTTATATAAAGTGCCCATATATTGGAAAGTGAACACATAATATTACGTAATTAAAACAATAAGATAACCATAATTATAATGTCCCATAAGTGATCATGAGAAAAAAATTATGTTAAACATAAATAAATCATTATAATTCAGAAGATAATAGGAATTTAAAAAGTTGATTATTTTCTGCAATTCCTTTTTTGAATCAGCTCAGAAATCATGCAAAATTGCTTTGGCTGGGGTTTTGCACAACTTGCTTCACTGGGGCCCTGCAAAAGCTAGTATCACCACTAAATTGAGTTCGTCGGTAGCCTGGAGGTAGAGTCTCGGCCTTCAGAACATGGGGTCTGTGGTTCGATCCCAGGTGCCGGCAAACTCCCCTTTCACGGCACAAGCTTTTAGCTTAGTGTGAAAGGTGTATAAGGTTGTATTTGGGTTTATAACAAACCCAGATATATCTTTTTAAAAAAAAAAAATGTATACTATTACAGTAACTACCGTTGATTGGTAAGCACAATTGATTATGTGATTATTTTTTAGATTTACTTTAAGTATCATTGGGAGTGATCAACCTGTATAATTTTACATGAAAATATTACATTTATCTAATACATGGGATTGGTTATGAGGGGGATTAGGAAATAGACAAAATACGAGCACAGAAATATACTTACAATGGGAACAATTTAATGATGGATTCTGGTATTAAATGGCCAAAAGACACCACAATTCCAATGTCGAATCCACTTTTTAATGGTGGTTGGAGGGGCCAACTATGTACTGTGAGATTCTGTCTTTCCGCAAATGTTTGAATTGGATTTCTTCTACATTTGATATTTGTGACAACCTCTAAATTGTTTATTGTACTTTTAGTGATACTAAAACATTAGAGAAACAACATATTCCATAATATTTTATTTATAAACTCAAATTTTACAGGTGCAATAGGTTATGTTTTTCGCTGACTTACTATTCTCTGTACACTCGTTCTAAACTAAAAAGAGAGAAAATATCAGTTCCAAAATAAAGTACGTTCCATTTTGTATAACTAAAGGAACGCCTTAGTCTTAATTCACATTTTACACTTTTTAAAACGGCGCCAGCAAAAATTGACATAATTACCAAACGTCAAATATGTCATTTTAGTAGGGGGAGTAGGGGTAGTTTGTAGTATTGTTCAGAATCTGACTATTCGTTCTTATGTATTCGTTCTTCAACTTAACTCGAAGAACTAAATCCTCAATGCCAAATCTGTTCGGTCTTTTTCGTTCTTTTGGGAAAAATTACATTAAAGTACTATATTTTCAAAGAAACTAAGGTTTAACATCGCGTGGCAAATAAACACGAACGAGATTTAAATCTTCGTGTGTGTGTTTTTTTTGGAAAAAAAACCTTAAGATACTCTATTTTCAAAGATACTAAGGTTTCATATTGCGTGTCAAACGTTGAGAACGAGATTCTTGGATTTAAATCTACGTGTTATTATTTTGGAAAAAACGCCATTGGAGTATTCTATTTTCAAAGGAATTAAGGTTTTATATCGCGTGTCAAATGTAACAATCATGATTCAAAGATTTAAATCTTTGTGAAGTTGTTTTGGTAAAAATACCATTAGATTACTCTATTTTCAAAGAGACTAAGGTTTAAAATCGCGTGACATATATCACAAACGAGATTTAAGGATTTAAATCTTCGTGTCGTCTTTTGGGAAAAAGGCCTTTAAAATACTTTATTTTCAAAGAGACTAAGGTGAAAATCGCGTGACAAATTCCACGAACGAGAACGAATGTTAAGAACGAATTGTTTTGAAGAACGATGTCTCAAGTACCGATTCCTGAGAAAGAACTGGATTTACCAATACTAGTAGTTTGATACACTTTTTTGAAGTCTCAAAACACCCTTAAGATGAGAACATTGAGATCCATTTTGGAGGTCGTTGTGTACTCTATCGACTTAACTGTTAAAAATTTGCTGGAACTTTCACGTAGAATCTACTGTTATCTTGCAATTTCAATTTATCCAAAAAACTCTTTTGCATCAAAGTACCCCACTAGCGGGGTACATTGATATACATAAGAGAGGCACATTGATAGGTAGATATCATTATATATTTTATGAAGATATTGACTTGGAAGTATGATAATAAATAAAATTGCTCATTGTACAAATACTCACAATATAACTTTATTAAAGAAACAAGTTGAAAAATAAAATCAGTATTTGAAAAAACACCATAAATTTTAAATTTTTGGAAAAACAAAAAATAAAAAACAAGTTAAGAAGAAAAAAAAGAATGAAATTAGAAAATAAAATGTAAGTACCTATTATTGTACGAGACATGCATTGATATAGAAGATAAGGAAATAAAATTGCAAAAAATTACAAAAAAACACTGATAGAGCCTTGTGGCAGTTTGACTCGTATCTAAGTGCCCTGCTCAAAAGTGTATGAAACTGCCTCATTTGCAAAAGAAAAACTACAATGGATGTACATACCGTCTGCGAAAGTGTCACGGTTAAAAAAAAAACTGACGTGAATAACAAAATTTTACGCCGGTGATATTTTTTACTTTTGACACTACTTTTGAACTTCCAAATGGACAATATGGCGGCTGACTTTTCTAAGTCAACTCAAATGATATAACTTACACCAACTTTTAGTCCAAGATAGAACCGCGTAGGTAAAACAGTTTTCTCGATACCTATGGTATGAAATTGAGTACTATTGATGATTGTCATGTTTTACAAAATAATCTCAATAGGTTAAGTGATTAGTACACAGTCAATATTAATCCTGAACTCTAAAAAATGACAGGTAATGCATTTTTACCGCATAAAGCATCCCATTAATTTTGAATATTCAATAGATGATTATTAAAGTTGCAGAAAGTTGATGAGATTAGAGACCTGGGTGTTATACTGGTATGTAGACTGAGTTTTGTTAATCACATTATTAATTCCATATGTGGTAGAGCCATGAGGATGTTGGGATTTGTTATCCGAACTTGTAGACCATTCTCTGACATATTTACTCTGAAAATTCTCTATATATCTCTCATACGCAGTATTTTGGAATACAACTCATCTGTTTGGAGTCCTTGTTTTGAGATTCATAAAACCAATTTGAGCAGGGTGGAGCATAGATTTCTTAGACATATAAATTATAGATTAGGTATCCCTATGGAGGAGATGTGTTACAGTTCAATATTGAACCATTTGAGTTTGTTGGGGCTGACTGAGAGAAGAGTACTTTGTGATTTGATTTTGTTACATAAAATAATTCACGGGAATCTTGATTGTCCAGATATATTGTTGAAGTTAAATTTTCATGTTCCCATAAGGGCTACTCGACAGGCTTCACCTTTTTATTGTAATAGTTCCAGCACTTCTTATGATTTTAACTCGTCTGTCAACAGATTGCAGCGTCTTGGAAACAAATATGCGAATGTTGTAGACGTATTTGGCACATCTCTGTTAGAACATAAGTTTAAAATAATAGAATCGCTTCTTTCAGATCAGACCTAGTGGATTTTCCCATGTTCATGTATTTTTGTGCAGTTCTAAAATTATTATTATTATTTTTTTTAATATCTTGACAAGTGACTAAAATTTGTCTTTTAATGAATTTATTGTATTTGTATCTAAATTTTCATTTTTATTTTCTGACTTTAACTGGAGTATGTTTTGTCTGTTTTTTATATTTTCGTACATGTGTTGAATGATTGTGTGATGTTATAAAGTTTATCTGTATACTTGTAAAGGCAATTGCCGTATATTGTGTTTAAATGAATGAATGAATGAATGAATATTTATTTTCCAGGAAAAAATAACAATAAAATAATGAAGTACATACTACGCTATAAAATAAAGTATAAGTAATCTGTATGGATATTATAAATCAATTAAATACACAATATACCTATATACATTAGAAGAATAAAAAATATATAAAAAGAGTGATGTGAAGAAAAAACTACATAAAATATTTAAACTGCAAAGGTAGATATTATATAAGTTATAAGTACTACAATAAAAAAAAAACAGGCCCATCAGATGCCCACCTTCCCAGCGAAGACACGCGGTTCTCAGCCGGGCCACATGTGGCCCGACCGAGCCCCGCATGTCCCCGACCCTTGAGCGTGCATCCTCTGAGTCTGCCGTCCTGGAAAATTATACCACCTCACTAGACGTAGTCTGTTCTGAAGTGGTAGACACCAAGGCAGCTTATCATATTTGAAAAAATTAGAAATTTAAAAAAATAATAAATAAAAAGGAAGATCCAATAACAATTAATAACAACAATAAAAGACCACGTGGTAATCATGATGAGGTGCTCCTTCAGTCTTTTAATATTGAACTACTGGAATTCAGTCATCTATCCACATTCAATAGCATGGAAATGGATGTTATTCTGCCCGTCTTCTTCAACCATTCAACCATAAGTCTACTCAAGTTCTTTCCATTTCGTGAAATAGACTGCTGTAAATAAATAAAAAAATTGCTCCCCTTGTATCAATTTGTCCACACTCCCCCTATATCATAGAGAAAGTCTATAAAGTAAAAAATCAAAAATCTTTGCTTATAAACCATAGACACAACGTTACGATCCAGATTGATTAAGCACGGTTCACATGTATTATTTTATATTCAGTATTATTTTATTGATAAAACCTCCCTCAGACAATATGTCCTTACTAATATTTTAATTTCCCACGTGTTCTAAACACAAAAATATTGAAAATTATGTATAAAATTACCAAAATAAATACACAGTCCACAATGTGAACTGTTTTTTTTACATACGAAGCCTTAATGTTCGTAACGAAATACGTGGAATTTTAAGCCTTAATTGAATTTAAGCCCTCTGCCCAGATATTTTTATGATTATTTTCTTTTGATTTGAAATATTGTAACCAATGTAGAGTGAAGAATAAAAAAAAAATGTTTTTTACTAAGTGTTATTTTAGTGTTAAATATATTATTTTAGTGATAGGTATAATATTTACTTCTTGCCAGAAATGTAACTTTTTTGGTATAGAAACAAATGTCTTAATTTTACTACCGTTGTTATTTATTTATTTATCCAATATACGGCTAATGCCTTTTACAGGATATAAGAAAATAATAATACATTTCACTTAAACTTAGAGCTATACAAATAATAACTTAATAATATACGGTATCTTGCAAACAAAAACAATACACAGCATAATGACAAGTAAAAAATATTATTATAATAGGCTTTTGCGGTCTTATTTTAATTTGCATGATATTTATATGTATCTAATTGAAGAAACAAAAGTTGATAGCGTTCTTAAACAAAAAAACAACGTTTTATGTAAAACAAAAAAAGAATTTCATATAAAATATCGTTACGCAAAAGTGAGCGTAACGCTAGTAACGTGCAAATTTTTTTTTTCTTTTTTGGTGATTGGCTGAACTGGGTCCAGGATTTCTTTTAGGGCCTTCGGGCTGACTTCGATGTCTCCCCCTCTTTAATGTCGTATAAATGCAAGAGGTAGGTATATCTACGTATATCCAAAAATAACAGCGGATAAAATATTTTTCAATAATTTTATTTTTACATTGACAGTTTCAAAATAATACAACATCGTTAAAAGATATTCAAATTAGACATGCATAAATAAAATAACCTTGTTGAATTGAATATAATTATTTACTATATTCTAATGTAGGTACATTTGTGGTGTATTACTTAACTAATTAGGTTCTTAGTAACATATTTAATAGGCAATATAATGCCAAGAGTCATTAAGTATTTCAGAGAAAATACTCTAACATTAAAACAACTTTGATAGAGGAATTTAGTTTGGTATAAGATTAATGTTGATGAGGTGACGTGCGAAAATTATAAGATTATCATTTGGAAGATTATTTGATACCTATCTAGTAAATTAACAACTATTTTTTTCCACTTCGAAGGCTTAATCGTCTTTATGAAGTTAAGAAGTGATAGGTACAATGTAACAAGGGCATAACAACAACATTATTTGAAATATAATAGGGAGATATTCGGTTTTTCCTTAATTGTTACAGATATCTTATTAACAATAAACAGGCAATAGTTATTTTTTTGTACTTGTTTCAGAATTTAAATATGACTATGTACTATATAAACAAACTAAATTCATACAAAAAACTTAACTCAAAAAAGTTTACATCAATAATAATAATTATATAGAATCTCTAAATATTTTCTTTTTGTATCGTTGGGTTTCTCTGGCAAATAATACATTCAAAATTATTAGACTCATCATTTCATTGAAAAAGTTCTAGTTACCTAATAGAAGAATTCCATTGTGATTGTGAATACACGAGTACAATATATTATGAAAGACATTCACACAATCGACTTACAGCCGGAAGCAAATCTTACAAGCCTACAATAAATTGTACGTAGTACCTACTAGATTTACAATCATAAATTAGCGTAAAGATTTGTGTATCGCCACGGTGAATTCGTCAAATGTGGACGACATCTAAAAGGCTAATGACGTTTCCAATGTGCTTTATTCATTACAAAGCGAAGTAAACAAGTTTTTGTTTTCTTCCTTATTATCATATAAATTATTATAATCACTCAAATAACAAGCCCACAGGAATTTAATAATACAAAGAATGGAACAAAATATTTTTTTCTATGTCATCTTTGTTTTTGTTTTCTCACTCACATCTATTTTTTTTTACAACATAATCATAATATTTAACACTGAGTGTGTAATTAAAAAATGTATACTAAATGAAGTTTCAAAATAATGTTTGAAAAAAGATTGGTGAAACATTAAGTTGACAGCAAACGACGTGAAGCTGGCACATAATTCCTAACGTTTTCTAGTGGGGCATTCAGACTCGTTCACTTTTACTGATCACTCTGGACGATCCTCCAAATTAAAAAGGTGTGAATAGTGATCACTAGCGATGACGGGTGAAAGCGATTATGTCCCAACATAATTTTGATGAAAGATGCTTTCACTGAAATGACTATAAACCAGTTTTTTAAAAAAATATTATTTGTCCTATTCCCTATGAATAAGTATTAAATATCAGAATAATATTTGGTTAGTGTCATAAACAAAATGAACATGCTGTTGTTTACTCACCAAAATTTTTATTAATTTGGTTTAATTTTTAATTTATCTTAAGAAAATCATCACACTGCAGACAACATGACCGTCAGTATCGATATGGTAGTGAAAGCATCAAATGAATAAGGTTTTGCTAGAAAAACTTTGGGACCCGGGATTTGCCCAGAATCTTGTGGATCTGTTTTCAGATTATTCCAAAGAAAGAAAACAATATGTTACCAGAGGGGGTCATAACTCCCGTCTTTTCTTGGCCACTTCAGGACTCTAATTTGGGTCCCTTGCTCGTCTTACTTTTTATCAACGATTTTGGTACTTGCATACGATTTTTTAAATATTTTCTGTTTGCTGACTGTAGGGTGTTTCCAGGGTGCTCTAAATGCCGGAGACACCCTATACTCTAAATATTGTAAGCGTAGATAAATGCCAAAAAGTGCTCGGTAATGCCATATTCATGATCTTGACAGCTTTTGTTGCAAGATTATTCTTTGAATGGATTATTGTCAATTTGAATTGAGAGCTGTAGGAATCTTGGAGTCATATTCTCTCAAGATTTTCGTTTTAGACTTTATAGCAATACCATACCCGACAAAGCTTCTGAAGTTCTCCGTTTTATGGTTAGACATTCAAGACACTTTCGAGAGCCTGATACTATTGGGTCGTTGCATGATTCTTTGGTTCGCAGCATCTTAGAACCAGCTTCAGTGATATAAAATCCTTGTGAGGCTAAATACTGCTTAACATGTAATGATATACATACTTCTACATATTTGGGTACTAACTTTATTTGTTCCCATCTGCATTCATACTGGGATGTCTGGAATATGACACGTAGATGCACCGTCGAGATGCGTTTTGTGTGAGACTTTTTTCAGACTCCTAAGTAGCTTCATAAGTAATGTAATGATATTGAGTGAGTTAAGTATCGTCCCAATATCGTGCAATCGTTCTCTACAGCATAATATTCCTATACGCTTTTTAATCCACCGGATAGCAGAACTAACATAACAAACTTTCTGGTCGGCAAGGCGATAAAATGATTAATGGGAAAACCGTTGCTCGATGTTTTTGATTTTTATTCTTATGTTAATTGTCGGATATGTTGAGAATATCATACAAGTTTTTTTGCTTTCAAAATTTTTTTGGCGGCCGTTTTTCTATCGTGCTGCATGTGAATTTTTTTATGAAAACAGATAATTAGAAAAAAAATTATTGTATCTTTTTTATTTATTAAAAATATCGAGATAATTTTTTTATTTAATATAATAATTATACACCAATACCTACTCCTGTTTCTTATTCGGAGAACATTCGCCTTCTCCCTAGGCGTTATAATCATTCTATTTTTATTTATTAATACGTTAAATTATAAAGTATAAAGAAAACATATTACCTATATCATAATATCGTCCTTACTTGTGTATACTTGCAAGGATGTATTCGTTTCATTTTATGTGATGCACGCGTCACACTATTTCCCGTTTTACGCATTCTTATGTCTTCTACAAGTTCAGGAACGCGTAGACAAGCTTCTAGTGTTCTTATCTGAGATAGAAAATCTGATCTTTGCACTGTCTCCCATACTCATGTCTTGGAACATTACCTTTATATAGTGGAGAGATGATAGCTTTCTTCCAGTCCTCTGGAGTGTCACATCTTCTTTTGAAAAGTTCCAAGTACCATGCGAGAGTCTGAGGATCAAAGTCCACCAGACTTGATGGGTTCAACTGAAACTCAATCACACCCTACTGCCTTACCACAATTAGCTTTCTTCAACGCATTCGTAATTTCAATCATTCATATATCAATATTTATTTATTTTAATGATATATGAATGATTGAAATTACATTTTTAGTTATTTCCTTCTCCCTCATACTCACTTACATTCACACTTCCACATTCAAACAACTCCTTGAAATACTTTTTCCATCATCTTAACAAATATTCATGACTCACAAATACACACCCATTATTATCTTTTATCGAATTCACATCCAGACTAGTCCCTTTTGGCTTCACTTCCTTTAAAAAAAAAGTTCTCTTTCGCACACAGTAGTAACTTCTTGACTTCTTGGCATTAGCTTTTTCCCATTAATTACATTTTTAGTCTGTAGGTACAATGTAAGTAGGTATATCTATATTTAACTGTTGCATCAATAAAAACAAATAAATAATTATGGAATTTAGTGTCGCTGCTATGGAAAAAGTCATTGACTACATTGTTTCCGTAATTTTTTGGATTAGTTTTTCACTTACTTGGAATAAAAAAAAAATGTATTATTAAAAGTGTGTGAAATTTAGTTTAAAAAAATAGAACTATTCTTACAAGTGAAAAAAGAATATCTTATATTCTTTATCAGTTTATTGAATTTTTAAAATGAACTTTTTTCAATATGCAGATAAAGACTTTTCCCATAACAACGGCGATTTATATATATTTCTTTATCCCGTGGAATACCCGGTAAATAATTGGTCTCCCACTCTTCTCCATAAGTTTTCGAGTGTCCTGTAAAAGGCAGGTGTTCGAAAAAATAAGACATTTTACATCTTAAATTCAGCGATGAGGTTTGCACCCGTCCTGAATGTCTTGATTTTATATTGGCACGGAGAAGACAGCTTGTGGGATATGCCGTGATGGTATAGAATAAGATAGATATATTTCTTTATATAAGTATTTTCACGCCTTAAGTGTGTATCTTTGTAACCATTTTAATTTCGCAAATATTTTTCACACCAATGATTATATTTATGTAGGCTTGAGCACTTTGGTCAAGATAACTTTATATTATCAAGAGAACTCTAGTTTTCTTACTCATGGTTACATATAAGAGCGCTTTTGACAAAATAGCTTGTTATTATTAAAAGGGGGGTTCTTTTGATAATGTCGAGTTATCTTGACGAAAGCGCTCGATTACATAATCGTTATTGTGGAAAATGAATTTAATGAACAGTGTTGTTTTTTCATACATTTTCAAAATACGCACAAACTGTCGAACTTACTTTACATACATTTTTGTAATTATTAGATACAAATATGTTCATGTCTTCGGTAAACTTCAATTTGAACAGAACTGATGGCCCAATTAATTAGCGTTCTCAATTCTCAATTTAACAGATAATTCTCTCGTAAGTGAAATGCACTCTATGGTTAATGCAATATTTTACATTCTTACTTCGTTTATAGGGGAAAAATAATAATACACTATATATTATATTAAACACACTTTATTAATTTTATAAATAAAATTATTACAATAGACCAGCGCTACTTTTTAAAATCCATCAACAACAAACAGGGTAGGTAAATTCTCTGATTTCATAACATTAAAATATATTATTCTTTATAGCATTACAGATAATCTCATAAACTCGATATCTCTAAATAACTCGATACAAACAGTATATTATTGTAATAAGTAGGTACATGGTTTATACAAAATATTTTTTGGTGAAAATAAATTCGTAGTCCCTTTTCAATAACAATCAGAATCGAAATAATTTCACCACAACAGTCTACATACTTGGCTGCAGAGATTTAAATTTGTGTAATAATTATTCATTACATTTTCTCACAATCATAAAATTATGCAATTAAATGAGCTTTATAGAGAAAATTTATATAAATATAAAAAAAAACAATTGTAACATTGCAGATTACTCATTCGACACTTTCTCAATATTACACAAATATCGATTCTGTTATTTTAAGGTACACATTATTTTTATTTCAAGTTTTAATAGAATTGAATTTACGATATGAATCACAATCAACTGATACAATAACAGAACCGTGGAAGATAGAAGTATTATAAAATATATTAATAGGGGTGGACAATATATATATATATAATGTTTAAAACAACAAATTCAATATAATATATAATTATTTAAAATGTTTTATTTCCTATTTCTCTAGTAAGGCACTCATAGGTGTTATGAATGTTTTATTATTTATATTCTAAGATAACTCTTATCATAAATTATATGTATGTAGGTATAAGTAGATAACAGCTTATTTTTCTAATGGACCCATCTTTCTAAGTTTCCCAAGGTGTTACATACTTACTCTACGCGTGATACTCAGTTCATTACAAACTCGTATAATTCAAGTCGTGCACAAATCTGTTCTGGATATTTACGATAATTTGTTATTTTGCAAAGTTACGGACATTTAGTAGTAAAGAACATTTATATCCTTCAGACAACCTTCGGCACGATATATTATTGAAGTTTAACGTGATAAAGAACGGCTTTGATTTATAAGTGCATATTATAATATTACAGTGATATATAACACATTTTATCATCTTAAAGATCATGAAAGTTGTGGTAATAAAGAACAAATCCTTCAGACAATCTTCGACACGATATTATTTATGTTTAACGTATTAAAGAAATAGTTTGATTTATTAGTGCATATTATAATGTTACAGTGCTTGAAAAAATTTTATTATCTTAAAGTTATATTATCATGTCAAATCAAAAATCGTTAATAGAATTAGGTATGTCCTTTTGGATGGTGAAAGAATGATATTGATTTATTATCCTAGTAATGATTTAAGGTATTATATTTCAAAAGGCAAATGCCGTTTATTGTCTAAATAAATAAATGAATTAATATGTATCGCTAATAATATGTATCCCGTGGAGTCTCCAGTAAGGAATAGGTCTCCCACCCTTTTCAGTAAATTTTTGAGTGTCCCGTAAAAGGCAGGTATTTTAAAATGTCGTGATGGTACGACTTATGAATTTTCAATGAGAGTTTGTTTTATTGCTTTGATTCTTGAAGAATCTATTACTAACAGATACAAATTTGTATCTCTTTATTCCGTTCTGTCATTTCAGATTCCAAACTATCAACTCTGTGAAACGGAATAAGTGATTTTATTGCGACTTTACAAGTCATATTATACAATTAAATTATATGTACATTTTCTGCGTTCTGCCAGAATTCAAATTGTTAAATATTAACTTACGGCTGGTCTAGTAGGTGGATGATAACATGAGAACTATGTATTTATATTTCGTTAAACTGAAACCTACGAACTCATTTGAATATTATTTACATCTGTTTACATTTTCCATCATCTTTCTGTGATAGAGGAAATTTTAGCGTTTTGTGTATTTTTAATAATTTGTGATATCTTTTGTAATAGTTTGGGAATGTAAGCACTGCAATGCGCAAATTTTGCCAATAATGAAACTATTTTGAAACGTAAAAAATAATAGCGACTGTGCTACAAAATGCAGGGCGTATACAACGAGAAAAATAACTCCTTGCTATTGTATTCGAGCAAGAGTGAATGTATTGAACAATGTCAGTTTTCTAATAAAGGAATAAATTTGATTTAGTGATATTTATTTTGTACAGAGCCGATGACAATTGATTCAACATTTAAATGAACATTTTTTTCTAATTAACTTACAACAGATCAAAATGCAACAAGAATGTAACAATGAAACATCAAATTGAAACTTTAAAATTTAATTCAAGTTTTCAAGGAATGTAATGTATCGTTTAGCAAATAAAACGTGGGTTTAATTTTAAATGTGATGTAACCGTTTTTATATTTCTACGAAGCATTAAATAAGATAATATAAAAGTTAGATAAATAATTTAGTGAAAGTACCCTTCTTTATTCCGTTTGAAGTCTGTAAATACTTTTGAAGTGCGTAATAATTGATGATACACTGAAAGAGCACCTTAATAAGAAAAAGGAATATTTTTATAGCTGTTTCAATTTATAAATTCATTTATTTCCTATTAGATTACCTTGTCATCAATTTACACTGCATGCACACGCATTTAACATATGAAATTTTATCAAAATGTGTTAGGAATACCTACGTATTTCATACATACATTTTTTAAAATATTATTTTCGAGCATTTTATGTAAAAAATGCAGAAGAATATATTCTACCATAGCTAAAGGGTGTGTGCACTCTGCTATCATAGTGCCCACATAAATGTATGCAAAAGACGTGGATCCATCTCCAAGTCTCACTTGTCGTGTAAAGAAACGAGATAATGAAAGGAATGTGGAATGGCAGTTGATGTAATAAGCAAGACTAATGTAAATAAGTTACGATGGTTTGGGCATGTGTAAATATAATGAACAAGGACAGAATGACCAAGAAAATACATTTATCTGAAAGGAATGGTGCTCAGAGACGTGGCCATCAAGTAGTTTAATTTTTACTATTTTTTTAATAATGTAGCATGGTTTCGGCTTACAAAGTCATTGTCAAACTTTGTACGTCCAAACCATATTATTAAAATTAGTCAAACTTAAAACTGTTTGTATATCTTTACATAAAATTAAATGAAAAACATTTTTATACACTTCCAAAATAAAGGATCGCATATCTAATCATATATGAATAAATCTTAATTACAAAAAAACTCCTATTCCAAGTAATAAATACAAATTTTTTAACAAGTAAAATATTTATTGTTATTTTTCAACTCTCTATTTGCATCTGATAAAAGCCATAATATTGTTTGAATGAAGAATGAACATCATCAAAAAAAATAATATATGATACCAAAAATAACATAAAAATACCATAATTGTTGTAAACATCAAACTGAATACATTTAACCTACCTACATATTATTTTATGTATTTACAAAACTTTTTGATATGTTATGTGCAATGTCAGCTTTAATTCAAACCATTCTTTGTCATAAAAAATGTTATATTCCAAGTACTTGCATATCTTTATAATATATTTTAATATTCTTAATGTGTACCATTATTCATCTTCGCAATAATAATACAGCAATATCGGGTTAAAAATAAACTTACGAAAATCACAAAAACCATAAAGAAGAAATCAGTTTGCGTTATCCTTTATGATGGCTTGGTAAAAGAATAGTAATGAAAGTAATTTAGACTGGCGTAACGTTGAAAAGTTTTAAATATTTGTCGTATTTTGAGATTGTTTTAAAATATAAGAAGTTAAAGTCGATTTTCTGGAATATTTAACCATGATCAGTAAAGTAATTGCGCTAATTTTACCTGCCACATTATCATAAAATCGGTCTAAGAATCGAGTACATTAACACATGAATGGTTTCTTGGTAAAAAATATCAAACAATATATATTACAACCTCAGACCCTTACAAAACACTTTTACGTGAGCGAACCTAATTTACTAGATATGTAGTCTAAAATGTCTTTTATTAAAAATGTTTACAAACATCCACTACGGAAATACCACAATATTGTCTCGCGAAACTAATAAATAGGTCACAAGTGTTGTCACAAAAAGGACTTTATGTGCTATGGAGATGCGATCGCTAAGGAGAATGTTTGGAAAAACGTAGTATGAAAGAGTTGAGAAATGAGAAGGTTAGGAGAGTGAGTGGATGCAAGAGTAGTAATATGTATAGAATGTGAATAAATAAGTTATAATGGTTTGGATATGTGGAAGGAATAGATGAAGAAAAAATGACAAAGAGAGTATATATATCTGAACTACGAGGATGGAACATGTCAATCAGATTATCGAGGATGGCAGCTTGTTGAGTACAAGAAATCAGCGTGAATCTATGAGAAATTGCATAAATGTGGAAAAATCGAAAATATATGTAAAGATAGGATTATGTGACGTTCCATTCTCTCTGCCCACCCCACTTGGGTTTTGGCGTGAGGGTATAGATAAATAAATAAATCCAAAACGATCTTTATAAAGAATTCATGCATACCTTTATATTTAAATAGTACTTATATATAAATATTGGGTAAATTAAAACAAGTGTTTCTTTCTACTGCAGATTTAGTAGAATCTACATATAAAGGAAAAAAAAACCGCGAAAGAGAGACGTCTTTTGACTTATCACGTCATTATCAATCTCATCAGTATCAGGTCAAATCAAGGATATTGATAGGTTGAAAGACACCTCTCTCACAATTTATAATCTATGTAGGATATTATAATGAAACAGTTGTTTCAATTTATCCAATTATGGAATTTCATACCGACACAATAAATACATATTTTTTTAACATCCTTACACGTGTTTGATTTAAATGCAACCATTTGAAATAATCAAAAATAAATGAATACACCTATATATGTAATTACAAGAACGTATTATTTCTTATTCCTTTTTTAATAATTAAAGCGTAAATTTCCCCATAACTATTTATTAAATACCTTTTTACATTTAGATTACCTAAAATAATTGGCCATGGAATAGGTATATGAAATAATAAACATATAATAATATTATAAAGCTATAAAATCATTTTTATGATTCAGCTCTTTTCTTTTTAAGGACGTCCCCTCGTTTGCGAGTTATTTAAGAATTTTCTGATTCTATTCTCGGGTCAATATCGACGTTCTTATGAAAACTTATATTAGGACTTACGAACTAGTTCTGATGGAATAAAGACCAATGCAATAGTGTTCACATAGAATCAGGAGAATGTGTGATAAAATGATATTCTATTGTGTATAATTATGATCAATTCATTAAAATCATTTATATATTTAACATAAGCTCATTTTTCATCACTAAAAGTATATATGGAATTTGTTCTTGCACGCTTATAAGGTTTATACTTTCTCAAAAATTTCTTAATATGTTTTCAATGGGTTTTAGTATTCCATACACATTTGTATTCTTCGGATACATTGCATGAAGAATTATTCTTTGAAGGAATCAATAAACCGATAGGAGTTAATATATGTAAACATGGTATGTAATATAAAAGAGAAGTCAGAAAATAAAGGAATAAGCAATAACGAGACATTTTAGATAAATATTTGAGGTTGCGATCGATGACAAAAATATATTGTGGTACTAAGGTGATAGTAACTTTTGTAAAACCTTGGCTGGTAAAAATGTACACAGAAATTATATTATATTACATTGTTCTCGTATTAACCAAGCGTCACGAATATCTAATCAAGAAAACTGTTCGAATCCATATATTTTAAACTTTATTTTCTACGTTCTTTGAAAATTTTCAGTGGACAAAAAGTACTATTCAGTGGCCATGTTAGTTATTTTTTGTCAATTTTTATTTTATTTTATTCGACATATTTATAAATTAAAGTCATTGAAGTGAAAATAATATCCGACAGTATGAACTCCATTTACTCTTGGAGATGAAATCATATGTTAATATTAT
Organism: Athripsodes cinereus; assembly: GCA_947579605.1. Classification (NCBI taxonomy): domain Eukaryota; kingdom Metazoa; phylum Arthropoda; class Insecta; order Trichoptera; family Leptoceridae; genus Athripsodes; species Athripsodes cinereus. Next base: position 16,178,600 of record OX388315.1, read on the forward strand.
ATTAAGATTCATTTCGTATTGAGTACCCATAATGTGGCAAATATACAAGAATTCGTGTTGCAATAAATGTCATTATTGTTTTTATTCATTGTTATGATGCGGCAGATATGCAGGACGCGTCGAATTCTCGCTGTATTATGAATGTCTGATTCTATTATCAGTTTTAAGAGTTAAGGATCACAAGAATATTCTTAATGAATAATCACGTATGATTCAGCACGTACGAACTGTCTAGAGAGAACAGTTTCCGCAATTCTATTGAATCTAACAGAAAGATCTTGTTATATTCTGAAACATGTAAGGTAAGGTTAATACAATAAGTTAATGTATGTACACATTGTACAGTGTAGCATTTTGCTACTCATGATGATGTGTTGGATGATAGAAAGTATTGTCTCCAACACACTTGAGTGAATAATAAAATTATTTTAAATTTACTTTAGTTCACATAATTTAAAAATTTCCTTTTGAATTTTCTGTTGGCTTTCCAATGTAGTTTTTTTTAAAGATATATCTGGGTTATTGTTATAAACCCAAATACAACCTTATACACCTTTCACAGTACACTAAAAGCTTGTGTCGTGAAAGGGGAGTTTGCCGGCACCAGGGATCGAACCACTGACCGAGTTTCAAAAGTAATTATCTCATAATGTCCATGAAAACAAACACGATAATTTTGTGGTCAAAGGTACCTATTTATTATAATTCATATTGGAATAAAGCTTAATGAGAATTGTTTGAATTTGGAACACTATTACTTCAAAAATGCTGAGTGTAAAAACACTTTGAAAAAATAACGCGTGCAAGATGGTCGATTGTGAGATTTTTAAGCAATAATTAGAGGGTTATTCCCGGGAATTCCCGCCCGGGAATCCCCGGGAAATACCTTTAATTTTTATTTCCCGTATCCCGGGAAAAAAGCCAAACATTTCCCGCGAAAAAACACAAATAATTAGTCATGCAGATTGCCATTCCGATACCGAAATCTTTGTTTAGTTAACTGTAGACTCGTAATTTTTCCGCAACGTGTTGTTCTAATAGTCGTAATAAAAAATGCAATTTCATAATCAACATATTACGAGGGCGGATTGATAAGTCCGGTAAAAATGAAACTAAGAGTTAGGTACTTTTTTTCGAATGGATGATACCTATTTATTTTTCAACTTTATCTCCTTTTAGAGCTATACACTTGCTTAGATGATGCTGAAGTTTTTTTATCCACTCTTTGTTATCTTTTCCAAGGCCATAAAAAACGCCATAGTTTCGGAGAGCCTCCAAATTAGTTGCAAATCTTCGTCCCCCAAGCCATTTTCTCGCGTTTGGTTAGTGGTAGGAATCACTGAGAACCAGATCAGGAAAAAATAGTGGATAGGGAAGCATTTTGTAGCGTGACTCCACCAACTTGGCCGTTGCAATGGCGGAAGAATGAGCACAAGCATTATCGTGGTGAAACGGGATTTTCTTCTTGGCAAGATGATGCCGTTTTGCTTTGGTTCATTGATTCAACTGGACCAAAAGTAAAGACTTATACTCTCCATTAATTATTTTTCCTTTTAAGAGAAAATCAATTAAGACTGTACCTTGTGCGTCCCAGAAAACCTTAGCCATAGCTTAGCCTGCTGATGGAACCACATTGACCTACTTTGGAGCACTTCCGCCAGCTTCCACCCGCTGCTTGGTTATTATTTTGTTTCTGGTGTGTAAAGATGAATCCTTGTTTTATCTAAAGTGATGAAACGGTGTAAAAACTCATCTGGATTTCGTTGAAACAGCCGAAAATTAGCCTGGGAAAGTGTCATTCATTCGCGTTTTTGGTCAATTTTCAACAAACGTGGCAGCCATTTTGCTGAAAACTTTTTAATACGCAAATTTTCATGAAATGTTATGAAAACTCGTTCATATGAGATAATTTAAGTGTTGGTTACCCCTTTCAACTTCATTCATCGATCTCCCAATACAATATCGTGGATTTTCATGAGCATTTTTGGAGTGGTTACCTCAATTGGACGTCCTGATCGAGAAGCGTCTTCCGTGATCGTTCTACCACAACGAAATTGAGTAAATCACTTGTAAATTATCCTAAGTGACGGAGAAGATTCACTATAATAGTTATCAAGACTTTTCTTTGTGTTCGTGATGGTTTTTTTTGCGTAAAAAGTAGTTTTATAAACACTCTAAATTTACTTTTTTTCCATTTTAACAGCAAAAGAACGACTTGTCCGGTCAAAACGACTGAAAAAACAATTCTAAATTCAAATTTCAGTATGAAATTTCGTGAATGTTCCTTCAAAGCAAGTACCTGCCCAAACATGTCATAACTTTTTTTGAAGTGTCTGTTTTTTTTCGTGTTTACTACAAGATGTTAATGTTGCATTATACTATACAAAATAATTTTACAAACTTTGCTGGTTTATTAATTGTAATCGATTTGTCTGTGTACTACCTATTGTTAATGTTATAACTGTTTGTTTGTGAAAGAAAAAAAAAAAACTTTATCTTACATGTACAGTAAAGAATGAATAAATTAAAATAAATAAATAAACTTTTATGCTAGTATCACTGCTTCATCCATTTTTACCTGACTTATCAATCTGCCTTAGTATAACGCACTTATCAAATCAGCATTCATCATTTTATGAACCAAAATGATAAGAATAAAATAAAAAATATCGCTTAACAAAAATAAATAAATTATTTATTTTACGTAGAAAAATCATAAAATGCTGACATGTATTTCTTTCGGACTGATGGTGCAATTACTCAATTTGATATTCAGACACATAGGTATACAAGTTTGAAAGGAATCCATAAATTTACCAATTTACATATTTCTATGGTATGGTTTTAATTCTTTATTAATGTAAAAACAATATGAGAAAAGAAAAAAAATATTTTCTATGAAACAGTCGTCATACGTATAATGTAAACAAATAAACGTACATAGGTTCAAATACCACCACAATTTAATATTCGAACACTATAGATAAACTTTATTTTTATGGTTTATTTCTGAGAATTTGGTCACAGGTGCTGAGGAAGTATCATATCAATAAACTCTTAAATTGCAAAAACAACATTTATTTAACTTTTCCGTAAAACTAACAACTTTCAACTCAAGTTTAATATTTTTTTTTAATTTCCCGGGGTTCCCGGGAATCCCGGGAAATTCATTTTTAAATTTCCCGTTTCCCGGGAACGAAAATAATCCTGGAAAAATAACCCTCTAGCAATAATGAACGTACATGTGTGGAATATTTGGTAGTCCGTAATAAATTTTCATGTGACTGAAATTATTTGATACTAAAGACATTCAGAGAATAATAAAAGAGACAAGATATAAGCTCGAGTAGATACTTACATTATATATTACATTTCTTGTTTCTTCTAAACATAGACTTTTCAGCATAGACTAGAAACTCAAATAAAAAAGTGGTGATAGGTACATAATATAATCATAGGTACAAAAATATTTTCATATCAATCTTAGAAAGCGTTGGATGTCATGAAACCATTATTATGAATTAGAGTATGACGCACAATACTTACGATAGTGGGAGTGAAACAACACATCTCCACTTTGCTGATAATAATTTTGGAACTTGAATTCTAAGAGTTTAAGTATTACGTTTCTGGTCTACATTTATGCGTCGATGTTTGTAAACCATTAGCAACACAATATAATTATTATAAATACAACAATGTATGAAATACAATTTAATTTATGATGTATTTCCTTATGTGAACCAATATAAATCATTAATTCAAATGAATATAATAAACGTTTTGGAAAATATTATTACTTACTCCAAATAATTTGATATCACTACAATTAGAATTTTTTTTTAGAAAATTTTAACTTTTACTTTTTTTCTCAAGACTAATGAGACTGAAAGACTGATTTCTAGTATTTTGGGATTTTTTACTTTATATTTTATATTTTTGAATTATCTTTAAATATTGTATTATTATTGTTTTTAAATTTACTTTGACTTTTTTAGAAAATTTTAACTTTTACTTTTTTCTCAAGACTAATGAAACTGAAAGACTGATTTCTAGTATTTTGGGATTTGTTACTTTTATATTTTTGTATCATTTTTAAATATTGTATTATTATTGTTTTTAAATTTACTTTGACTTTTTTAGAAAATTTTAACTTTTGCTTTTTTTCTCAAGACTAAGACATTTCTGCTAAGAGTGGAATCTTCGCTGGTCCACATGTTGAGTGTATTAATTGTTAACAAATTATGTTATGACTGTTTGATTCTTTAATATTGTAAAAATAAAATAAAATTATAGAATGGTTAGCTCCATCGTTGTAATGTTAAAGGGTTTTTTTATAATTCAGATTAATTAAGGATGTTTAACTATTTAGATAATCATTATTTTGTTAAGAGACAAGGTTTAAACAAAACAATAAAATAGACACGATTAACGCGTATTTCATATTATTTATGGATGGGTTTATTTGAAACCATAAATACTCTTTATATGTATGACAATAGTATACAAAACAGCAGACAGCAAAACATCTCAGTAAATATTTAATATGTATGTATGTACTCTTAGTTCGTTGGATAAGAAACTGCAACTTGGGATATTAAAACAATCTCAGAATCACGATATTTTCGCAATGAATAATTTAATGAAATCATCTCTAATAAATGTATATGCTTGGTTGGTGTTTCTGTATTAAATAATATATGAAAAAAGTTTTCACGATATCTTATACACAGCTAACTTTTATATTTTATTTAAAGTTTGTACTTCAATAGAAGTAATACTTAACATCTAATTACTTGTTAAAGTATTCTGGCTGGGGTTCAATGTAGTACTTAAAGTGTGAGTTCATTCAATTCTTTGTAAATTCTGCAGGTCATCCACACGATTATGTGTGATCAGGGAATTCATGGTATACAAAATATAAACCTTTAGTTCAGTGCATACAATTTCAAGGGTTACATACCTCGTATGCATGAAGTGCAGAGTTTAGGTTTTTTTATATTCTTTACATCAACTAGTAAACACAACACAAAAACCGAGACGAGCAGTACCTTTGTAAATATGTGGTTTTTTCATTTCATCAAATGACGCATTTTGAAGAGTGTCAGTTTTGCTCTATAGCAAAGCAAACATAGAATACCTTTTGATAAAATTATTAATGCAAGATAGCTTCAAGATGTGTTGTAACTTTAATGTATGCACATTGTACGATACAACCACAGAATTCCATACGAAATCTAGAACCCGGACTCGTTTACAAAAGTGAGGCAAAAAATCTATGAATTTTTGACAGAACGGTTGGCGAAAGTGTGTGGTGTTTCCTACATTTTATGGACTATTTCTTGCATTTTTATACAAATATATCATTTTTTCATTAATATAAACGTAATTGGACATTTCTTGAAGTTCATGTTAATGTTTTAAGCGATTAACCACACTTTTTTTCGCCAACCGTTCTGTCAAAAGTGCCGAAAAATGGTGCCTCACTTTATTAGAACGAAAATACATACGAGTACTCCATCTAGGTATTATATATAAAAATCTATGAATACAACATAGATACTTATGTAGATCTGTTCATTTCTGACAGGTTAGTCAACTTCACACATTTCACTTTGTTTACGTATATTTTTCTATGCCATTTTTTTCAGATTTGCATCTCAACGAATCCGAAGAAACTATTTATAAGAAAAATATTAAAAAATATGATATAGTATCACGGCACAAAAAAATATAGTATCAAGGCACAAAAAAGCGGTTTCATTCCGTTTAGTTATGAAATTAAATTAGTATGATTTATTACATTTTAAAAATCATCAACCTTTTTTGTAAAGAATAAATATAAATTCAGAGGGGAAAATTAGTTTTGTGAACAAACATTTTTGTGTTGCAAATATTGAAAAACATTGATTTTTTTTTATTGTATGAGCATTTATGTGGTGTTCTCACTTTGGCGAATATCGCCAGGCACCAAAATATCGCCAGCCATTTGAACCGTGTGAACAAAATGACAGCTAGTCTGAAACGATAAAAACCAGTAGAAACGATATCGTCTCGAGTTGACCACCTTCCAACATTTTCGGCCGATTGAACGATTCGCGCATGCGCAGATGTGCGCGGCGTTCGTATCTATGGTAAAAACTTTATAACCTATACATTTTATAATGTTTCCCGCTTCGTGACAGCTGTTATCTTTATTGTTGGTTTGTGGCGTTTGTTTCCTTAATTAAAAGGCGCCTTATAACATCTACTATAACATTTTCGACTAAAAATAAACACTTCGCGATCTCCATCTCGACGCCATTTTGAAAACAGTGTCAAAATCAAAGCGCATCTGACAGATCGTTTCTAAATCGGTGGACTGTGTGAACAGGTGTGACGATCAATAGGCGTACGGCGAATTTTGTTTTTTCGCCTGGCGTTATATTTTGAAATTCGTCTGGCGATATTCGCCAAATGTGAACACCCCATTAGGGCATTGTCAGGTATAAAGGAACGGCAATATTTTACTATTAATAAGTAGAAAGAGACCATTCGCATCTTGATATTATTATTAATTTTGGAACATGTTTTCTGAGAAAACTAGTACTGCGATACTAGTCTTTATCATATACGTAAATGATAAAAAATGACCCACACAAATGAATACAAAATCCTTCTCGATATGAAAAAGTATAGAGATAGAATGAAATGAATACATTGAAATGTATTCCTATAGTGAATAAGATTTCAGTAGGTCTAAATACTTCTGCACGTGTTTATAATATACTGGTGTAGGTAAGTACTCGTACAATATACACATATATTATAACACTCGTTGAAAAAGAAGATTTCTTTATCGGATTTAGTTGTAATATTATTTCGTGATAATCCTTTTATAGTCGTCATGCTGCTTCAATGATTTTTTTAGCAGTAGGAGTATAGCATACATACAGGTACAATTTATTTAACCAACTTACACATCCCAACGGGGAGAGAAATACACATTCATACAATAATCTCATTTTGTTAAAGAAATCGTATAAAACGTTAGAATAGTAAAGATCCACAAACATAGATATAGAATATGATATTAATATATTTAGAAAATACTTGGAAATATATATTCATGTAGATATACTTCAGACACTTGAGATAATAAAGAAAAAGATCATCCGATTATTAAAACCCCGCTTGTTCTGTGAATATTTAAAAACAATACTTTAGTAAAGGCAATGAAACTCAACAACAACAACAAAAAGTTCTAAATATCTATTAAATGTTCGATTTTTGAAGTATATCCACGCGATCATACATTTAATATTTCCACATAATTATAATAAACTAATTACATATTTGCTGTGTTTAATTACATTACCGTACCCTTTTAGGTACGTACTTTCAGTTCACGCTCTAATAAATCTATCTGATATATTTATAGATGAAGTGATAGAGATTCAACTTATGTGATGTAGCGATATCTTATCCCTTTATGCTGTATTTAGTTAGATAAAAGAACTATCTGCCGAAAATTTTTATGATCTAATCCCATCAGTTTTCGGATGTTTTATTCATTCATACGCACACACCAATGGTTTATTATTTATTGCATGCGCATGCATACATAAAAGAAGTGAGGTTTCATAAATAAGAAAAAGAAGGTTTGAAAATAAAGTAGGAAGAGGTATTGTCCTTTTTTGTGTATTGAAATACAAGATCCATATCGACCCTTGTCCTGTTTAAATAGGGTTTGAAATAAGAATCCAATAAAGAAAACAAAATATTTTCCAATAATTTCCAATAATCCAAAAGTAAAATTATTGCCGTATTTTATTCAAAAATGGTCTGTTTACTCTATCATTTTCAATTATTTTGATATTATCTACCTACAAGATGATTGTTGAAGCTTTATTTTTTAAAAAAATCTTCTTTAAAATGAATGTTATTTATATTTTATTTTTTCACTTCTACATTTTATATTGAATTTTGGAGGATAAAATTCAATATAAAATGTTTATATAAAGATCACAAAATGATGGACTGAATGTATATTATGAACATAATATGTATCGTAATAGATAAGTTTATAATAAATTTCATCTTTGAGGGGTTTCAGGGGTGAATTTTATAATCAAGGTAGTTGTTAAAAATGTATGGCTTGTACAATAAAAGTATTTCTAGTGTGTATTTCGCACATAAAGAAAGGACTTATAATTATAAAATTTGAATTCAAACATTATAAATCAAACTATATTTGACTGATTTGCGCTAATCCAATTGTATGAGGTATGCATGTAACTTTTGAAAATTGTTACGATCTACTAAACTTAACTTATCTGACACGTGCATTTTATAAATCTCATACCTACTAAGTTAAATGATCCCAAGTCTCGTATAAACAAAATTATCATGTTACAATAATATCGTGAACTACATAATGAATTTGGAAGCGAAGAATGACAGGCGTGCAAAATGTTTTTATGTTAATTACAAAGTTATGTGTAAGTATGTAACATACTAATGAAATTTTAACAGTGAATAATTTTAGTCTTCGTTAGCGCATAAATTTAAAGATTTTAAGTTCAATGAAACTAAACTTACGATCAATACAAATGTAGAAAGTTTAAATTATCTTTGATATAAAAGACAATCTATCGTCATCAACCAGCGTCAGACATTATAATTATATTTTGTCACATATTATAAATATTTTTGTACTCGTTTTGTTAAGGTGAAATAAAATGTAAATACAAGTATACTATACTATACTATACTATACCCTCACGCCGTGTCCCAAGTGGGGTAGGCAGAGAGAACGGAACGCCAAACAGATCTATCTTTACACACTTCCTTCGCTTCCTCCACATTCATACAGTTCCTCATACACGCACGTCGGTTCCTCTTACTCAACACACGGCCGTCCTTGAGAATTTGATCCACGTGATCAAGCCACGTGGTTCTCGGACGCCCGCGTTTCCTCACACCCTTTCTTTCAGATAAGTATATCCTCTTTGTCATTCTTTCCTCTTTCATTCGTTCCACATGAAATACAAGTATAATATATATTATACTTGTATTTCAATAATAATAAATACAAGTATAATATATATTATACATTTTTACCCTCTCACATGCTATATACTCGTAAATACATAAAAAAAACAAGTTTTTTACAACAGAGTTGGAGCAAGACAAAAACACTTAATAACAAAAAATGTTTAGGAATCAACAAAACATTTTTAATATTAAGTTGAAATAAATAGATAGTAATTTTATGGAAGACAAACGAAAACATCGGAGTACTAGTTATAAAATGTAAATAAAAAATATAGTCAAGTATGTCTTAAATATAAAATTCTAATAAAGTAAAGAGTATTCAAGTGATTGGAACAGAAAAATATGTAAATTGTACAAAAAATTCAAATAAAAAGAATATTGAGAGGGCCTTTGGTGTTGTTGGACCGGTTATGTGGGATCGCCTACCGGTGCTGCTGAGAGATGGTCAGACGGTCACTAGCTTCAGAGGCAAACTTAAAACTGAACTCTTCACTGGCGCCCTTGAGACGGTTTAGGGACTATAAAACGGCGTCATAAATAAAATAAAATCATCCAAAATCATCATCATCATTGAGAAATATTTAAATGGTTAATGTAAAGATGGTAACAGTTGAGGCTTTTAACTTACGGGAAATTTCAAACTTTGAGAATCTTATTTGAAATATTTTTTTTGTACATAGCTAAATAAAAAAAAAATCATCAGTGAGCTTTCATGTTACCTTCTCGGAAAAATCGATTCATTCGATATGTTGCATAAAAGTTTAGAGTACTTCTCGATCCATCGTGTGACTTTTGTTTCTAGTATTAAATGGAGTTTAAAGTGAAAAGTTCATTCAAATCACATACACGCTTTAGTCTATACGACATTGTAGTTTAAATAATGTTTTGAAGTCTATTAAAAAGTTCAAATGTTGAGACACTCTAAAATATACATACATACATCAACGTCTTACTATGATGTTGTATCTTGTCGATTCTGTCGGAACAATTTAGTATTATTTGAATTTTATGACAATATTTTTTTATTTTTATGGGCCCTTGCGGTGGTTTTTCCATAAAACGGCTCATCTTAAAAAAAATTGTCTAGTTATAATTATTTATTATGTAATGATTCTAATATTCAAAACAATAGTAGGTGTTCTTTAATTTGGATCAATGCAATAGAAGTCACATGCCTCTTTCGGGTGTATAACACCCGAATTCATAGTCGTTTACTTGTGTAATACTTGGCCGAGTAGCACTCAAGTAAAAAACAATACTCGAGATGTGGATGCATTCTATAGACAAACACTGCTCCTTTACTTCGCTAAGTTAACGCTTGAGCCGTGGGGAAAATATAATTGTGGCGAGAAGTATTGCCACTAAACAAAATGTATTTTTAATTATGTTTTAAAGCATAAAAAACACGGCTAAACTCTATATTTTTGTGTTATTCTTCGATTAGTACTTTCTAAATATTGTTTTGTAACATTTTATAGTAAATTTAAACATAAAATTATAATAAAATGTACAACCTCGCACTATTGTTATATTATAGAAAAAGAAGTATACATCACTACGCCTGCCATTTAAAATAACCTCAAAAATCACAAACGACAAACCGTCGTCGTTCCCCGTACTTAAGTTTATTGTTCTATGGTTCCCAGTCGTCGGTCCCGTTGTCTTGTTTTGTTTTGCGTTTCAGATTATAATATAAGAAATTTGTTTAAAATAAAATGGATTTATTCATATTTAGCAAATTAATCATTAATTATTAAAAAGATTAGTGCCGAATATCTGGAAAAAATATTTGCATTGTTATCTGACATGACGATCGTGTTATGTTTAAACATTCATAAATAATGTAAGTATTTATTACTTATTTACCAAATAATTTTATGTATGTTTGCACACTATTATTATTTGGATGATTTGTAAAGCGCCGTTTTGTGAAAAAAAATCCACCTCAAGGGCGCTCAAAAACTATATACCTTATTTAAGGTAAATTACTAGAAAAAGGCAAAATAAAATCAAACGGCGTTTGACATTTCTAAGTAACACTCTAGTCGTGTCCGTCGACGACTTGGGGTTCACAGTTACTTGAGTACTACTTGGGTTAGTTTTATATGACTATGAAATGAAAACCGCGACTTGGCTAGCACTCAAGTATCAAGGAATACTCTAGTCACGACTATGAATTCGGGTTAGATACCACGTTTACTAAAAATTCATCGAATAACAATGAAGTGTTTTTTGAATATTTTGTGTGGGTGTAGAGAAAATATAATATAATTAAAAATTGGTAAACATTAATAAAGACATATTAAAAAATCATTTTGTTTACTGAGTGAAGCCAGTAATATTCTGTACTCGTACATAATCAAAAGTGCTGCAGGGAAAACTGATATAAAAAATAATGTCTCAACTTCTTAAAACGTGACATATCATATTCATCAAAAAATATTTAATTCTCTTACAACGGATTGCTTATAAATATTCTTGTATACGAAGGATAATACATAAAAAAAGATTTAAATGTTTTGTAAATTTTATGTACACCGTAAAACCTCGAAAATATTTCCATCATTTTGATATTAATATTCAGTTAGGATGGAGTTCTGAATTTAATATTTGAAATATCGAGCTCATTACGATATATATTATTTACTCTAAAGTGTTATTTATTTATTGTTTAGTGTGAGTCGCGCGACGGGTTTCTCGGATTCCATAATATATTTTATCCAAAGAAGTTGCTTTTTTACGATACGAGTTGGAGCTATGACAGAATGTGGAAAAAATAAATACGTAACATTTAAAAAAAAAGATGTATCTAGGTTTTTGCTACAATGTCAAATACAACTTTATACACTTTTCACAGTAAGCTAAGCTTGTGTTGCGAAAGGGAGGTTTGCCGGCACCTAGGATATAACCGCGTACCTCTTGTACATTCATAAATATTTATTAGTTTTCGTTTATATTCATTTCTAATTCTATGTTTGTTTTGTCATTATTATTGTTATTTTAATATGTATGACAACCGAATGGGCTTTGATTAAAATAAATTAATTTAAACTTTGAACACTTATAAAGAGGACATTGCATTGAGTACTTCTTTTCTTGTATAATATTTAGTTGTATTAGATAAGCATGTTTTGTCTGTAGTGTTGATTGAATAAATAAATAAATAAATAAATGAGGCCAATATTTTTCCTCCAGGTTACCGACGAACTCAAAATAATTTATTACGAGTTTGTCGGTATACAATAATAAATTATGCTGTTAGACGAAACTATGTCCATGCATACTTCCTCCAGGAGTTTAAAAGCGGAATGATAATGAATAAAAGAAGAAAAGGTGTAAGTATTCTTGCTATCGTGACATTTTATATTTGTTGAAAAGATAGATGTCATTTTTAGAATTATTAAGATAATAAATTTAAAAATAACGTGAACTTTATTTTTTAACATGATTTGTGTTATAATAATAAGCGAAGGGACTGAATTGTAATTAATTACAGGAATTTATTATTATAATAATACAATATATGTTTTTAAAGGAATGTTAGCGCAATACTAAAAAACGTTATTCATATTAAAAAAAAAAATCGATAAATTATTGTAGTCTTTACGACAGAATTGGTCTTCAACCCTTTCCCGAAAGACACCGCTTGAGGGAGACGCTACCCTGTGAAGAATAATATATGGGAAGAAGAGAGAAACAAAGATAAATCGAGGATTAGATAAATAATATACTCAATAACAAAGATAACAAATATTGTTTATGTAGGACTGTAGATATACTTCATTGTTTTATGATATAGCTCAAACTCTAGTTTATTTCAATGAGTTGTAAACCAGAAAGACGGTAGTAGAACGTGACTTTTTTAATTGGAAAAAAATCTCTTCACTACAACTATGTGGTAGTTTCGGCGGACGTATAAGCTAGGTAAATTGAGAATAATTAAACCAATCTGTCTGAATTATGTATACCTACTAATTTATATTGCTGATTTTTATCCATACATTTTTTCATCAGTCATATCAACATTAATGTTGTCATCTGTGTTGTGATGATCACTTGAATATCATAAATAAATATAAAAAAAGAATAAATAATATTAGAGCCTTGTATTTATAGATTTCTATCAGATTATTTGATAATTAATATGGTGGGACACATTTAGAACAAGTAAGTTGTAACCTGAATAACTAAACGTTTTACTCTTAAAAATATTAATTTGCAACTAAATAAATGCATTGCTTATTTGGCAGATTCTATAAAATCGTAAAAAGTAGGTACATAATCTAAAAGCATACTCATGAAATATAATCTATTTCTCTCCAGAGATAGTTATTGATAAAGAAAATAATTTTTGAGTATTTTTTCTGTGACACTTTGGATTGAATTTTCAAGAGCACAATAAAGTCCGGAAAAGTGCTTCTAGAGCGTGAACGGAATTATCTTCAAAGTATATCGTATAAAACCACAGACAGCATGTGGAAGCGTTGTATAAATTACTTTTTATTAGACAATAATATCTTTTGTGATTCAAGTGATATGAACTAGTTACATGTGTGTCAATCAAACGAGATTTTAGATTGTCTACTGAAAATACAATTTTCAATTTCTTTACACGCAAACATGTAGGGGTTTGAGGTCAATGAATTCATTCAGTCCTTTTTGAGAAGTAGAAACATGTTCTAGTATGGTGTTTTGTATTCGAGCGAGTCAAACAACACGCTGTTATCAAATATTTTACTGCTGGAAAAGCGGGTTTTACGGTAAACTGGTGATGATTTTGCTGATAGATTTACTATGAATCGATAGATCTACTTTTGTAATTGTAAATTTAAAAAAGCCATAAATGTAAATGAAACATGCTAGCGGACACTCAATCACTACTACATTAGATAAACATTGCAAACTAGCTGACGATTTGCTTCAAAATACTCAAATGTGTATTGCAAACTATATATGTATAAATATCCAAGGAAGATATCCGATCATTATTGAACAGTTTAGCGCCAATAATCAACTATAAAGATGCTCGACCATACACCCCTGTGGAGTTAGCAATATGAACCAATTCTAAACCTTTGCTTTTCCCTCCGATTTTGTGATTGTTATACTATTTTTCTTTTCCTTTAGAAAGGCTCCAAGTTGAAAATATAAAAAATTGAAAAAAGACTATTTTGAAAAATAAATATACCTATGATTTTTAAATTTCAGAAGTATACTTTTATGATAGTTTTTGATTATCTTGTTATAACTTTTAGTTCATGCTCTATAAGAATTAATACGATAGATATATATTATTCACCCCTCGTACACAATTCATAATTAGAAGAAATATTTCAAACATAATCATCTCCGCATAATATCATCACACATTCCGAATGTAATTATTCATATTAGTACTAATTTTGTAATGTAGGAAATTGTTATTTTCAACGTTGTTCAGAAGTACATAATATAGGTAGTTTTTTTTAATTACATTACCATGAACAAAAGGTTTATATGGAATATGAAAATTTATATTGAGATTAAACGGTGCATCACAATAATTCACGTTCTAAAAAAATTTCTTTGCCTTCTTGGAGAATAAAATAATTTTAAAATATTCGTGAGTACTATTTCTTGTATTACTTACGACTCATCTTGACAACACAAAAGTATATTTTATACTTAAGGCCATACGTAACTCTTCTAGGAAACTCTGATATATTTTTTAAATATATACCTAATACATATTATGTTGTGTCGTGATATTTATTGTTGAATACGTCTTCTATAACAAGGCCACGTAAAGGAGATAAACATTGCGAAGAAATATTATGTAAAAAGTAGTAAACATTGCAAAATTTAGAGGAAAACCAACAGAAAGTAAATAAAAAAATGTTTTTTTTTTCATATAAAATTAACGTGACAGTTTCAATCTTTGTGTCACTGAAAGTTCATACAGCAGGAAATTCTTTCTTTTATTTTATTTTTATTCTGTATTTACTTCCATTGCTTATAACATTAATTATTGCACAGTATCATTAAATTATGAGTTATAAAAATCAATGCACGGAGGGCGAGTTTATCGCTAGACTGAGATATCTTGCTACTATCCACAACACTTCAAGATTCAACTTTTAAATTTAACTAAATTAACAATATTTTTTTGTCAAAAATATTATAAAACCAGTTTATTTAGTGTATAATTAAAAAAATGGTTGTAAAAAACTTCTATTGGTTATTCTATGCGCCATATAGGTATGATACTTTCATAGTATTATGTAGTTCTAAGCCAAAAATTGTTATTGCATTGCAAAAACTTTAAGTACCTTATCATTAAATTGTTAATGTGATCGTCCTGTCTCCCTTGGTGGAAAGTGGGTATGGTAGGAATGTTCCTGTTGGGAGGGAAATGTTTTTCGTTATGTTGGTATCGCCGATTTTCACCTTCGGAACGTCCAATAACAAGTGTCTAGATACCTAACTTATTAAGCTTCGGGTCCAAAATAGGATATTGTATATATTGATAATTATGCTTGTTTGTTATTTGTTTGGGTTTTTTGTTGGTTATTGTTGTTTATTTATTGTT
This sequence comes from Athripsodes cinereus, assembly GCA_947579605.1. Taxonomy (NCBI): domain Eukaryota; kingdom Metazoa; phylum Arthropoda; class Insecta; order Trichoptera; family Leptoceridae; genus Athripsodes; species Athripsodes cinereus. The sequence goes on from OX388315.1 coordinate 16,194,204, forward strand.
TATTATGTTAAATTTGTCTATGATTGCATTTTATCTTCATGAGCTGAGACTGGTAAGCTGTTGTTCAAAGCTCGGAGAGAACTTTGGACTTTACCGTCTGTAAGAAACTAAAAACTTATACCATACAACATAGCAGCCTAAATTTACACTTCCCAGGAAAATATGATGTACAATGAGCCATATAAATTGTGATGTAGGTTATATTGCTTCTAACTTATATAAATACGGATGGATTGATTCACCAGCGAGTACATTGTCCCGACTTCTGAGATACCCGGGTATAGGAAGGAATCTTCAATGTTTATGTATCTAGGAAAACACGAGCCTACGAGTTTTATGCCTTAAGTATTTGTTTTTATTCAAATTACAAGCATAACGTGATAAAAGTGTTAAGCATGGTCTATATACCAGTAAACAACATCCCTTTGTTTTTCAAAGTAAATTGCGTGGGATGATAATAAAAACGAAATAATGTTCAGTCAAATAATATTGGCAGTAGTTTACTATATTAAGGAGTTAACACGTTTTTTGAACATGTAACAAATTAAATACTTGAGTCCTAATTTTTTATCGTTTTCCTTCATTTTCACAAATAGTCAATTATATTACGAAAATATTTTTTAAAACACTTTATTTGAAGATTAATTTTTTTTATTATTTTGGTGAATCTATCTATCTTCCCTTCATATGTAGATTTGTTCTAAAAAAAAATTAATGAAAACAAAAGCATTTTCTAATAAATGATTATGTACATATGTAAATATTCATATTTTCACTGAGTATATCGAATCGGTTTATCTCTATTTCATTCTAAGCCAACCGTTTGTGTAATGGAATAATTGAATATATTCTAGGACGAGGGTATGCCACGTCGGAAATTATAATTTCCTAAGTTACTACAATCAAGGTTTTGCGTAAATTACTAAATATAAATTTTATAAAGTAATAATGACATATTAATCACGTTTGATAAAGAAATTGAATTAATCATATGAAAAACATGTAAGAATGTATTTAAAACAACGGTTCATTTTTTGTATTAAACTGCTTCCCAAATACTTTTTACCGAGTGGATTTTTGGTATTCACCTGAATGACAAATTCCGTGATTTCTAGCTAATACAAAATGTTTTTACATCACTTTTATAATAAAACCCGCAAACCATAGCCTGTTTGGATTTTGGTTGAGCAATTAGAATATTCATAAATTTGAGTCCTTGAACGTGAACAATTTCCACTTATTCCCATACGTCTACCAGGCAACAGCTGAAAGTTTGAAATCGATTCTCTGAAATAACTGCAGATATGCATAGTGAAGTGAATATTTCATGTTGAATTTATTACAATATTTTATATGATGCAGGAATAAGCACTCGGAGTAATTTACATTCACTTATATAACATCATAAAGATATAATAAGTTTTGAAGTGAATAATATTTTCACCAATATTCTAGAAATCTACTTGATAGCAAATGTTTTCATATAAAATAATGTCTCATTTTTCATAGTACATAACTTAAAAAAAATCTTTGATGATATTCATTCTACCAAAATAAAGAACTTTTTTTCGCCTTACTTAAGATGAGTATTATTTCTTATAGACGCTATAAATTTAGCGACGATTCAGAGTTTAATTATTCGAAAAATAAATTTCTTTGTTCTGAGAACATTTTTGATGTTCGGCGTTTTAGTGATACTTTTTATAATAATAATAATAATAATAATAAACTTTATTGTGCAGAATATGATAACAGGAATTATATTATACAACATGCATGAAAAAAATCTGTACAATGGGCGAGTTTATCGCAGAGTTGCGATATCTTCCAACTAATCCAAATCTTCCACTTTTTATATCAGACAATAATATTTCTTGTGATTCAAATGATATGATTTAGTGCCACGTGTGACAACTAACTAAAATCAAATACTTAGTAATCCAATAAAATAATGTATGATATGTTGAGTACATACGAATATTTTCATTTTTGATAGTAGATTAATACTCAAATATTCATCTCATGTTTTTTTTTTTAATTTTATTCTTCTATGTCTTTAAATAGAAGTGTGTAACTAAACAATGTAGTTTTTCATATCAGCAACTCAATGAATTCACAAAATAATGTAGGACAAATGAAGTTTTGTACCAAATTTGATTAAATTAAATTTTCATGGATTTTAGAATATGAAGATTGTCGCAGATAATAAAGTTACCCCTTTTGTTTGACGCCAGACTGTGCTTATCATTCAACTAATTATTTTTTAGAGAAAACACGTTTAGAATCCAATATAGAGCTTGTGCCAGATTCATAATAACTTTGATTAAGGACACGAATAACAGGACAATACCAGTTTTAATAGTTTGAGCTCATTGTCTCGATTTAGAATAACATTGGAAAAAATGGAAGGTGTAAATATATATTAAATTTCAATTCAATTAATATTAGAAATGTTTTGCGAATGCCAGATCTAGAATCTGTTTTATTTAAATATAGGATTGATTGAAAACAAGTGTTATATCAAATAATAGGATGTAGTTATTTGCATATAATATGCTTAATAAGAAATTGCTTGTTTTCGTTTTAAAAGTAATATTGTAAACATCATAATAAATGATTTTCAGAAGACGAAAAAGAATTGCGATACATTTCATTATTTTTATAAACTAATTATTTGTGGTATGAGAATAAATTAATATTTATAAATGCACTTCTTGTCTTTGCCATTAAAAGTATGATCTTATACGACCAGTTATATCGTGTCGATAGCACAAACGGATTTATTATCAAGTTCGTAACTTAAATAATCATGTTGATGGCTCAAATGAAATTATTGAATTATCAAACTTATTTATTTGAATTGTCCATTAATTTTGATAGTCAGTAATATTTTTTCTGTTTCGCTCAATGTGTTTATATTTATTTGTGATATATATCATAAAACGTTATGTTCATATACGGTATACCATAGAATCGATATTGGATTATGAAGTTATCGAATTTGCTTATTGTGAAGTGTTTGAATCAGTAGGGTTACTCTTGACACAAAAACGGTCTTAATCTTGTCTTTATCTTAATCATATGATGTGCGAAGTGACTATAGTCAAAAGTACACCCGACTTGGCATGTATTTTTTACTATTGTCACATCGTGCATCGTAGGATTTACAATATCAAGACGATTTAGATCTATTCATATTGTGTCAAGAGTAGTCCAGCAGTATCATTTATATAATAATCATATTTTTTCACTAATCGCTCAATAGCAACTGAACAATGATAAATTTGAATATCTCAGTTTAACAATTTAGAACATCAACTCACTTCAGATAATAAAAACACCAAATAATAAATTCCACAAGAAATGTGGATGAACCGTTTATTTCAAGGTTTGTTTCATTCTTTTTTGCTTTTGTGTGTCCAATGTTGATATAAAGGGCAGATTATAAGTTTCGGTTTATGGCAAAATCATGGACATCGAGTCCATTGTAACATTTTTATCATTAAATTTGTAATTTTTGACAAAATGTAGCATTCTAATTCTAAAACCTTTCTATATCACTAACGCAGTGAATTAAAATGTGGTTTTCAGGGATAGGTATTTCAAAATCGGTAATAGTGTCATAAAATATTGATACTGAGTAAGAATGATGAAATAATGTCATAATACACCAAAAATTGTGATATCGGTACATCCTTTGGCATTAGTTTCATCACAATTGTGGTCTTATATGAGCCCTTTATTATCAGAGAGCAATAATTGGGTTGAATCCCGCACAAATTGACGTCCTCCCCTTGAGAAGTTTTTTAGATTGGTGGTCAATAAATATGAAGACATGCAATTTCGGTACATCAAATGACATTTATAAAAGTGTGATAAATAATGATTTATGAATATATTCAAAAAATTTCTAAAATTTTGAAAAATTGAGATAAAGAACCTTTGTATCAAGTTGATCCAATGAAAAGTGTTCAGTTGGGAAACACATGATAGAAAGTGGAGTCCCATATCTATCAAAAAATGAAGAAAGTTGGAAAAATAACCATTATGAAATAAAAGAAAAACTATTTTGTTGTGAAACTGTGTGTTTATAGTTTATCCAAATACCGAAATTTAAAGAACAGTCTTCGTACGAATAAATTTTCTGTAGTGGGATTGGGAAAACACGCGAGTTACTACTGTTACAAAGAGTAGTTGGGGTATCGCCGCCAGTACCTACCTAATCTTCTAACAATTTTGCAACTAGGCACATAAGATAAAAAGTGCTAGAACACTATTATATTATCCGGCATTATCACCATGCTAAAATGAAGTAATTCATTTTGCCGGAATCCACCATACACCATTTTGCATTATCAATGGTTGCGTTTTGTATTTAAAACATCGATTACCAGATATAAAACTGACATCTTTACGTTTTCATAGAATCGTTTGATGCCAGTCTTTGAATCTTTTTAACGACATTTTTAACACTATTGGTTCTGGCGAATTCTGGTTTAACGTACCATGAGGGTGGCTTAAGATCTTCGTTTTCTTCAATAGATTTTGGCAACTCGCTCGCATCAATACCCTTTGTTACCATATGTGATGAAATGGTTTTGATATTTTCTTTAACAGGTGATACGCTAGCCAAACCAATACCTCGTTTATTAGATTGCGCTGATTCCGCTGAAGGATATTCTGCCGTAAGAGGTTTAGATGTTTTGACCTTGGCCATTTCTACAACTTCTACGCTATTTTCACTAGTTATGTCCATATCTCGACCCTTTGACTTTACAGATGGATTAGGATGATATTCAGATCCATGTCGCATTGTACTTCTACGTTGTTGTTCAGCTTTCGATAAAAATAAGTTTTCGCATTCTTGTCTGAATTTAGGATGAGTTACGACGTACACAAATGGATCTAAGCAACTGGCTAACTTAGCACACATTGCAGGTACCATGGAATATATTGGTGCCAATAAATGTTTGTATCCCATTATACCTAGTAAAGAAACTATGGAGTACGGTGTCCATGCAGCGAAGAATAATCCGATTACGCAACTAACGACACCTGCCAATTTCAATTCAGTTTTACGTTTTTCATTTTCTTTACAATGCCTGGAAGACATATTGCCTGCAGCTTCTTTTCCTAAGTTTCTAGTTACTATAACGACATGAAAGATTTTAGCGTAACAAAAGCTTATAATAACTAATGGTAGAACCCATGCAGCAAGGAAAAATGCAAAAATAAATGTTTTGGCGTCTTCTTCTTCCGACAAGTAATCGAAACTGCAACTTGTAAGAAAACCTTCTGGAACATATTTACCGAGCCCAATATCAAGAGCAGGAATAATAGAGAAGAAAATTCCGTAAGTCCATGCAAAGACAACAGACAGTTTGGCTCTCAAGCCTGTAATTGCTCGAAGAGGATCCAAAGGATATACCACAACGGAATATCTGTCGAATGCGATAGCAGAGAGAGTTCCAATAGACACTGTTCCTGTGAGGCCGCCAATGAATCCATATACGGTACAAGCTGAAACAATAGAAAAATCACATTATTATAAATAAAACATAATTAGACTTAAACTATCATTATTATTATTATTTATGGAATTACGACATTCTGTTCCTTGTAAAACGATTTGTGTCAAATTCAAATTTCATAGTAGGTATCATATAATTTTGAAAACACTATAGGTACCTACAATAATAATATATGTTTTTTGTCGATTTTAAAATTTAATAAAAAACTGAAAGCATCTATGTGTGCAGCAGACAAGACATATTAATCGGGTAGACTTAAACTATAAGAACCTAAAATTGAGTGTTAAAATAATATTAATTATTTTCTTTCGGTTTTTATGCAAAAAATATTGTGTTGAGCTACTTCATTTTAAGTGTAAAATCTTCGTAAATTTGGATAATATAATCAGGTGGAAATTTTTTAAAATCTGATTTGTTTTAATCAGGCGATTATCTTATCTAGAAGAGAGTAACAATTAAATGGATTGAAGTATACTTTATTAATGTGTTTATACCAACCTACTTATAGTAGGTACTCATATCTATAGATCGGTAACATTTCATGGTAGATTATCTCTTGCGACTCAAAAGTTATTCAGGGGTAAGCTTATTGGCCTATTAGAGATTAGTAACAAGATAATTTAATCATATTTCAGATTTCTTTCAAGAAATTTACTTACGGAGGCTTGCTACTTCCACTTACTTAATAGAATTAAGGTAAAATTAACTCAAATAATTATGTTAACATAATAGAAATACATTTTTACACACTAAGTATTTGTCATATTGACGTTTCCATTTAATTATAAATATATTTTAAATAGAAAGACTTCTCTAGGTTAAACCTGGAGTAGAGAAGAATTTCATGCATTAAAAATTGATAAAATAATGCTTATCATTGTCTCAATTGCCTACAGTCACATAACGTATTATGAGTTGGTAGGTAAAGATTGGTAGCCTGGAGGTACAGTCTCAGCCTCATGCACAAGAGGAACGTGGTTAAATCCCAGGTGTCGGCAAACTCTCCTTTCACGACGCAAGCTTTTACCCTACTGTGAATGGTGTATAAGGTTGTATTTGGGTTTCTAACAAAAACCCAGATATGTCTTCAAAAAATAAAAAATGGAGATTGTTATTTTGAATTTTGTAAATACTCAATGTTTCATTATTTGTCGTGTTATGAATGTCTGAATGTCTGTCATGTTATGACTGAATGATGTCATACTTTTTTCTTTGTATAGGTACTATTTTTGTGCAATAAAGATTTTTATTATTATAATTATATATTATAGTTGGACTCGATTTTAATATTTAGTTACACTAGATGTCGGTTGACACTTACTGGAGTGGAAAGATTTAGGTCGGACACTAGACGAAAAGTAAGTAATTGACTTAAACTATGACATTTGAACAGATACGAAAAATTAAATGATATCTATTTACACGACGCAGTAGTAGTTTATCAAATTGATAAATTATTATAAATAACCTTACGAAAAGATAATATGGTAATGAAACTGTATAGATACCGTAAATGGGAAATGTAATCCCACAGGCAAACACTCATGGATTACGTAAAGATTTCTCGCTGGAAAGATAGATAAAGAGAGACGAAAAGTGAAGGTCAGATCTACATGATTTAAATTATATAGATTTTCTCCTGTAAAGGTTTCATATACGATAATTAAATCAAATTAATCGAATCCTTGGCTCAGAACAATTAATTTTCAATGGCTGTAACGGAGTAAATAAAGGGAGATTTAATTTCCGTATAAGATTTTATATCTTCTAAATAATGTATTATTTAGCAGGTACAAACATTAATGCATACAACGCTTTAAGGGTGAAATGTTTATTAAATTTATTTACTTTTTTAAACTCTCAAGTATAGGCACGTGCGTATTGTATTATATTGGCATTCTCTCATTAATAGTGTTAGGCAATTTATTCACTGTATTGGTGCACGTAAGCAGTAAGAATACTATAATATCAATCACTCGCTCGGAATAATGAAAAAACTAAAAGTGATTCTCTTAATCGACAAATCTTATTTTCATTCTTATTTTTGTTACTATGTGTTGCGAAATTTAAACAAGGCGTTTTTATTTTATTTTTTTACCAACTGTTTTCTTTTATAAGTAAGCATAAAGAAGCAGTAAAAATATGTTGAAAAAATGTATTGACATAAGTAATGCCAAAGCGATGAAAAATTCACAATTAGAAAGCATCTTGGAAATGAAAATGAAGAGTAAGTATTAAAATTTCTATTGCATTGCATAATACCGCTCCACAAGATCAGTTTGCGATATTTTTTGTTCTCAAGGCAAGGTCGTGTGACTGCGGAAAGTCAGCAATAATATTAGACGACATTTTCTACTGAAAAAAGAAAAAAATCCGTGGAGGACCCGGCTATGAATTGGTCTTCCACTTTTCCATAACTTTTCGGGTGTCCGGTTAAAGTCGGATATTCGAAAAATTAAGACATTTTACATTTTAAATTCAGCGATGAGGTTTGCCACCTATACTGAATGTCTTATTTTGTTGGCACGGAGAGGACAGTTTGCGTGTTTATTATATATAGCTGGTCTGCTGGCTACCCTACTAGTGAGGTATAACGTGATGGTATAGTAGTAGTAGTAAGAAAGGATGAAAGGATTATCATGTAATATTTCACATAATTATATTTATAGATAAGTACATACTTATCCTGAGTTACCGGAAAATAAATAATTCATATTTATCTCATCAAATACAAATACGAATACTTCGAATACTGATTATGAAAGAGTACATTAATATTTAATTTAATGAAGTGTGTTTCATTTTATTACTGTAATTTCGTGTTCTGCATTAATATTTAGATCGATATTGCTATATATAGATACTGACTACGTTTATTCATAGATTTTTTTCGTATGATTTCGTTTAACAAAAAGACAAAACAGGATGTGAAATAAAAACAGAGTGGACGATATTATTGTGTTGTTGTCTGATATGAGTAGGCATGCATATTGTGTAATATTGAATGTATAAAAATTATTCTTTAAAAATATAAATGTAGTGGCTATCACTACTACTACTTCTATTATACCCTTGCGCCGTATGCGACGTGAGGTTGGCAGAGAGGACGGAACGCCACACCGCTCTATTTCTACATACTTCTTTCGCTTCCTCTACATTTATACAATTTCTCATATATATATATATATATATATATATATATATATATATATATGAGGTGAAGGTTTTACTCCATTTCACTGCGTACAGTCAAAGGCAAGAGCCAAGTCTCTGCCCGACTGTACGCAGTGAAATGGAGTAAAACCTTCACCTCATACTATCTCCTGCGTAAAATCAAGTGATCTTTCATTAATGGAATGCATGTTGCACATGCATTTCCGATGAAAATTTGATCACACAGTCATTCATAATATGCGATACTCCCCGCATACTGGATTTAATGTTGTGTCGGCCATTCTGCGAGATGGTCCTGAAGAAGCACATGTATACACAATGCAGAAACACAACACCTATTCTGCAAATCCAATCTGCATATTCCGGTGACGGGCCGTGTCTCGTCCCATATGCAAAGGCAAGAGCCAAGTCTCTGCCCGACTGTACGCAGTGAAATGGAGTAAAACCTTCACCTCATACTATCTCCTGCGTAAAATCAAGTGATCTTTCATTAATGGAATGCATGTTGCACATGCATTTCCGATGAAAATTTGATCACACAGTCATTCATATATATATATATATATATATATATATATATATATTTTTTTTATTTATTTATTTTATTTACATAACAGTTTTTAAAAGATAAGTCACTAATGTCTACCTAACTGGGCATGAGCCCGTACCAAGGTAGACTGAACGCTATCAGTAATATGGTTGTAAAACACTTCATTGTATAATATATTATATGCAGCACAACAGTGTGAGTTCATATGTAGTTCATACATCATACATTTTTGTCATGTATTGAGGATTTTCTCGTTTAAAATACATAGTTGAGTAGTAGAGGATCTCTTAGTGGATACCAAAAAAATATAACTTTGGTGATTGAACTGAAGTACAGAACTTAAAACTGTGTCTAAATTATTTCACAAATGTTAAAAAAATAACATCCCTATTCATCCGAATACATTGAAACGCATTCCACAGTTTTATGCTCATCCACAGCAATTAATAGAAACGTTGTGAATTAAAATGCAAGAGAATAGTAAATCACCCTCCCGTTAAATGCTTACATTGTTCAACAACTCGTATGGTTGAGTTCATATTACAATTGGAATGAATGAAGAGAGTATAATATCTCCCAGCAACTGTAAGAATAAAGAATTCTATGGAAACAGTTTCACATTTATACTGCTTAGAAGATGCGATTGTTAAATACAGTTGGAATATACATTAAATAGAAACGAATTTATTGTGAACTACCATATGGATTCAGATAAAACTATTTAAACGTAAAATATGTATAAGCTTTCAACGTCATTCAATAATGTCATTGTTATATTATATTATAGTTAGGTAGGTACTCTGTATAGATAGAGATGATATATTCGTATGATACAATGTTATTAATAGTGCGAACAGATCGCATCCTCTGTCAACAAGACAATCATGTCATATCGTACATATTCTGAATACTATTGAGGGGGTCTGGTAAACTATGTTGACTGGTCTGACAATTGGTCTGGCAAACTATGTTGACCGTGCATTCTGCGCGGTTGGTCCGTTGCTGTGGAATAAAATTCCTCATGCTTTGCGAACTCTGGAGAGTGTGGAAGTGTTCGAGGCAAATTTAAAGACCCTATTGTTCAGGAAAAGTTACGATTCTTGAATGGGCCCTTGAGGTGCTTTTTCCATAAAGCAGCGCATCTTAAAGAAAATTATCTAGTTGTAATAATTATTACTATTATGTAGATAACGTTATTTATAACTATATTTTATCTATTTGTTATTTACAATATTAGATAATTATTCAACTATCTGTATGATGTAGATACCTATTAGTTCTTGTATCACTACTCATTTGTATCAAATAACTGGAAACCATTTAAAGTGATGCCATAAATGTATATTTAACTCCTCATTACATTCATGGATAATTTAATACATAAAGCGAAGAACTATTTATAAGACATAACTCCTTAAAAAATATTTTACTTCAAATATTTTTGATGAATATTATTTTTTTTTTTTTTTTTATTTATTTATAATTTTTTTTATAACATATTTACATAGTTAAACAAATTCATATAAATAAAACATTATTTTTCAATGACTCAACTTCAAAAAGAGAAAATCTCGTGTTTTGAAGTGAGCTACATTGTTACAATATAACAAAACAATACAAAAGTAAATAAAAAGAAAACAATTTCAAAAACATTACCAGAATAAATCCTGAAACTTTCCATAAACTTGAAAAGAGAAAAAAAACACATCGTACAAAAATAAACATGTTAGTACAAATTAAATAACAATAAGGTACACTTTCAATCATCAATAATCTATACCCAATGAGAAGAAAAATCTACTTCATTAACTTTTTTAAAGCTAACTTAAACTTAGCTATACCAATATTTGCTAGATCCTTGCAATCCACCGGCAAAGCATTATACCACTTCACTCCTAGGTAGGAGTAGTGGTTTTGCGCAAACGTTGTGTTTTTTTTTGGTATTTTTATAAGACCACCTAAACGAGGCAATGTGCTAATGCACTCCACCGGGTGGATCGGATCAGTTATATATTCCTTACAAATACGCAGTACAGCTTGTCTCCTATATATTGTGTCCAATCTTAATACTCCAAAGTCAGAAAACAGTTGGTCAGATGGGTAATCACTCGGCTTATGCAATATAATCTTAATAATTTTTCGCTGTATGATGTAAAGTGGCTTCAAGCTGGTAGAATATATTCCTCCCCATCCTATTATTCCATACTGCATAACCGACTGCGCAAGAGCATAGTAAACCATTTTTAACACATTCGTACATAGAAAACTTCTGAGACGATAAAAGACATAAAATATCTTTCTCAATCTCTCTACAGTCATAAACAATTGATCTCTCCATTTTAATTCCGAATCAACCAGCACACCCAAATACCTAACCGAACTATGTACTTTCAATCTAACACATTCAGTTTCTTCACCATAACATTTCATGTCACAATCATAGCGGTGGATTCTAACATCCAAATCTTTAGGTACATTTTTTTCATTTATAGAGAAAGGTAGCACAGCAGTCTTTCGAGCATTCAGCGTCAACAAATTTAGGTCGAACCATGATCTTAGAACACCCATCTCCACATTTGCCACTTCAACAACCTCATCCCATGTGTCACCCACAGATAACATCACCGTATCATCTGCGAAAGAAACAATTTTGAAGATGTCAATTCCATAATAATGGTTTATATTATTTGCATGTTAAGAGTTAGTGATTTTTATAACAAGAAAATTAAATGCGAAAGAAACAATATTGAAGATGTCAATTCCATAATAATGGTTTATATTATTTGCATGTTAAGAGTTAGTGATTTTTATAACAAGAAAATTCAATGAATAATGATTTACCAGTTTGTCCTAACGCCGGCCCTTCGAAGATGGAGTTGTAAACAAGCATCGGGAGCTCAGTCATCATCAGTAGATCGCTGACTGCCAAGTTAACCACTAGAATATTAGCTGGAGTTCTCAGGGAACGGCATCTGCGAACAAACAAGATTTCAAGCTTAAATTATAAGTGAAGTAATTCAGATGGTCACATATTGGAGAAATATTAATATTCTTATACAATATACTTATGAATTATTTGAACAATAAACTGCTTACTAATTGAATACAATAATATTACATATTGCATTTGAATGGTGAATATAAAATTAATGAACATAATAGGGCTATGTCATATATGAAATCACCCTTTAGTGTTTAATCCCATTTTATTTTTATTATTTTTACAAAATATGTGACTGGTACATTTTTATATTTTTTTCGGTAGGTCGTGAATTAGATCCAACACGTTTATGTTATGGAAATTACACTATTACAATTCATCAGGTAACATGTTGCGTAAAAGTTTATATAAGAAATATAGTAGATATGGCAATTTTTCCTGAAATAGTTTGAATTTTGTTTATATAATATATCGTATCTACGAATAGGTATTGGTTTTGTTACGACTCTCTAGTGTCCCGTATGAGACAAATGTGTGTTGCGTATTTCCTGTTTAAGAGAGTTAGTAAACACAAAAATCCTTTAGTGCTTGTATATGTGTTGTTAAATCTAACTGAGTAATACATATTGATATGTCTCTAACAGAAACATCGATTTAAGTAAATTGATTTTTCGTTCTCAAACAATTTACAAATATGATAATTTTTGCACGAAAAAGATAACACTGCATTTTACAGTTAAATTGCTATTACGTTTAAAATTGGACTTCGTAACGTGTTATAAAATAAGAGTATTTAGCTTTTCTCTATTATTTCCTCTTATCAACTAGATACAAAAATTACCGCAATCCACGTAACTCAATTCCTTAGTACTAAATTTAAAAATAAGTTTTAAATTTAAATGTGTATCGCCGTGTTAGTACCCAAAATACAAGATTCATATCTTAGTTTGGGACTAGCTCGGTCTGTGTGAATCGTCTATACGTGTTTAAAAAAAAAAAAAAAAAAACATACGTACGAGTACTGTGAAAAGTTATTTGTTAATCTTGCCACAAAAACCAAAAACGTTTTGCTTTCTAAAATAAAAATATGAGAATCATACAAAACAAAATTCATAGCATTTATGAACAAGTTTGTTTTGCTTGTAGGTAAATACGTTGTTTTGCAAACCAAAACTTTACGAAAGTTGCACGTCCATCGGAAGTAAGTTGACAAAGTCACAATAAATTATTCAAAGAACTGCGAAACCTTTTTCACAAACTTTTACTGTCACGATAATTTAATATAAAGCTTATTATCTTAATTGAAGAGCATAAATATTTTGTATGTACATATGTATGTCTGTATGTGTGTGTGGTATAAATAAGAAAAGATTGTTTGTTCTTTGTGATTTCCTTATAATATATTTCAATCCATAATAAATGGAACTAATTTATATGATCATTTCGTGTAGGTATATGAAGACAATAAGCAAGATAATAAAATAATAGAATAATGTGGAAAAATAGAGCAAAGATACTCAGTATGCATATTACAAGTGTTGTCAGAAAATTTGTATTTATTTTATTAAAATATTATATAAAGTATATTACTGCGTGTATTGAAATATATAGTTGATAAGTATGGAATGTACAATATTGTGATTAATTCATTGCGAACATAAAAATAAGAGTAAAATAATATTTCATCGATCATCTTTCATCTTTTAAGTAATTGAGGGATCTCGAGATTGATTTTAGAGTAGTGAGGATGTTTGTAATAGGTGTATGAGTGCTTATATCAATTCTAAATTCATTTTCAATAAATACGATTTGAATTACGGAAAAGTATAATCCTCCACAATTTAATGAGAATAATTTAGGATTTTACTAATCCCTCATGATTTTGTAAATATTTCCAATGATTATAAAATATATTTTCGATGGATTGTTGTATATTTACAAAAATAATAATACATCAAAATGTTTATCGATATTATTTTTACAATTAACCATTGAATGAGGTTATGTTTGTAAATTTAACACATAAAACTACCATAAAAGGCTTAAAAAAGGCAACTTCACCTTATTCGGCAGTGCCCCGGACGGAATTTGAGCCCACAAACTTACATTTTCGCGAGGAGTGCTTTGTCCGTAAAATTTTATAAACGGAAAATATATTTTCTCTTTTGGATATTTCTTATTTCGCTAAATAAATAGTTAAACTCTCGTTATTTCTAGCAGATATACCTATCTCATTTAACATTTCAATTAATTTAGTTCAGTCTGTATTAAATGGGAAAATATGAAAATATAAAGTGACTCGTATGAGTTTTAGAGTTTCCTGTAAAAGGCAGGTGTTCTAAAAAATATGCATATTTTACATTTTAAATTCAGCGAAGAGATTTGCCACCCATTTTGAATATCTTGATTTTTTGATGGCACGGATTTAGGACGGCTTGCATGTTGCTGGCTACTACACTTGTGGGATATGCCATAGTGGTATAGGTAATAGTAAAAGTTTATGAATAAAATTATAAATAAAGTAAACGGAATAAATATCTAGATAGCAAATTTTATTATTTCTTATACCCTTTAAATAAATATCTATTCAGTAGTTTAAAATTCATTTTTTGGTTTCAGAATATATTTCAGAAATACTTATTTATGTTTTATTTTTATTTATTCTAAAATGTCAGCTCGTAGTCTTTCATAAATTCAATACATATAAATTGAATAAATGAGATTTTGAAGCATATTCTTTAATAAGATACAATTTCGAAATTGAAAATATGCATGTTGATAAAATATATATATCTGATTTATAACGAATGATTTATTGATCTCAGTAAAATTATTTATATTCTATGTAATCTCCATACAGAGTTTCACATTCAGTGTTTTCGCAGACACAGAGGCAGTTTGTTCCAGAATCTTAATTCATCTTGTTTTAATAAGATCTATATCAATATAACGGGGTTAGATGGAAGTAATCGCCATATAGTGATAATTTCACCACTTCATATCGTCCTCCAGGATTTTGTATTTTATATTGTTTTGTTAATAATAGTTATCCATTATGATGCCATATAAAAGAACAGATGAATAAAGAAAACAGGTTGTATATCCTAGTATTCGATTAATGAGTGTTGCCAGAAGAATTACGTCGTATCACCACACATTTTGTTTTACAACTTTGTGTGATAGATATAAAGCCGACGATATGTTATTTTCTATATGTTAGAATTTTGATAAGAATTGCTTGTAGAGACATGAATTTTCTTCATGGCATAATATACACGTATTCAGAGGATATTTGCTGTGAACCAATGTTGAGTACATAATGGTTATAGAAGTTGTACAATAATGTTTTATTGACTAACCCGTGTCGCAAAACCTCAACCATGTGATTTTGGTAAACAGCTACATAGGTACATCATGCATACATACAAGTACATGTAATAGGTGCATATCGGAACAAAGTTAATGGCAAGAATGTACATCATGGTTGTATGATATGATAAAATATTATGTCTTATATAATATTAGGCATTAATGAGTTTTGTTTTCCATTTCATATTGCTACTGTTGACTGGGTTAGTAATACTTATTGGAAAACATTAGACTTAGACATATGTAAACAATGAAATTAGCTTCTTATTGTTTCTAAAATAAATGAAGCAAAACACTATGTATCATCAATCTCAACATAATTTACAATCACGTGTTCCGTACTCTATATTGACTTAATCGACAATTTATGTATGTGCTTTCAAATTTCATAATGATGGATTAGGAAAGCTATATTTAGCATTTTAAGAGAACGTTATTTTCATGAAAAAACTTTCAACGGGGATTTAAAAAAATGTTGCAAAATTCAAACAAAATATTATCTCAGAAAATTTTAAAATAAAAAACTTTTAAACTTCGGATTGTTCCATGTTAAAAACTATTGATATTCACATTTTTAAAAAAACATTTTATTAATATATAATGTTGTTTGAAGATACTATATATGTGGCAATATGGCATTTAAATATAATGTAGCGATATAAGTATCATAATATCGCATACAGTTTAAGCTGTGCATTGTGAGCATTAATTTTAATCATGCAAGTTTAGTGAACAATGCAAAGATATCGTACGACATACGATAAAGTAAGAAGAGTGTTTGTTTTGTATGATGCGGATTACCCACTTTAATATTATAATAATCTCTTGGAAAGCGGAGAGTCATTCATAGCAAACTTTGTAAGCTCAAATAAACCGTCCTGTTGTCATATTATGTATAAATATAGGTATGCATATGAAATAATAATACACGTATGGAGATATTGTGTGGATGGAGATTTAGCTATGTATATTTTCCAAATCATATTGAGTTTGGAATTTAATTTGTAAGAGTTGTAAGGAACGAAAGTAATGAAATCATTACAAATTTGTATCCATTAATCTCTTGGAAAGCGGAGAGTCATTCATAGCAAACTTTGTAAGCTCAAATAAACCGTCCTGTTGTCATATTATGTATAAATATAGGTATGTATATGAAATAATAATACACGTATGGAGATATTGTGTGGATGGAGATTTAGCTATGTATATTTTCCAAATCATATTGAGTTTGGAATTTAATTTGTAGGTATGAGTTGTAAGGAACGAAAGTAATGAAATCATTACAAATTTGTATCTATGCATTGCATTTTATTATTCTCATTAAGGCAGAGGTCATCTATCTATTTGTAACTTCAGATAATATTGCGGAATGTTTGTTTGCTATTAAACATTTCGGTTAAACAGCAAACAATGAATCGTAATAAAGTCACTTTCGTGAAATTTCATTATTCTCTATAAGTTTTCAAATGTATTTCTATAAGCACTAAAGTTTATGATAAACTTTTAGAAATTTTAGCAGCTTGTTGACTAATTTAATTTATTCTCTTAAAATTATTCGCTCGAACAAAGTTTTTACACATTTTATAATTATTTAAAACACAATGTTAAATTTTTACACCTTATTATGCAAGGTTTTATGCATACCTACGGATTTTTTATATTATAGAATTACATAATATACCAAATCATTTACGTTGAATGTTTAATAATATGATAATAAAATATCTTACCATAATATTTCCTGCTGACTGTGTATATGAATGAAATTTGACAGTGTCCGATATTATTTTTCTTGTGTTTTAAAATAAAATATTGAAGTATAATTTGGTTGAATGCATCAAGTCACCGATGAGTTTATTCGACGAACAGAAGTTTTCAATTTCCTGTATTTGAATAACTTCGGGTATTGAGAATATTGTCCGCTCTCAAAAAAATATTTCTCGACAGAATATTTCTATGGATTAAATAAATATTATTATCAATGATAACAGCTACTGTGTTAGCATGTGTAGTCAACAAAATGAGAATCTCTAATGGAGTAAACATAAGATAGTTTTCGTAGCTTTCATATGTTGCTAATAGTAATTTATTTTAGTGATCCTTTTTTTATGGATATTTATTTTAATAATTCCATTCATTAAACAGATTAGGTATATAAAAAATGAGAAGAATTTTAAAATATGTTCTTTAGCCAATAGACTCCGTGATTAGGAAAGACAGAGCTAAAATAATACATTTTATACGATCTAATATTCACTGGGCAGGTGAATTAGAATGGTATATTTTAGATATTTTAGGCTATTCTAATATGAAAGCCACAGGTAAGATTTTTAGTTCTTTTATTTACGTTGACACCTACCCATTTCTTACTAAAATAAATGTATATGGGGTGCCAAACTTCAAGTTTTTATAATGGAAAGACGTTTTTTGTACTTTAATAATATTTGAAATTTTCGTGATTTTTGTACGGTTCCTCTTTTTAATCTGTTTATCTAGCCTTGAGCGATGCCGGGTAATAAACGCTAATGAAATAATATAAGTATATAAAATTTTGGAATATTGAGTACTCATACTCATTTATACAATTTTCACCCATGATATATATATTTTTTTTATTTCCTCAAAGTATCTCTTGACCACAATACTCCCTACATCATAACATCGATTGAAGTGGTTCAAGGGCACATTTTTCCGTATTGAGTCTCAACCATCTCATCGTTAATGACAGAGTATTGTGTTTTTATATTCCTCAACAACTTTCTTTTGCTGTGAGGTTTTTTCTAAAGGATCACTTCATGTTCAAAGTCTTTTTTTTAGTATCCACAACGATACCCACTAGTTTTAAGATCTCAACTTGAAAAACAATAGAAGTATATAAATTTGAAGCGTTAATGACCCCGAGCAAAATTACTTCGAAGGTTGAAAAATAACAAATGTAACCATATCATATTCCAGTCATATAAAAAATACATATATACAATAATAATAGCATCAGTATTTCTCTTGCGGGATAAGATAGAACGATATTTTTTTGTACACATTTCAAGCTTCCATAATATTACAAAAATATAAATGTATTTAGCATGTTGTTCAAGTCTCATTTCCGTGGTTAAATTGTATGAAATAAATAAATAATTACTCCACGCTTTCATTTTTTAGCAACTGGTCGCAACGATAAAGGCATTTGATTATCGAGCGGGCATGCTCTTCAAGGCCCTCTCTTTTAGCCATAATAACACATCATTTTTCTTTCTACTTACCCAAAGCAGAAAATGATGTTTATATTCATCTCTATTATTTCACTTTTCCCTCCAGATTAACTTTACACTCTATTTTTATTCCCCAGAATGATTACTTGTTCCAGCCAATTGCACCTAGTAGGAATCGAACCCAGCACCTCTGTGTTACTAGTCAAGTGCTCTAACCATTAAGTCATAGAGATGTGTGGGTAGCCTCTGAGTATTGTATTTTATTTATTACAAATTACCAAGGCATTCATCGACACCAGCTATCGAATTTCATTGCATCTGATTTTTGAATTCGCTATACTTTACTGTAACGTCACGTGTGTTGCTGTTACCAGTGTATTTTTAATGCTGTTAATCTTTTTCATATTGAAAAATATTCAAAAATTCGAAAAAAAGTTTAAAATTTATGAAAAAAAATAAATTGTTGTATTTTTCTGTGAAGATTAATTTTACAATTTAAGTTAGTGTGCAAAATATTTGTATTAAAGAATTTAAGTAGATTAACCAAATGAAGTTTTGATAAGAATTAAAGCGATAGTTTAGTATTTAAATACCTCTGGAATTTTTGCAAATTATAATGATCACTGGATATCCTTGCATTCACAGAACAATATAAGTAGGTACATTTTATATTTGCATGTACTATCTGTCAGATCGTATTAAGGGAGACTGAATAGTGGAGATCGTTTGTAGCATTGTAACTAAATTAAGAGTCATCCCACGTTCATAACGCATATAGATACAATAATTATTTAACTGTATATTATATAACACGTATGTCTGTCTGTTTGATAATATGATGAACATGCGCTGTCATTGTGATATTTAGTATAATACTAATTAGATATGTGTACATAGATACGTATACATTGATAGTGAAAATAAAATAGCATTCCACCGGAATATGAAAATAATTATTAACGAAGAAAAAATATTCACCATATTTTCAAATTAAATTAAAAGAATGAAGAGAATTTGCGAAAACTTGAGGCGATTCTGTAACACGAGATTCAGGAGATTATCCTAAGACATGATTTCATAATTTGTATAGATGCTTTTGAGGGCAAATTACGCAACTCCAGGTAGTTTTGAAGAAAATGTGAAAAGAGATGTATTGCTATTCTCCTTTTTTCATTAGTTCAGCAGGAAATACGTTTAGTGACAAATTGAAGTGTACGTAGGTAGACAGACACTATATAGTGTAGGTACCCATAAGTGATAAACCTTGTTTATGTACCAAGTACTACCTAATTATTTACTCTAAAGCGGTTGGATTACAATATTATAGGTAATATCCAATTCTTGTACCATCGACTTCAAACAATATTTTTAAAGGATATTATTTTTGAGAAATACAAAAAATCTAACACGATTATATCTTGCCGGAAAGGCTTCAAGGAAGCGATGACGAAAACCTTATCTGAAAATATAAATATCGGAAATAAGTACGAAAATTAAAATATATTTTCAATTTTTTTCAGGTTTGGTTGGATGAACAGAACGATAAAATTATTATTATTATTTCGACTATTTTATTTAGCATTGATAATAAGTACATACTGCATTTGGTATATAGAAAGACATACTCAATAACTTTTGCAAACCATCAGAAGTGGAAAAGGTGTATAAAAAATATAAATTATGACACATTATAAACAATTTTTTTTTGTGTTCCGTGAACTAGGTATTTTTATCAAAATGTTTTGAGCTCTGCGAAATCACCTAGATAAGGAAAAAGTGCTATATGTAACTGTCAGAAAAATTCCAAAAGTATTTGAAAATTACAAACTGCTTATCGATATGCGTTATATTTCTGCAGCTTATAAGGTACATATCAATACTGGAATGATAAATTGATTTTAGAAGATCAATGGTCTCAAACTTTTTTATCTCCTTGGACCAGTCGAATAATCACCATTGTACCTTCCCCCCTTCATCATTAATTTTTCAATATTGTAGTAGAATTTGAAATTTTAAACATTCTTACACTCAATTTATGCCCCCGTGTAGTCAGATTTGCAAAAAGGAATTTGACGTATTTAATGATCTCCTCGGATTTGTAAAGGAATATTTCAACAAAAAAAGTACCAATATTCATATTTTTTTCCGCGGCCCGGTACCAGCTTACGGGCCGGGGATGAAGATCACTGGCTTAGAAAACATTTGGTTGAATACATATTTATATATACCTATAATTATTTTTTTTAAATTGATAAACTTATTGTGTAAATAAAATGTTTCGATTATAATATTTAGATTCGATAATGATGTAATGAATTATTAAGATATGTTTTGGACGTCATTATTATTTCATAAAATGTTAAATTATAGAACGCTGTTGAGGGTAAACGAAATAACCTTTGTTTACTAATTGATATTATTCACGTGTACACATATTCCTTACAACACATTTTGGCATATATTAATCACAAATAGTAACCATTGACCAAGATTAAGCAGATACAGAAAATGCTGGTGCAATTGTCAAGTATGATAATTTATTACAGAATGTTTTGGCATACAGATAGAAAAAAACGTATTTTTTGTATAAAGAATACAGTGTGTATTAGTATAAGCTACTCTCCGCTTTTACATTTATGTGTTATATACTGAAGTAATACAATACATAGATATAGTTTAATGAATGAAGCTAATAAATGAGTAATGTAATCATTATTTATAAATTTGTACATACAGATATGTGTGTAGTGTAAGTACCTACTATATCTCGCGTTATGAATTTCTAGAAAGTAGATCCTTCCTGCCAAATTAATCCAAGTATTTTCATAATAAACCAACATAATCAATCGTGTGGTGGCTTACCCAATATAATATGTATATTGAAGTACAATAAATTCTGTATTTTGAGTAGGTATTAAGAGTACATACGTGTTTACAGTAGTCGCTTGTACTACGTGGTTATTTACACTGTTGGTAGGCATTTGTAAAGTTCTCAGATATTAGATGTATGATATAAGTATAATACAACATAACATAATATAATAACATTAAACATAACAAACACAGCACATACAAGCAAACATAACTTTTTTATTTTGACATACGAGTAGTATTGAGAGTTCGTAATTTTGTTTTGAATTAAATATATTGTACTAAAACTATTACAATGCCATCACGGTTCTTCCTTATAATTTTGTTAGTAACATTTACTCCAAATTACATATTTTTGTTTCCACTCTTTCGTTCAATGGTACCTACATGTGAATTGTTTTTGTAGTTATTTTGTATGTAATTATAATAATTAAACCAATCAGACATTTCGACTGGAGAACCATGTTTACAAAATATACCATTGTGCAAAATCCATGTTTACAAAATATACCATTGTGCAAAATCCATGTTTACAAAATATACCATTGTGCAAAATCCATGTTTACATAATATACCATTGTGCAAAATCGTGAAGAAGTGAGAAAGGCTTGACAACGCTTAAGCTCTAGGCTAGCATAAGTGATCACTTTCGGTGTCCATGAATAGCGTTCACCAATTCTGCCATTATCACTGTCACTATGTATGGTAAGGTTTTGACATCTGCGCGTTGTGCCCAAATCAAGTAAAATAATAAAAAATAATATATTAATATTCTTTACATAATCATAATTACATATTACAATAAAACAGAATATCGGAATATCTGTAAGGAGAGAAGCAAGTTCGTTATCTGATGTTCCTATCACTGATTGAAATACCCTGAAGCTATCTTAGCTGTGTAAGCATCATCTTTATATTTCGTATTCTCAAAAATTATCCAAATAATTAAATTATTGAAAAAGAGATATTTGAATTACGCAAGGAGAATAATAATGTTGGTATAAAACGTTAAAAATTTGCTCCAGAAAAGAAGACGTTTGATAAAACTCTTTCCAACTGTTTCCAAATACATTTATGTTCAAAGATCATAATGGACGTTGAAATGTAAACACTTAGTATACCTATGTATACATGATCGTACAATTTATCATATGGGAAGATTATATTGAATATGAAAGCTCTAATAAAATTATAGTATAATAGTAATCATATGACATGATTCAAATAAATGGAACAGAGAGCTGTTTCTATTTGCCATTTTTTACATTAAATTTAATCACGTTGCAACTGAATTATGTAGTTAAAGTATAATGTTTATAACTTGTAACAGATCGCCGCGTGATAACTATTAAATTGTGGTTTTGTACCCTTGGAAAGGTATAAATTTAATTAACTAGGAATAATATAGTTAAAAGAGATGTTGGTAAGTAGATACAATAATACCAATGGAAAGAATAGCTGGAAGTTATATGGAATAATATTTCATTATAATGTTGGTACTGAAAGGGAAGGAGTGATTGTTTGTTCAAAGCTGGTGGATCATAATAATAAAAACACGTGATATTCTTCCATTCTAATAAACTTGGAAAATGTAGCTCCTTCCCATATAGGTACATATATATTTCTTTACCAAATGATGAAAATTAATGTATTGAATAAAAGACATTAAAAAAATATTATAACTATTATTATAAGTAATCATATTTCTGTAAAACCCTATCCCAAGTGAAGGTAGACAGAGAAGACGGAACAAAACTGGAAATCTGTAATAATTAAATTTAATTCAACCATAAATTTACCATCTACATTTACGTTCCATTTAATTGAATTATTATAATTAAAATCAGTCTTATGGATAAAATTGAGAATACAAATTAAACATTTTTTATAACTTTAAATAATAGGTACTATAATTTAATAAATTTGATAGAGCTTTATAAATAGAATTTATCAACATATAATTTTAATGAAAGATGCGTTAGTATTCACAAAAATCATTTTTTGATTTCATAAGTCTGTACATACCTGATGATAGAGGAAGAAACTTCCGTATTTATGTATAATGCAATAACATGATTGATAAAATTTGTTTAACTATTTATGCATCTAGGTATCTAATAAATATTTTCAATTTGTATGTACTAAAAATATTTATGAGCATTTTATATTTTATAAAAGATAATAAACAATTGATTCATTCGCAAGTTTAGTATCAAATAGAGATTAATATTTTTTTCAAAATACATAGGTACATATCTTCCAGAACACGAGTGATGCTTCAATTGGGGAATATTAAATCGTTTTCAAATATGTTATTATGTTGTTATACTGTAATTGTTTCTTTCTTCCGTCCGCAAGGGTTCCGTCAGCCCGAGCGTCCCTCTTTCACAATACACCGTTCCTATGACAACGACATCAGAGCGCAGGGAATGTCTTGGGAGGAGGTGACACAGTGGCACAGAGTCGCTCTTATTGGAAGAGGCTGGTTTCTGCTCTGTGCTCCCGAGAAGAACGTTGATGATGATGATGATTATAACATATATTAATATATAATATTATGTTTATTGTAAGAAATAAAAAATTTAAAATCTCGTAAAATAAATACCTATATGTATTTTTGTATTTCTAGATGTTGTTATGAATAAATATAATATACATATATTTACACATCCATTAAAGGCTCAATGTCTATAATATACACGTCACTGTCTTGTTATTCCTTCCTGATGTTATAATGAATAGAGGATTAAAGATATTAAAATGTAGAATGAAAATATAATCCCATTACTCTAAGAACGAAAGAGAAATGCCCAGATTAGATAGACAAAACTTGGTATTTTTTTATATTCAACGAACGAAAGTGATTATAGAAAGTAATATTTTTTTTCGTCATTTTGTGGAATATCCCAATATCAAACCCATCTGAAAATGTTGTATATAGTAAATTAGATAAAATGACGTTATGATTTTAACGAGACAATTATTTTGAAAAATCTGCTTATTTAATTTTTTCATTTGTTGTCTATAAAAATCGGCAATTAATCGAGTTTTTTTTTCTAAAACGAGTGAATGTTAACAACTATAATAAAACGTTACGACCAATTCCTTAACGAACTTGGAAACATTCGATAAAATAATATAAATACGATGATAGGATTGTTTTCAAAAGGAAAGCTGGAGTGTTTGTGTTAAATTACTTCCACGAAAGCTATAGTATGAAAATAAATTGATGTATTTTTTACAAAACCGTAAGGCTGAAGAATCTCTTCATTATCCGATCCTGAAATAATTATTTAAACTTACAATATACCTTTTAAGTAATATTTTATTTTACTAATTATATTTTAATGTCATACAATTTACTCATTCTACGTTTCAAT
Organism: Athripsodes cinereus; assembly: GCA_947579605.1. Taxonomy (NCBI): domain Eukaryota; kingdom Metazoa; phylum Arthropoda; class Insecta; order Trichoptera; family Leptoceridae; genus Athripsodes; species Athripsodes cinereus. Next base: position 16,219,229 of record OX388315.1, read on the forward strand.
CTGTTTATCTTGTCAATGAATGTACATAAATGTTCATAATAAAAATATGTCAAAATCATCTAAACGAAACTACTAGAACGAATAACATTATTTGTTTTTCATTTGAAATATATAATGCATTTTAGAAAACGTGCACAAAATCTGTCATTTTCATAAACTTAAATACGTTCTAAGAGATCGTTAGTCTCGGGATAAAATAAATATTCTCTTAAAATGTTTAACTTACATATAAGAAAAGAGTGATTGGCATTATAAGTAATAAGTGCTGACAGTTCTGAATAAAATATCATATTTTACAACTAACTCTCGATTTGAAATAAGGAAATTTACCACGAAGAAAATTCAGATATCGAAATTATTATGGATACATATTACAATTTACCCACTTACGAAATCTTAAATAATAATTGTCAGAGAAAATCATTTTATTATCTACTAATCATTTTCCTTGTTATATTTATATATTTTTTATAAATTGAATACCAGAAGCTTAATATAATAGGTATAATATAGAAGTCAGAATTTGAAAATGAACAAGCATTTATAAATACTATAGGAATACTATAGAAAGATTATGTTACGATTATTTTGACACAATTGGATGTCTGGAACTGGATTTTACTTACTAGAAGTGTACATGTTAATCATATTTTGATTCACTCTAGACTAGATTAATCATTCCAAATTAATCAAACTCACTGATAGTCAACCTATTTGAATAGGTAAAAAACATTGATTTCGATAGTGGAAAAATATTAACTTTCAAAAATTTCTGATCAAGTGATAAGCATGAAACAGGGGAATTGGGAATGTTACCTAGGTTTAAAGAGTACTCTTAACCGAACCTTAAGTCGATTCATAAGCGTCGAAACTCTGTGTCATGCACTCCTTAAGGAAGTTCACATAATATATATGTGTATCATATACAACATACCTACCTAGATTATACCTATTCAAATAGGTGGACTATCGGTGAGTGTGATCAATTTGGAATGATTAATCTAAAATTGTTCAAAATATAATGATTAACTATAGAAAGAGTTAATACTTAACGAAATTTCGGTTTATTCCTTTTTTAATATAAAATTTATAAAAAAAATATTGTAAACATAGGTCATACTCAAAATCGTTCAAAATTATTTAAAAAATAAATATTATTGCCCATAGAACCTTTGCAAAATGCAACAGTTATATAATATTCTAAACCAGGATTAAATACAGGTATGCATACCTTCCCCCTTCTAACACGTGTCACTTAGAAATTATGTCATTTTTTTCAGATTTTATTAACATATTTTAGTATTTTATTTGCTCCTAAAAGTATACACAAGCGTTACACAACCTCTATAAAGGAAATTAAATATTTTATATATCGAAATATACTTTCGCTTTCCAAAATAAAATGATTCGGATATAAGAAAATAGCACAGGTAATTTTCTCGCTGTTTCTCTTTTGTACGCAAAAGTTTTATTAAACATTTGTGTTAGAGGCTGAGGACAAAAAAAATTGTTTAAATATTTTTAACATCGTTAATCTCACAAGTTAGTAAAAATATGTTATTTTAAAAATCAATTTTACAGTTGGATGACGAAAAATTCTTAAAAATTAAACAATAATTAAAAATGATGATATCGATGGCATAGTGCACAGATGTGATAAGTACATTTTTTGGTCAAATCGAGATACGAAGATAAGTACACATAAAAATGATGTATTTTTTCAAAGATTATTGTGCGCGAATATGATAAGTTGGAAATAATAAATCAGGGATTATAATAATATATCAATAGATAATAGTAGATAAAACTATCAAAATGCTCCTGTAAAATCACCCTACTACATCTGTGCACTATGCTATCGATATGTTCAGCAAATTTGCCCGGAAGTATTTTGTTACTATTTTACATCATTATTATACCAGTCTCTGAATCAAAATCTTTTTTCTGATGCAGTTTAGTTTAATATACGTTAAATATAGCAAATTTTAGCACGAAGGCAGTGGCCGGACTAGGATTTTCTTGATGGTCATGCATGATTACTTTAGAAATATGTAAAAGAAACTATACGTGTGTGTGAAATGTTTATATGTTTATCTCTATAATAATGTCTGTCTTATTGAATCTCAAAGAATTACACTAAGAAACAATTTAAAGATGTACTCTAGCGGTAATGATTTGCCCAATTTTTTTAACTAAATAATAATGTGATTTGCATACAAGCATCGCATTTCTTTTGCTTGAAAATCCGAGACTTTACCTATGCATAATTGAAACATAATATCGTTAATTATATAAGATTGGCAATATGAATGTACCTTCATTAATGCTTTGTGAGTGGAAGCGAGAAATTATTACCGAATCTTATTATAAATGATGGTCCTAAAATTAGATTTTTACTTTCATTACTCTACTCGTAGCTATGTTCTTGACATCACGCTGCGTATTGCAGTGAGATACACTGCACCACCTTAATTTAACAACAAATGATCACGAAGCGCGAAATTTAAAATTTGTTTGACAATTATTTGCTTGGATTATGATTCAAAGATTTCATTGTTATTTTGTTTAGGGCACACAACTTTTCTCCGCACGCATTGAAGGCACACCGCTGGCTAAAGGTACACACCGTTCGTTTTAAATTAAAATGTGTTTACGGAGTATTGGATATCGGATTTGAGTAAAAAGGTTTTTATTCCGATTGAAAGAATTCATTAAGCATTCCATAGAAACAATGTGGTAATAATTTAATGTATGTTTAATTTTACATAATCCCGACTTTAATATAACGAATGTTTAAGTTTCTGTATCTTTTTTCTACGTGGCGCGCTGGTGCGGAGCGGTTGTGTTTTTCGTTGCAGTCTCGCTGTGTTGATAAGTTTCTTTCATTTATTATTTACTAATTTTGAACATTTTTTAGTTTTCGGCCTAGGGCCGGTTTTTCAATTTTGTTTTCTCGATACTAAACACTTTAATTTGTTATCTTAGTATATCCGTATTTAATATTTGTTTTTTTTTTAATTTTATAATTTTAAGGTATTTGCCTTACTAGAGAAGGATGGACTGCCATCCTTCTCAACCCATTCCCCCCCTCCCTGACCCTTCGGATTCAAAGAAAAGAAAATTCGTTGAGGAAAAAATGGAGGAGTCCTTGTCACCACCACATGACAAGCCATCGAATCTTCCGCCTTCGATTCTAAATCCAAGTACTCCACCACCATCCATCTCACTTAAAACTAACACAGTCAGAGAACACTTTTACTCGACAAAATCTTGTGGGCCATTCACAGTGTTCGCTCAAAAAAGTGAACAAGGAAATCCCGTTTTCCCTTTTGAATTTGGGAAATTTCTTTACCAAAAAAAGATTCAAAACATAGTGAATGGTTCAGTCAGGGCTGAGGGGAGATTCAGAATATCCCTAGAATTTTCAACCGCGACAGCGGCGAATTCCTTCATAAAAAACATTTTTCTATTGTCAAACTCCGTTTATAAAGCATATGTTCCAACATACAATGTAACACGGATGGGTCTTATTAGGGGTGTCCCCCAAGATGTCACGGAAGAAGAGATAATCTCCTCAATCATCGAAAGCAATCCAGATGTGGAAAATATTGTCAAAGTCAGGAGACTAAATTACAAGGACAAATCATCGGGAACAGCGGTGTGGAAACCATCTAGGAGCATCGTGGTTACCTTTGAAGGGCAATTTCTTCCGTCACGCATATATATGTTTTACAATTCGTTCAACGTTGAAACCTACTTCTTCCCGACCATTCAGTGTTTTGCTTGTTGGAAATTCGGCCATACAAAAACAAATTGCAGATCTGTACCTAAATGCTACAATTGTGGGGAGAACCACCCTGCTGAAGAATGCCCAGCATCTGATCCAAAATGTTTTAACTGTAAGGGGGCACACAAGGCAATCAGCCTTACATGTCCAGAATACTCCCGCCAAAAGGCAATTAAAAATACAATGGCTTCTGCTAATGTGTCATACATACAAGCATCAAAACGGCACCCATCAGCTAAAACGTCATATGCGGATGTGGTAGCATCCACTTCAACTTCATCAACTAAATATATTTCCATTGCAAAATCTTCTTCCAAAAGCCCAAAGCCTCACTCACCTACAGGATATGATCGAGCAAAACATAACTCCTTACTTATGTATACTAATGGTTCTCCCACATCCAATACTCCTGATGGTTGCGCCATTACTGAAAATCAAATTCCAACTGACTCTAACATCATTGAACAGCTCAAATTAAGTTTGACTTCCGATAATAATAACTTCCTTTTCTCATTGCTTTCAATTATAATAGATGCAATATCCCCACAAAAAGAAAAACCGTCCAACGCTGCCAATATTATTTCTCTCCTAAAAACTTTACTCACCGAAAATGGCCTGTATACAGAATCCAAAAAATCTTCCAACAACTAAACGCGCTGAATTTACAATCCTACAATGGAACTGCCGTAGTGCGGTGTCAAATAGAGACGATTTAATATTGCTACTCAAAACTCACAAAATCGACCTTGCGTGCTTGTCTGAAACCTGGTATTCTCACGATTCTTTCGTTTCCTTTCCAGGATACAATTGCTATAGAGATGATCGTTCTGATGGTAGAGGTGGTTCTGCTCTTTTAGTAAGAAATTCTCTACCATCTAAACAAATATTACTCCCTTCTCACCCAAAAATTCAAATAGTTGCTGTTTCAATATTTGATATATCTTTTGTATCAGTTTATGCCCCTCCTAGAACACAGTTCGAGTCTGTTTTTTGGACAGATGTCACTTCCAAGCTCCAGGGATCGTATATGATTCTCGGAGATCTTAATGCTCACTCTTCTTCTTGGGGCTGCCATCTCTCTGACACAGCAGGAAAAGCAGTTCTCAATTTTGTGGACAGTAAGAACCTATGCATTCTCAATAATGGTGATCCCACGAGATTCTCTTCTTCACAACAAAATCAGAGTGCAGTAGATATTTCGATCTGCACAGGAGACATAGCTTCATCAACTACTTGGACCATATTAGATGATCCTCATTCTAGTGATCACTTTCCTATCATTATAGACATACGAAATGGATCCAAACGTTCATCTCAATATCAGTCTAAAACAAGGTTTAACACCAGAAAAGCCAACTGGGAGAGTTTCAGGAAACAGTTGATGCTTGGTGTGGGAAGGCTGGAGGCCCAGGAATTTGAGGGAGATACCGATGGGTATGCAGTGATGGTTTCTAAGATTGTCACAGACGCGGCAAATGTAGCAATTCCTACGTCAACCCCACGAAAATCTTTTACATACTCTCCCCCCTGGTGGGATAACGAGTGCACACAGGCGGTTCATTTAAGGTCTCAAGCTGTTAAAAATTTCAAAAAAAACATGTCACTAGAAAATTTTCTGAATGTCCGCAGTGTGCAGGCACGCACAAAGAAACTTCTGAGAAGGAAAAAAAGAAAGGGTTGGGTCGAATTTTGCAATTCTCTTTCACCAGATACTCAAACTTCGGAAGTTTGGGATTCAGTCCGAAAATTTAGAGGTTCGTTTACCCTCAGACCAAATAAGTCTGATCTCTCTTGGATGGAAAGTTTTATTGACCAACAGGCACCTCCATATGTCCCAGTCCACCAGGAGCTTGAAAAAAGACCTGGAATGCAGTCTCAAACATGTTGCCTCACTGTTCCTTTTTCTGTTGAAGAGCTGTCCATCTCCATAAATTCAACAAAAGATTCTGCACCTGGGCCAGATTCCATTCCATATTCGTTTTTTCGAAATTTTCCACAACAATTTTTGCTTAAACTATTAACTTTGTATAATCAAATTTTAAAGTCGGGAAAAATTCCAGATAGCTGGAAAAAACAAGCGATTGTCGCAATTTTGAAGCCTGGAAAGGATCCATCATTGAGTTCATCATATCGACCCATTGCTTTGTCATGCTGCTTCTTGAAAATTTTGGAACGCATGATTAAATACAGAGTGGAAAGATTTCTGGAAAGTAATGACTTACTCCCACCATGGCAGTTTGGCTTCAGAAAGGATAGATCATGCATTGATAGCTTGAGCATTTTAGTTACCGATATTCAGATAGCGAGAACAAATAAAAATGACCTGATTGCTTGTTTTCTGGATATCTCCAGTGCATACGATAGTGTCATCCTTCCCATCTTACACGATAAACTAAGTTCTATTGGAGTCCCAGACTTGTTATGTTGTCTTATTTTTAATATAATGTGTGAAAGGAGCCTAATCTTTGAATCGGCAAATGGTCTGGTGGAAAGAAGGGCTTACAGAGGCCTCCCACAGGGATCAGTTTTGAGTCCCCTCCTATTTAATGTGTACACTCTGGATATTCGAACATCCATCCACTCGTCCTGCAATATACTTCAATATGCGGATGACTTTGTCTTATATAGTTCTCATAATTCGATGTGTCGTGCGGTTGAGAATTTGGAGACATCTCTCCATGCCATCAATAACTGGTTGGAAATGCATGGCTTGTCTCTTTCTCCTACGAAGAGCCAAACAGTTGTTTTCTCTAATAAACACAAATCTCCTGGTTGCCAAATAAGCTGCAATAATACTCCAATTCCAATGAAGGAGTCAGTCAAATTTTTAGGCATGACACTTCACCGCAAACTTTCATGGAACCTGCATATTGAAAATGTTATTTCTAAATGTGAAAAAAACATAAATATCCTAAGAGCTGTAACTAGAGTCTGGTGGGGTGCTCACCCTTCTACCTTGAGAACCTTATACTTTGCTCTAATTCGCTGTCATCTTGAATACGGGAGCTTTTTAATGGATCCTCTTCCAAACTATCTGTCCTTGAAACTTGACAGACTCCAATACAAATGCCTCAGACTAATTCTAGGAGCAATGAAATCATCTCCAGTAATTGCTCTACAAGTAGAATGCGTCGATATGCCACTGTCGCTCCGGAGGGAGTTTTTAGCCTTCAAATTTATTATCAAAAGAATGTCACACAAACACATCCTTATTGCTAAATTACAATTATTGCTGAGTCATTGCTTGAATGAGCCTTACTGGAGAAACAGGAAGTACCCTCTCCTGTGTTCTTCTTGGGAATATATATCCCAGAAATGGTTCTTATCATACCAGACCCGTCCATCAAATATCGCAATACCTCCCGCCGTCATAACTTCGAATATTGTTGAATCAATAGGACTAGACAGATCCATGTCTTTACTCGATCCAAACATTGTTAACCAGCTATTTCTCCAAATTGTACACAGTAGATGGCCGTCCTATGCATTATTTTACACAGATGGTTCCAAATTTCAGGATGGTAAGTGTGGTGCTGCCTTTTATGCACCAAATCAGAACCTTGAAATGAAATTGTGTCTTCCGTCTGCTGCATCAATATTTACAGCAGAGTGCGTAGCCCTCAAAGAGGCATTAAAATACATTGTTGGTAATTCTCTTCCACGTGCTGTCATTTTCACTGACTCGCTCAGTGTTGTATCCCACCTCCGTTCTAAAAATCACACTTCATCAAATAACCATCTCATCCTCGACATTAAAAGATTTCTATGGGAGGCGAATGAAAAAAACCTAGACATAGTGATATCCTGGATCCCCTCGCATATGGGTATTAGTGGCAATGAGAGGGTGGATGATTTGGCTAGAGACGCTTGCGTTGACGGCTTGTCACCCCACGATTTTATGTTACCAGTTGACGATTGCATCAGTGCAGCCAAAATATCAATTTTTGAGAAGTGGAACTACATATATAATAACTCAGTGACTGGCTCTCATTATAGATCAATTCAAACAAATATTCCATCTAGACCGTGGTTTCTGGATGCCAAGCTGCCGAAACTTGATATTACTCTACTTTGCAGATTGAGGATCGGTCACACTGTATTGGCCTCACACCTGGCTAGAATTAATGTTGTTGACTCTCCAGATTGCGAATGTGGAGAGGATTCTGAAACGGCTGACCACGTGTTCTTTGGTTGCCCCCTTTTGCCCAACCAAGAATTTATTTTTGAAATAAGAAAAATCTGCTCGACATTTCCCATATCAGTCCACTCCCTTCTATCTCAAAATTCACTGATTATCAATCGAATTCTCATAAATCATCTTAAAAAATATAGTAAGAACATCTGATGGAAAAATGAGAAAAATAAGATCGTACAGATGATACATAAAATATCGTAGTATATATGCATAATCTTATATTTGTTATTTAGTTTATTCAATTTTATATCAGTATTTAAATGATTGCATTGTGTGATGGAATAAAAGAAACAATATTATTTGACTATGTTTCTAATGTTCAGTTAAACATAATTTGAAAAACCGTTCCCAGTTTGTTATTGTAAACAACACAATAAATTATGCTGGTAGGCTGGAATCATGGGAGGGAGCGAAACGGTAGATTCCTACTTTGTATAGCTCTGTCCCACTTCGACCACCGTTGTATATTGTGGTATTATGTGCTTGTACCTATTCTCCTGTACATTGTTTTTGACTTGTATGTTTGCTGATTTTGTGACGAATATGATAAAAGGGTAAATGTATTTGATACTAAGCGCTGTGATGACGCATATTGCGTCCTGATTATTGTTTGTGAAATGCATTTTATTGTGAAATCAAGGCATAAATCACTCGATTGCGGGTGCATTGCCGTAAAATGAAATAAGAAGAAGAAGTTTCTGTATCAAAATATGTATAATGTACGCTCACTTATTGTTGAATTATTTGTGACCGAAAATTCTTAATATTTTTTTTTTCATAATTATCACTAGAACATCAAAAGCAAACATCGGAAACACTCAAAACTACCAATATTTGACATGTCTAGTTAATGTTATTTTGCTATTAATTATTATTAGTAAGTCGAACAGGACTTTTGGCATCGCAGGCTATGTGAGTGGAGTAGGCTGTCTGCCAATCTGCGGCGTCAGAGAACCATCAGCCTTTTTTAGAAGCAAAATGAAAGCCAACATTTTCACCGACGTCCTTGAGATAGTCGAAGGATGATAAAATGGCACCAAAGAAACAAACCATCCGACACCATTACAATATTGTATAATAGAACTAAAGCTTTTTTTGAAACGAAATTTTTTTAAAATACAACCTTATACACCTTTCACAGTAAGCTACTAAAAGCTTGTGTCGTGAAAGGGGAGTTTGCCAGTACCTGGTATCGAACCACGGACCCCTTGTTCACGAGGCCGAGACTCTACCTCCAGGCTACCGACAAATTCGACGAATAACAATCAATTAAGTATAAGTAAATTTATTTAATTATAAGTTTGCCACCCATCCTGAATGTCTTGATTTTATATTGGCACGAAGAGGACAGTTTGCATGTTTCTTACATGCAGCTGATCTACTGGCTACCCCACTTGTGGGATATGCCGTGATGGTATAGTAGTATAGTATAGTAATTTATTTACATATGTACTCGTATGTGGTGTATATAATATCAAAAGTGTTTGATAAAGTGGCACACGTGACTTACGTGGGAGTTGTTCTAGAACGTGCATGGCTATATAAATTTCGAATTCTCAGTATAATTTGTATTTTCTGTTAATTTGCCATTAGATATTTGATAATTACAAGATGTATAAAAACTTATTACGGTAAATTGTTAAGGATAATTGGTAATTAGTCACGTATTAAGATTATTCTCGGCGCTGGCTGTGATAGAATATACGATTATAAATAAGACGTACAATAATTTAACATGAAAATGACTTTGGATAATCTAAGTCAATATCTCCATGGAGTCATTTTTAAGGTAGCGAGTGACTTTTCAAAGGCAGGTGTTCATAAAAATCGCATATAAGATATCTAAATTTGAAGTGAACTCAGGCGATGTTTGTAATTAATTTGTAATTAAGTTCTTCTATTAAGTGATTAAGAATGTTGCATATTTTCAATGTCTAATTATGTACCTACTGTACAGAATTTATTCATATTATTATGCAAGGTCACCTAAATGTTTGTTACGTGATATTATTCTGCTTACTGAGATACTGTCATGGGGAAGATGGAGGTGGGAATTAATAACTTGTTTTTTAGTAAAATAATCTTGGAAAACTATATACGATAAACCATTTCGCACTCGCGTAAATTTTATAAAAAAACTATTATGAAATATTTCATTAAACTGAATCAACAATTTTTTTGATTTCATTTTGCGAGTTTTTTACAATTAACCATTACATTAGGTTCCATATGTAAATTTAAAACATGAAAGAATCATATAAGGCTTTGAAAAGACAAAGCCACAATGGCAGCTTCGTGTGTAGATATTGTTCTAGCATTACTAAGTATAAATTTCTCATGCAGGGCAAAATCAATTGTAGCAATTTTTATTTTCATTGACATTCACAGAGTAATAATAACGTGACAATATGATTGTACATATAACGTGTTTTTTTACTATGTCCAAGGAATAGTTTTGGTAAAATTAATAGAATAAAAATTCAATTTTTTTAAACACTTTTTTTCATAAAAATATAATTATCACTTCGACACGTTAGTATCATCAATGGTCAAATTGAAAACTTAGCGATTTTGTACTTTTCATTCCTGTACATATTTAGCTGTGAATATAAGTATTTCACTTACGTGAAATCACATTCCGTCTATTCTATTTTTGGGTCTTCTAATTAATGGGATATTAATTTTCAAAGCTTTAATAATAAGTTGTTAAAACTGGAAATGATTCATTCTAATAACGTGACAAAAAATAATTAGACATCTACAAATCAACATATCCAAAACTTTGTTTGAGGAATATTTCCATGTAATTTAATATTTATAAAAAGTAATTTCAAGTGCTATTGAATATAATGTTTGTTCATGTTATTCTAAATTTTAGAGTTATCGTATTTCTTGATAATTTTATAACTTTTTAGTTCAATATTGAATTGTTTAAAAATTAATAAATATACAAAACATATCTGAGTCTATTATTATTCACAGTGAAAAAGTACTATATGTTTTAAATTAAATAAGAAAATGAATATTTTTTATTGTATAACATGTTTAAAAAAAAATATTCAATTTTGAATGTCCATTGATTTTAATTTTCAAAAAAATACATTCACATTAAATATAATCAATATACCGAGATTATTGTAAAAGTGCGACTACTTTACAAAATGAAAATGAACTGTCACAAAGTTATTTCAAATAAATTCCGGTTAGTTGGAAGAAATCGTGCTTCTGCGATAAACTCACTCTTTGTATATTGGTCGTATTTGATTTAAATGCATTTTTATGGAAATTTTCTTGATCTATGCACAGTGAAGAATACTCGTATTTGGATAAATGAGTCATTACAATAAATGGATATTTACTTAAATTGCGGTATGAAATATAACTAGATATTTTATACTTATATAGGCTGAAACTTAAATAGTAATGAATTTTGAAGATGGACAACTTATGTGAAAGCCTCTCCAGTTAAAAAGATAATTAAAGAATGAAGAAATTACTAAATAATCATATTAAATTTTTTATAAAGTATAAAAATATACTTCCACGACATATTCAAAAATGTTACGATAATATTTTGTAATTATAAATAGTATTACATAACAATGATTTAAATTCTGGCAAACTTGATAAATGAGTCACACAAGCAATTCGGAACAAATAAAACAAACAGAAACCTTTTCCGAGATAATGGAACTGTATCTTTCTATACATACATACATACATACATACATCTTCTTCCCCTTGTCCTAGTTGGGTCGGGGGCCCATTGCGCCTAGGTACCTCCTCCAGAAATCCCTGTCCACCGCTGCTTCCAGGACCTCTGGCCACTCCAAACCAAGTCTTTCATCACACAAGTTTGACACCTGCCCTTGCCAGCTTCTTCTAGGGCGGCCCACCGGTCTTCTGCCCTCTCCCACAGCCTCCAAATATCTAAGTGGTAGTCTGTCCTCTGGCATGCGGAGAACGTGACCCAGCCATCGCAACTGCGACCTCTCTATATGCAGGAGTACCGGTTCCACATTGAGAGCCTCACGAACATACGTATTCCTTATACGGTCTCTCAATGACACACCAGCCACTCCCCTGAGGAACCGCATTTCCGCTGCCTGTAGCCTTGATCTCACGCTCTCCGTGAGCATCCAAATCTGGTGTCCATATGTCCATATCTTTCTATAGGCAATAAATTCTGTAACTAACCACTATCCTGTAGTTAAGTGTCCAATCAAAGGAGGTGTCCATTAAGCCACGATACTTGCAGAATTGGTGAAATGAAATGAAATGAAAGTATGTAAAGTGGTTACAATAAAAAGTGAACCTATTTAACAATGTTTTGTTTCAAAATCTGTTGTTGCATCCCTACAAGGATTACACCTGGCACTCAACGTATTTATAGAGTTAACCTCGAGATATGACCCATAAGGGAGTATCACCCGGGTTATAGTTAAAAATTATATGATGGATAGATCTCAGACTATAGAAGTAATCAGAAATTAGAATGAAACCAAATATTTTGGATTGAATTGTTTGTTTTCCCATGTATGCTTATTATAAATAGTTAACTGGTCCGGAATTCATTGGTTTTTTTATGATTCTTTTTCATTATCTGATCTTCTACATCTAATTATTCATTATTTCATTTGTTTATTTAATTTTTCATATATTCATTTGTTCGTCTTTATCATGCATGCGTTTAATCATGAACTCACTGTCATACTTATTAATTTGTTCATACGAGATTTGTTCAAATCTTTATTCATAAATTCATTAATTCCTGTATTGTCTCAGTTTATTCATTTCTTTCATTGATTTGATCGTTTGTTCACACATTCATATAATCATTAATTCATTGACATGTTTTGTTTAATATATAACTTATTGGCACATTTGTTCACTAAATCATACTAAAACTTTATGTTAGTTATTTTTAATTCTTTATTAACTTCATTTTATTTTTTTATGTAGCTCGCCTCGATACAGCGCAACCTAGTGAGGCTGCTGCAACATAATTGTAATCACATTGGTCATGTACTGTCTTTGGTTTTGGTTGTATACTGACTGACTGAATAAAGTATTTATTTATTTATTTAAAAGTCCCACTTGTGAGTTTATTAATTTGCAAGTTAACTTTTGAAAGCTTCCGCTCTCATCGTCAGGCAAATGTCAAGTGATGCTATATTTTTAAAATTAAGTGACAAATAGAGATAATTTTCTAGAAAAACTCTGAACAAGGAAGGTCTACACGGTTATAAAAAAATATACGTGCTTCTGTGGACGGTCTTGTATAAAAACAGCATTTGCCTTTAATCAATATCAGAAAAACTAGAGTTTTTTTTATACAGGTCGCGTTTCCTAATTATATATATCAGGTTGTATTGTTATTTTTATATTTGATTACATAATTGTTTAGAAATGTTAATATAGAAATCAAGGAGGAAATCTCACTTCGTGAATAAACTTTGTTCACGCTCTAGAGGTTACATATAATAAGGAGTAAAGTTTTCCGGGAGAATCTGCCATATTAATTAATATCATTACGGGTGATGTTGCCATGTATTAGTTCTGATGAATATACCGTACTTCAGGAGTGATAAAATACATTGCCACCTTACATTGTATTCATTAGAACTTGGAGTCCTCAGTAAAATTACATTACACTACAACTGTTCCAGATTATACTGTATTGTAACTGATAATTGGTCATTGTTTTTTTGTCTTTAACTCTCCACAAAACTTGTCATAAATAACAAGTAAATAGTTTTAATAAAAATGACAATGTTAGTTCACACAAAAAATTGAGATTAAGTAAATTATATGCGTAACTTGCGAAGTGGTATACTAATATTACTTATATATTAATTTAAAATAAGACTGAAAGTATCCTGTACAAGATTCTAAATACTACTTGATATAGAAGTAAATGATTGTTGTTTTTAATAATACGAGTAAAATAATACGTTGATGAGAAAAAGGCATTTAAATAGAAGATGAAGTGTAATGAGTAACATAATTAACAGGTGTATTTATAAATGTAAAATGTACCAACAATGTAAAACAATGTGAAAGTATCAGATATCTCAAATAGATAACCATATTAATACGTAAACGTTGAGATGCTTTTCTCATTTCTTTCGACTAGATTTTTCATAAACATGATTGATTTTGTAATCTACGCTTCATGTCTAAAGCCAGCCAATTAATAAACTTTTAAACGTCCTAAACAAATGAAAGTACATTTAATTCAAATGTTTTCTCCACAATTTCAATCTTATCACTAAATATGTAAAATTAGACAAAAATAAAATGGCTGTTGACAGAAATAAAATTTGTGATTATTATTGTATTCTATTTCTATTACTATGATCATATTGATTACCAATAATAAAGATTGAATAATTTATATGCGTATTTGAAGATAAAAAATATTCCGAAATAGATTTGTCGATTAAGTAAGTCGTTAAATAAAAAATAGCGTTTCAACGACATACACAATATGTTGAGTGAATGAAATATTACAGCGGTGTTTAATTATAGTAATTCGTTAGTAATTAAAGGCAGTACAACTGATCTTTGCTACAAAAAGAATGAAAAAATATCCAGTGATGAATATCTACCAACCTTTTCCTTTGAAAATGTGGGTGTAAATTTGAATAATTATGTGTATTAATTAAAGTATGATAATGCCTTCTTCACGACAAAAGTAAAAATTACATGAATATTAAAATATCACCCTAGCAAAAATTTCTTTTGTCAACTATAAAAAAATGTAATGATATTGTCAAAGCATTTTTATACCTTACATTTTCGTATACTTCTTTTGAACGTAATCGTCTCACCTGTCACAATTACATAAATAATCCCGTGACTGGATAGGAAAATAACAATATATATCATTTTATTATATTTAGTAATTTTTAAGAAGTAAGATAACTTACAGTAGCACTGAAGATAAAACACTTGTCCCAACGGTGTAATGTAAAAAGTTCCTATCTATCTATTACTAGCACTCCTTATGGTGTAGGCAGAGAGGGCAGAAACTCAACTTTATTTGTCCTAACACACTTTCGGTATTTACACATACTCTTTTCAACGCGTTTCTTTTGTTTGCGTGACAATTTTGCCTACTCAGTGTGCGACCTTCCATGAATGTTTAAACCGCATGATTATG
Organism: Athripsodes cinereus; assembly: GCA_947579605.1. NCBI lineage: Eukaryota > Metazoa > Arthropoda > Insecta > Trichoptera > Leptoceridae > Athripsodes > Athripsodes cinereus. Next base: position 16,234,376 of record OX388315.1, read on the forward strand.
AAAGGTGGTTTTTGAATGTCCGTACTTTCTTTTATGTACACCTTTCTTACATTTATACTTTCTCATCATCCTTCCATCATCTTCTATTTGTTCCACATTCTTAAATTATTTCAAATTATTTTCACAATACTCGTCTGACATCTGCTTATATTCCTTATATCCTCATTCTTTTCCCAATCTCTGCGTTCTTTATTTAAATGTACAAAATTGTATCTTATGTATATATCTCTATGGTGTTATTGAAGTGGTATTGTACTTGTTATAATGGGTTTTTAAACAAGCATTTACAAGAAATTCTTCAATAATGAAAACTAAATAAGAACGAGTCGCTATTCTATACTTGTTTTGTGTTCATTAAATGAAAGTTTAATCAGAGAAAACTATTTTTTATACAATCCAAAAAAATATTAAAAATGTCAATCAAATACAAAATAAATGATTGTGACACCCACAAGCTTTAAGTCTTGTAAAATCTCTATTTATTTATCTTCACCATTACGATATCGTCTACAAGTGGAGTAGCCAAATATATAAAATCAACATGAAAGTTATCCACACTAAAAAAAGAAGATATTCACGATGGAAGGTGTACCTCATCGCAAAATTGAAGATAGTATAATGATGTTTAACGAATCTTTATCTTTTATAGTCAGTAGCCCGGAGGTGGAATATCAGCCTCAAGCACATGAGGTGCGCAATTCTTTTCCAGTTGCCGACAAACTCTCCTTTCTCGTCACAAGCTTTTAGATTACTGTGAAAGATGTATAAGGTTGTATTTGGGTTGAAAACAAATACCCATTACACCTTAAAAAAAGTGTGCTTAAACTAGATATTTATGAAGAACGGTAAAACTGTCCTTTGTCAGTGACCCCTACAAAGCAAAAGGGTGATAATCTTAATCCACTTTTATGAATAATTTTATGATATTAGCAAATACCTGTCAGGATTAAGTAAATTTAAATTTATTTCATATTCGAAATAAAATTTTAAGGACTTTGATTGTATGATGTCTATGACCAACCGCAAGTAAGTGGATGGCCTTCGAATATAGAATAGTACTGTATGAAATACTTCATAGTTGGAAATATAGAACATACAAGGACTGTTTGTGATATTCAGTTAATACTTTTTTTATACATTACACGTAACTTATGCTCTTACATCATCAAATCATAATAATATATTATTATATTCTCCCTTCAAATAAACTGCCACGATGGTCAAATACAGAACCAACTGTACAGTAATGAATTTGCTTCAGATATAATAATAGAAAAAAACTACAACAATCATAAGAAACAGTCGAGTTAAGTTTATAATAAAACATTGTATTTTTATTACGGATATTATTTTGTGACAGTTTTAAATCTAAAAACTATTAAAATGTCTTATAAAATTGATAATTTTTCTGAGTAAAGCTAAGACTCGAGGTAAAATTGTAATCATTGGAAATATGGCGTGAAAGGAAATTATTAAATAAATAAATTAAAATAAAACACTTATTTGTAGTATATCCACGGTGACTTTTTATTGGACGCGAGTCGTCTTTCAATAAAAAGTCACGTGGATATTTAGATTATGAACATATACAATAATCCTGAATATTTAATTTTTGCTCGCGGAAAAGACGACTTGCATGTTTATTACAAGAACTTAGTTCATTGACACGAGTTCTGATCAATTTTAGGCAATGTACCTACTTAGTTCTACGAAAATTCAAAATTATTATAATAATAATAATCACACACTTACAATATTTTAATTGTCCAGGGTGATAATTAATACAATCATCACCTTTATTAAAGAAATTGTTTAACGAAAAATAAAGCTGTATGCTTATTAAGTCTTTAGTCATAACAGTATTAAAATAGCATTTTAACTTATGTGTTAAGCATACGATTAGGTTTTAAATCCATAGTTGAATGTATAATGTAACAGAAAAGCTTTAGAAAGCCACTAAGTAGGTACATTGACTAAATAAATATCTTGAATTTAGTCAATGTACCTATGTACTAAGACGATAAGTCACTTTAGTAGTAACATTTAATGAATCACGGATTTGGTATGTATGCAAAGTATAATCAGTATGAAATAACCACGTACGTTGTCTTTTGTGTGTTTCGCTACATTATCTACTACTATTTTATCATCACGGCATATCCCACAAATAGGATACACGCAGCGGGCTATCTGTAAGTAATAAATATGAAATAAAAAATAAGAGGTTCAGGATGGGTGGCATGCTTTATAGCTACATATATTGTAGATGTTAACTGCCTTATACACGAGATTTTACAAACACCTGAGAGGACACAGGACACTGGAAGACCTTTTCTTTATCATAGCTTCAAATATTTAAAAAATTGCGTATTTTATTTAATCTCAATTAGTAAGTACAATAGTACCTACTTTAGATATGGGTTAGTAGGAAGACATCGCGTTTCTGCGATAAACTCGCCCATTACCTAAATTTATTTATCCAGTAATACTATTGTCTTGTTTTTTTTCTATTGCTTTTTTTATTATCTTTTTTTATTTGTTTATAATGTTATAAATGAAATATACAAATATAACTTAAATCTAACCTTAAAATACATATAAATATAATTCAAACCTAAAATTATACACATATTATACACTTTCAGCTGGTTATACCTGTAATACAAGAAAAAATAATAGCAATGTAAAGCCTTATAACCATAATTTTAATATTTATCTTTAACATACTTTAAACATCTACCACGGAAGACTGATATTGTAGAAGAGTTTCTAATGGTCTCTGGAAGTTCATTAAAGGTATTGAGACCTTTATTAAACAGACTGTTGTTGGTGGATGATAGTCTGTTTCTTCCAACTCTGAACAAATCACGACTTCTTGTGGGATAGGTATGTACTTCTCTGTTATATTTTATATTTTAACATAAATAATGTGGCATCAAAACCTTTTTCATCTTAAAAATAATAACTAAAGTATTAAAAGTATTCAACTGATTTATGCTCAAAAAATTTAGTACATTTAACATCTTTTTTGTGCAATGAATTTTTTTTTTATTATAGTTGGAGGAACGTCTAAATAAATGTATATCACTGCGTTTATATATGTGACCGTATACTAAGGACATCCCACTTGATGTAGCATTGATTGTCCATCGTCATACTATATAATAAATAATCTTATATTTGTGGCATTTATACGTACATACCAAAAATAAATATTATGCACTTATTCATTGATTACACAAAAGGATTGTGTTAATTTTTTATCAAATCGTAACACATTGATCAGATGGATGTACGTGAGCGTCAGCATGGTATTTTTTTTTTTTTTTTTTTTTTTTTTTTTTTTTTTTTTTTTTTTTTTTTTTTTTTTTTTTTTTTTAAAAAAAAGATATATCTGGGTTTTGTTATAAACCCAAATACAACCTTATACACCTTCCACAGTAAGCTAAAAGCTTGTGTCGTATTATACACATATTTATATTTGCTGTTGTGTTTTTCATCAAATTAAAAGCCTTTTCGAGATCAAAGCAAAACATTACAAAGGAATTTTATTGTTAAGTTGAGTATATACTCTGATAATGCTTCATGTTTATTATATACACGATAGGAAATTGATGTAAATTTTTTTACAAGAAATTAGTAAGATAATACTAAAAATTGTATTTAAAATAAAATACTACGTATTGTAAGAGAAAACGCTCAAATGATAATAAAAAATAAAGGGGTCCAGACAGAATATTTATGTTGGGTTGGCATAGGATAGAAATAAGTGACATGCAAATGAAGAAGCTCCAACAGTAGATAAAGGGGTCTAGGTGGAATATGTTGGCGGAGGACAGAAATATGTTATGTCCAAATAAAGACATTCCAGAAGTAGATAAACATGAACTGAAGACGTAACAAAATAAATTGCTGTTAATAGCTGTTCAGGCCCTTATCGAATTATATTTTTTCAATCAAAAATTATAACAACATATTATAATACTTATATCATTAAAAAATAGCTTAATCAGGATCAATGTACCTATTAATGTATCGTTCGTTTTGATATTTACTAAGAAAGTCTGTGTAAAGAGGTGTCATTGCTCCAGCTATCATTCTGAATATAATGAAAATATATTGAATGTTGCAGTTTAATTTTAAAACGGTGACTAGAATATAGACTATATAATATGAAGTGATTTTCTTGTTATTCGAATAAAATGGAATTTTCAAACCTACGAGAACGTTCACCAACTCCTCCCATCTCTCTTACGCTTCTCATATTAATATTCTTTTTCAGGGAAGGAAACTACACTAACCGCTGTAGGTATATCGTGTAGGTATATAGGATTTCATATCTTATATCAGATATGAAATCTTACGGACCTTAACGTCCTTCAGCAGCTGTCTACTGCAATTGGCTCTAATATTGGCTCAAACAATTGGCTCTTATAATTGTCTCTTTCTTATAATTGGCTCTCATTGGCTCTCTCAATCCAGTGAAAAAAAAATACCTGAAGCATTATCATTCCCGGTAGACGCGACAAAGAGACATTTGAACCTTACTAACAGTGTTCAATTAATATCAAAGTTAAAATGCACTGATTAATGAAGTACAAATAAAAATATTGCAGTTCAAAAGAATTTTTTTCATTCCGAAACACCGTATATATACAACAAGAGGTAAACCCAGCATGACGTGTCTTCAGAGACAAATTGGTAATATGCAGTACGATGCTTCTGGACTCAAATCCTCCTGAGAGCGGTGTTCTGGCAATGGTTGGTTGTACGAAATGCTTTACAGCGTTGAGTGTAATCACTCGTAGTGAGAAGGACTAGTACTGAAAAAACATAGAGAATAGGTGGAGTAGGTGAACGTCCACGCCGAGAGTACCTGGAGGACCTGCTGGTGGACATGCGCTGCTCATCATATGCAGAATTCAAAAGAACCGCACAAGACAGGGAGGAGTGGAGGAGAAGAATTAAAGAGATAATTGCTGCAAACCAATCCCAGGATTGAAACCAGAGAGAGAGAGAGAGAGAGGTGAACGTTTCCTAGGAGTAAATCGCGCTAAAAAGAGCCGAAAGCCGATTCGTAAGCATTGGAGTACTCTCTGTCTATCCTAAAAAATGTGAAGCTTAGTATCAGGATGCAGTGTCTCTGTCCATAATATGTAACACATATACATACCTATGTATTGAATAATAACAGCATATACTACTAGTAACTTTAATAGCAACGTCTAAAGAATTTTAATAAAATGGCAGCAGGAGAAAGAGAGTGAACAACTCATGTAATAAAATAATTATATAAAATAAAAATAACAAACTTTGTTTAATTCCACTTTAGTCAATACAATAAATAACTAAAACGTTTTCGGGCTTACACCCATCTTCAGTAGTTACGTGCTTTTTGTAGACTGAATACAAAATAAAACAGTGTCACTATGTTAAGCTAGCGGGGGATGGTGAGGGGGAGGGGGTGGGTTTAGGCAATATTTTCATAAGAGGGGATGTTAAGGGCGGGACTTGTACATTTAAAATGTTGTTATCTTTGTTACTATTTATATGGATTGTTTCTAATATGTCTAATCTCCTACTTTTATCACAAATATTTAAAACTTCTACATTGACTAAACTAAATTTATGACCTGTGTCCCTACTATGATCCGCAATATCAGAGTTTATAGAAAAATTTTATCTTCTTTTAAATTACTGTCGTCACATTTTTCTTCCAAGACTTTCTCCAAGCATATGAGTGCTTCATCTACTGGAATGTTGGTGAATAAACTTTTAACGTCAAATGACACTAGGGTGGCATCCTTTGGTGGCGTATTTCTCTGAAGGTTGTTACAAAATTCAATGGAATTTCTAATTCCGTATTTTGATTTAAAATTCGTTGCTTTAAAAAATTTTTGATGATTAAGACATGCATTAACCAGAACTACTTTTGCTTCGAAGAATAATTCTACGCACAAATTAGTGGATTGCCAATGGGATCTCCTCTTTCGCCATTACTCGCGGAACTGTTCATGGATAATTTTGAAAATAGAATATTATCATCATCCAATAATCTAATATCACAAATGTACTATTATCAGAGATACGTGGACGATGTGTTCTTCATGTTTAAAGGATCAAAAAGACAACTTAACAATTTACTTAATTTATTTAATTCCCAACACGATAGAATAAAATTTACATACGAAGTTGGTGAACAAAACAAATTAAATTTTTTAGATACAACTATTACAGTAGAAGATAATAAATTTGTGTTTCAAATCTACCGGAAAGACACGTACTCAGATAACATTATCCCGAATGACTCCTGCCACCCAAAAACACACAAGTTAGCAGCTTTCAATTCAATGATCCATCGCCTTACATCTTTACCTTTAACAACACATAATTACAATAGAGAAGTGGACATAATTAAATCAATTGCGAGAAATAACGGCTATGAAGAAAAATATATAACGAAGATGATTCACCAAAAAGAAGAACAGTTAATAATCTACAAATATCTTTATAATAAACAGAAAAAGGACGAAGATAAGAAACCATGGAGAAGAGTGTTATATATGGGAAAACCCACAACAGATTTATTAAATATGTGTAAAAATAAGAATTTTAAGCCAGCTTTGTATACAGATAATAGTTTAAGAAGATATATTTTGAATAATAAATGTAAGGTAGATAAATTGGACAATAGTGGTGTATATAAAATTAGTTGTAATGACTGTAATTCAATTTATATAGGGCAGAGTGGTAGGAAAATTAAAACTAGAATTAAGGAACATATGAATGGGATTAAAATTTTTTCTATAAACTCTGATATTGCGGATCATAGTAGGGACACAGGTCATAAATTTAGTTTAGTCAATGTAGAAGTTTTAAATATTTGTGATAAAAGTAGGAGATTAGACATATTAGAAACAATCCATATAAATAGTAACAAAGATAACAACATTTTAAATGTACAAGTCCCGCCCTTAACATCCCCTCTTATGAAAATATTGTCTAAACCCACCCCCTCCCCCTCACCATCCCCCGCTAGCTTAACATAGTGACACTGTTTTATTTTGTATTCAGTCTACAAAAAGCACGTAACTACTGAAGATGGGTGTAAGCCCGAAAACGTTTTAGTTATTTATTGTATTGACTAAAGTGGAATTAAACAAAGTTTGTTATTTTTATTTTTATTTTATAAAATGAATTTCCACAGTGTAACTCACATAAAATTAGAAAGTTAAATAATTATAGTATGCACGTTAGTACAATTTTTTCCATCATATGCAGCTTCCATTTTTCGAAGCATAGTTATACTTGAAAAAATAATGGAAAGTGTATGTAGATGAGTATTCAAAAAGAAAAGTAATATTCTTTCAAACATTTAGTACATGTTTCTTTCACTTATGTAGCACTCAAGATTTAGATTTCTCTTCAGTAATAATGCAAAGCAGCTTGAGATGTATGTAATATGAATTAGAACACAAATAAGACGCTATCTTGTGTCGGAGATAACTCGCATTTTTTATACTTTTTGTTTTACATTACTTTTCACCCATCCAAATAGGTATTTTCTCATAGATAAAGTGTAAATAAGAGATGTAAACATGTAAAATCACTACATAATTACATATGTACATACTGTACTTCCTAACCAATATACATAATTTTCGAAATTTGATTATTTTTTTTATAATGCTCGAGTATCAAAGGCAAGTGAGTTTATTTACAGTGATCTGATTATTAATATCTTTTCATTTTTCCACTCAATAGGATACTTGTTGTACGTTGATAATGATTTACATTACTTTTATAAACCCACTTATTTCCCTCCCTTCAAGCGTATGCAAACAATCAATATTACGGGCTATATTTAAAAAATATAGGTACCTATGCATTGTTTATTAATTGGGTTAGTTGGAAGAAATCACACCTCTGCAATATACTTGCCCTCTATATATTAGTTGTATCGTGGTTTTTTAATTAAATTTGTTTTTATGTAAATTTGCTTGTTATCAATGGGCAGTTAAAAAGTATAAATAAAATTAGAGAGATATAAAAATTTACTGTTTTATCTCCGAGTTAACAAACTTCTCACAATTTAATAAATGAATCCATTCATTCTTAAATATGTAGGTATGTTTAAAATAATGTTTTATATGTACTAATGTACTTATATTCATTAGAATAGAAAATAAATATTTTTATCCAATGTTTCACTGTTTATGCACCGTGTTTTTGGATAGCAAAATAATATAATTATGTAATATCATTTATTGAATAAGAGATTGTAGTGCAGAGAAAAAGTTTTAGTGAAACAAAATTCAGATTTAGAATGAAAAATGTATGAAATGAAAAATCATTCGCTATCAATGTTTTGTCAAATTATTGTTATTTCAATTGATTGCGGTGTTTGTCGCGTAAACATGTTTAAAAATAAAACCGAAGTAGGAGCTACTCTCCTCCACACCCTCCAGTAAAAATCTTAGGTTGAATGTATCTTACAAAATATTTCAGTGTACCAATACATACTATCTTAATTTTTTCTACTTTTATTGTTATAAAGATATGTGATGCTGAAACTCTATTTATAAAAGTTTTCTTTAAAGGAAAACAATCAAGGCGTGTTTAACCAACTCTTTTTTTGTAATATTCAATTAGCAATCAAAGCATGGTGTTGATATTTAATATTGATATAGAACTCTTTAATAGGGTTTCTATTCAATTAACTTAACCTTATTGTATTGCATGAATATTAGTTAAAACTTATAAAGCTTTCAATTTCTTGTTTGAAGTGGTTGAATATTTGATACAACTTCCTAAATGCCAAATTTGTTTAAAGGCAAGAAGTACCGGACTTATCTACTCTGAGGAGAGATCAGTTTTATATTTCAGTGAAGCCTATGTACCTAGTTGTTGGAAATGATTTTTAGTAGATGTGTTATGTAAGCAACAGGTTGAAACTACAAAGAGTTATCAGTTGATGTATTTTTAATATAAATAGATGATGAAATTGAAAGAAAAACTTACTTGAAAAACATAAAGATGACTAGAAGATTTCCAAATATCCCAGCGGCCAATACGAACAGATATATAAAGGCGAGGATGTAATGTGCTTCTTTGGACTGGGGTGGATATTTAAGCCAATGCTCATTGATGATATAAAGGTAGTCATCTGTGAACCAGCCATGCTGTCTCCACTTCTCCACTGGATACATCTCCTTAAATTTCTCAATTAAATATTCAATACTATCGTTCTTAACACTGATGCTCACTTCGCTCGCATTACTTATTAAATTCTGTGGCGTCACTATATTATCGGTCCAGGTTTGGGGAGTTTTAACGATATGTGAATTATCTATATTCTTCTTAAAGTCAAACTCTTCGACAAAGTGATTCTTGTATTGAGTTTCTATATCTCGGTATATTTTATTCATGTTCGGCAGGATTCGGAAAGTGATTTCGTATTTGGGACGTTGCTCACTTTTATTCAAGCTCACTTGATTTAAATTTAAAAGACCTAATAATGTTAAATTTTGATCGTTTACTAAGGAATCGGGATTGAGAAGGTTTTCAATGTTCAGAGCTTCGGTTTCATTCATCAAATTATTCAGTTTTCTTTGAGGGTGTGTACTATTAATATTTCGTTTTAATCTATTATTAAATTTATTAACTTTTTTTTCAAAGTGAGTGGCATTTATGATTCTATTAATATTTCTGTGTAATTTTGTAAAATTATTTTGGGTATTAAAGTAACCTCTGTCTAGTTTTTGTAATTTGATATGATGATGAATCTTTTTAATTATAGTATTATTAAGACTATGAGATAAATTAGCACGGTTGGCATTTACGTTGAAAATAGTAGATCCGATAATGAAAAAATTTGTAAGTACGATGCCGAAACACCAAATAAATAGAAGGTACTTCATGTTTATTTTTTTTACAAATTCATTTAAAAACGTAACTTATGAACCCATATTTATTTATTTACTAAAAATAAAACACTTAAAAAATGATTTAAGATCTAATAACACTGATACATACAAATAATAAACACACGAAATAAACTTTTCAGAAGAAACTACGTTATGCATTAGACGGAGCGCTACCTAGAATACGTGTAATACTGCCTTCCTCGCATAGAGATCGGAGGAAACTGAGTTCCAACCACCATTTACAATTACAAACAACAACAGACAGTGTCCGTTCCTGATGCGCGTCACCCTTATAAAGTCACGGACCGATTGTACAGCCCATATATGTATTTACGTGTTGCACAATCCCTTGTGGAATTGTTCACTCTACGAGTATTATGTTTACCTACCTTTAATTTAATCAAACCAAACGATTTACATAATAGTGTATTCCTCTGGAGAGTCATAACAGCAAGTGGATATTGAATGTTGGATATTAATAATATTAGCCCACTGTACTGGCTTCCATTAGAAGCATTACATATAATTTAATAGAAACAAATATATTTTAGTCCGTTCAGGAATGGGAAAATAATACCTTCTAAATAAACCCTATTAAACGTGTACTAATTTATAAAATTAAATAAAAGTACGTATTTACATCTTATCACTAAAATTGTGATAGATAATATGTAGGAATATCCCAAAATGTTGGGGCCAGATGTGACACTAGGGACTAGATCTCCTTAAGCAGGAGGTACAAAGATTACGTTCATAGTTCTATTTTCGTAAATACATCATTTAAAAGTATAATATGCTGCTTTGTTTAATGTAAAAACAATAAACTTTCGTATATAACTTCACGCAAAACGGTTTCAAAAGCTAGTACATAATAGATTAATGGTACGTACTGGTATAGTTATTGACAGAGATAGGCTCTCAGCCAAGAAGTGAGTCGGTCATGGTATAGGTATGTATTTTAGTAAATTTCGAATTGTTATATTAGCAAAAAAAAATATACTACAACATAGACATACTCCAGTATATAACTTCACGCAAAACGGTTTTAAAGCTAGTACATAATTACTTATGTACATATATATAATGCAGCGCGGTACATTTTTTTCGGAATTTATGTGTTCCAACATCGATGACCTTCATGTATTAGCAATGTATGTCTTACAACTAACGTCAGTTTAAAACTGGATGCAAAATTTGATTGGCTGCATGACCGATTTTTTCATTGAATTACAGATCGAGTATATCTTTGTACTACCTATATCATCACGGCATATCCCACAATTATCAAGTCTTTAAGGAATTTTGTGGAATGTAAAATATACGATTATTCAAACCAGCAGTTCCTTGGATACACATTTAATAAATGTCGAAATTAAAAAAAAAAACAAAGTTTTCTTCTACTATATGTTTTACTGTCGAGAACGAGATAGACGTCTTTTGTCTTGTAAAGAAATTGTCAATCGTTATGTAAGGACATTGTCATTGTCAAAATAAATTGACAATGATCTTACAGGAAGAAAGACGTCTCTCTTGACAGTAAAATATATGGCCAAAGAAAACATTTGTCTTTTAATTTTGTTATGGAATTCTACTGCCTAAACATCGACACAGTGAATGAATTTAATAAATGTATTTATATTTTTTATTTTATGGTAAAAAAAAAATTATCTGGATTTTGTTATAAACCCAAATACAACCTTATACACCTTTCACAGTAAGTTAAAAGCTTGTGTCGTAAAAGGAGAGTTGTCCGGCACATGGGATCGAACCACGGACCCCTTGTTCACGAGGCTGAGACTCTATCTCCAGGCTACCGACGAACTCTATAAATCTGCTTCACTCAGAGTAAAAAAAGGAAAATAGTATTCATAGATAGATGGTATAAAAAAGCATCAAACATGCTCATGAAAATAGTGGAAAATAATAAAGAACGGCGATATTAAAAAATATTGTCTGAGAATGTTAACTTTTAGAGCTTTGTTTATTTTGTTAAGCATGTTTTGTTTTAACGTGACATGGTAAGATGGAATAAATTACCCATATAGTGATAATCTCGCTCCTGCATTTCATCACATTTTTTATGTAAATTGATTATTGGCTTTATTATGTAACTGATGAAATGTCAATAGAATAAAGTATATAAATAAATTCAACTTGAATATTACAATATTTTCTTATTCCCGTACGTCTTTTCAATGAAATGAAATGATAGCGATTTGACGTAGAAAGTTTTATATTTCACAATTTCAGACATGATGTCACATACTGACATAATGTTTGACAGAAAATTAGTTACATAGTACAATTTTAATGTATGCTTACTTTAATATTCCGTAATATGTCAGAAAGATTGAAGTTGTTTAGGAGATAATTTTATGGTAAAGATATGGGGGGTATATTCTCATATTCTTATGCCAAATCCAAAAATTGACAGAGAGGGAGAGGGAGGGGGGAAAGGTTTTTTTACAAGCTGGATGTTTTTTGAAATTATTATGTAAAATAAATAAGAATCTAAGTACCAAGCGAAGTTCAGAGTTAAATATATTGTATCGATAAATCTAAGATGCTGCCCTCTTAGAAATACACCCATGCAGGGCATGAGATTTTGGTGGTTCTCACAAAATGGGAGGTGGTCAAAATGAGGTTGGGAATCAATGGAATAGACTATCCTTTCCCAACCTGTGCATGCGGACCATTTTGTATAGATAGGTATGCACCCGCGACTGAATGTTAAAGTAATGAAAAAATTGGAATTTAGTTACTCATGAAAAGCATAACCATTTGAAAAAAAGAAAATCTTAAAATTCCGAAAAATGAAAACTAAAAAAGGCCCACCTATTGTGAAGAAATTAGTTACCTTAGTAATTTTTTTATTATTTCTTTATTCAAACTTGAGTTCGCCATTATTTTCTATATTTTCAATTGCGCCTATGCTTCATAAAATTTGGGAACCCCTAGACTATATGGATCTTCCTACCCTATATGCGTGCTGATTTGGATGAAGTGGTCTTTTATCCAGTAGCTCGCTTCTTATGTAGTTGTCTACTACTTTGTCCGATGGAGAGTAGTAGACAACTACATAAGAAGTTAGCTACTGGATAAAACACCACTTCATCCAAATCAGCACGCATACAGGGTAGGAAGATCCACGGACTCCGCCCTGTGTGAGCTGACTGAGTTAATCAGAAGAGCCTCGACAGTAAAGAAATAGCTCTGTGTGCATTCTTGGACATAGAAGGAGCTTTTGACAACACCTCCCATGAGGTAGTCGAAGAAGCGCTAAAGAAAAGAGGAGTAGGCAGCACAATATCCAGATGGATAAAACATATACTGGCCACAAAAACTGCGGAATCCAAAGTAGGAGAAAGCAACATTAAAGTTGTAACTACAAGAGGATGTCCGCAAGGAGGAGTCCTATCACCCCTCATCTGGAGTCTAGATGTAGACGAAATACTCGGGAAATTCACCGAGTACAGATACCATGTAAATGGATATGCCGATGACATAGTCATCACAATCAGAGGCAAGTTTGAAAATGTACTATGTGATTTATAGATGATAACAAACATGCTCAGTTGTAGATGAACATAAATAGTTGTATAGCGTTTTTCTAAATACAATAATTATGTAGGATCGTAATATGAACGTAATAGACCCTTCATTGGAATTATTAACCAAAATTAATTCGCTGTCTACTTTATTATTTGTATGTGGTTTTAAATCAGCGTGTAAAATACGCAATAAGTACCGTTATAAACAAAATACCACTTCAATGTTAAAATAATAATAATTCTTTATAGGTAATTACAAATTTAATTTAGTAAAAAGAGGATTCTAACACAATCAGGTTATTATGTTAATAGTCTATAAATATGTCGTGAAGGTGGAGTAAGTCGGTAGTAGGTAGAATTGAACCCGGATTTGTCGATTGAAACTCCGAGACTCCATCATCAGGCTACGAACCACATCTTTTTATACAAATTCTGAACAGCCGTGGGTCGAGTAAGAGAAATCGAATTGCGTGTATGAGAAATTGTATGAATGTAGAAGAAGGGAAAGACGTATGTAAAGATAGATCTATATAGCGTTCCGTTCTCTCTGCTTATCTCACTTGGGATACGGGGTGAGGGTATAGTATAGTAAAGGTCTCTATAGAAAGAGGACTTCCGTTCTTTTATGTTAACAGGTGTTCCGTAAAAGACTTGTGCTAAAAAAGAACACGAAGACATTTAACATTTTTAATTCAGCGATGTGTTATGCCAACCAGCTGGATTGCCCAAATTTTCCGATGAAACTTAGGAAAATAATTGTATATTAACATGCGCTGTTCATGTACAGACAACTGTGGAGTTTAATCGCATGTGTATTAACACATAGACCACAAATCACTCGAATCGGGTGGATTGCCGTAACCGATTAATTAACACATAGACATTGAATATTTTATCTATGTATCTATCTAGCTACATATGGCCTATGTACTTCTTAGGTTACCTTTGTAATGATGGGTCATTTTTATCAAATATTCATTATATTTCAAATTTATCCTCGACATACAAAGGATTATACCATAGACCCAATTTTTCTATATCAGTTAGGTACAAATTACCACCTTTGATTGAGTATGACAATATCATTGTGTGAATTTCATATTCAAAAACTTTTCAAATTGGAACATGGAACATAAAATATAGTTAACTTCGATATCTTGTTACGGTATCTTTTTACATGATTACACCAATATTATAATGTATGGTTTTTTAATGAAAAAATAAATAAATTTGAATTCAACAGTAGCCTGGAGGAGTCTTGGCCCCGTGCACAAGAGGTGCGCGACTTAATCCCAGAGCCCGTAGACAATTTGTACTTGGCGATCGCCTACAAACGAATTTTCGTCAATAACTGCAACAATAACGCATAATTATACGGTACGTGTAGGTAGATTGTCGAAGGAGTCTTGGCCCCGTGCACAAGAGGTGCGCGACTTAATCCCAGGTGCCGGCAAAACTCAACTTTCTCGGCACAAGCTTTTAGCTTACTTATAAAGTTGTATTTGGATTTTAAACTACAACTAGCTGATCCGGCAAACGTTGTTTTGCCATAATTATACATTATTTATAGGATATATTTTTTTAGTTAAATAAAAAATAACTAACACAAACAAAAAAACTAATATCGCTATTAAAAAATAGGGGTTGATAAGCTACACTGGCTTAGAGTCCCAGAGAGAGTAGAGTTCAAGCTGTGCCTCACGGTCCACAAAGCCTTGAACGGCACAGCACCTCTATGCCTCGCTGAGCTATGTCCCCTCGACGAAACTCTGAGGCGACCACTGCGATCAGCTTCCACCGCTGTAAACAAGCTTGTGGATCCCAACAGGGCAAACACTTCCAAATTCGCAGAGAGGAGCTTTAGCGTTGCGGGGCCAACTGCCTGGAACCGATTACCAGCGGATTTAAGAAAGAACCAGCCCACTGCAACGTTCAGGAGTAAGCTGAAAACACTGCTTTTCAAGAAAAGTCATGGCGCCCTTGAGATGGTCACGGATCATTAAACGGCGCCAAATATAAATTGTCTTTATTATTATTATTATTGATGAAAGAAGGGTGAAAATTTAGGGCTGTATGTATTTTTTAATGCCTCACAATGAGAAAAATACTAACGAAATTTCACAACGAATCATTGGTACGTACTATCAGATTAGGACCAGAGACAGTACAAACGATTCATTAGTACGAATCTATAATATTAACTTTTCGCAAACAAATTGTTGGTAAATTTACCAACGACTTGTTTGCGATAGGTAAATATTAGGTATAGATTCGTACTGATGACTCGTTTGTACTATCTGTGGTCCTAATCTGATACCAATGATTCGTTGTGAGTATTTTTCTCAGTGCACCATAAAAAAATAAAAATAAAAATATTTGTCCAAAAATTAAAAATAAAAATTTGGGGTAACCACCCTTAACTTTTAGGGGTATGAAAAACAGATGTTGGCCAATTCTCATCAGGTCTACCCGATAAGCACACAAAATTTTCTTGTAAACAACAGTGACTACCTTATTAAATTATTATTTAAAAGTAGGTATGTCGTTTGATTTATGTAGGTATGTTTAATTATTGGTTGTCCCTGTAGGCATTGATTTCTCTCTCTCTCTCTCTCTCTCTCTCTTTGGTTTCAATCCTGTGGATTAGTTTGCAACAATGCCTGCATCTTTATTTCAATTGTTCATCAAATTCAAATTTCAAGATTTCTCATCTTTGTTGTATGGATTATATGTAAATATACACCACCTACAGGGCACCTACCTATTCTCTTAATAAATTTAAATATCTCTCCGCTTTCGAATGTGATTACCGATTTACTTTAAATATGGTTAACGAACGTCTACCAAGATATTTTTTTACAATGGCTGATATTATTTTAAGTTATACAGTATATTGAAACACAGAGCTTTGAATCTCTCCTCAATTTGATATATACCTATAGGTACTTATAATTTTGGTTGTTAAAAAAAATGGAGAAGAACGGACTGAGGTTGGGCATCTGAAATAATGGCAAATGTACAATAAGTGTAAGAAATCGCAGATATTCGAGAAACACGTGGCTTCATCACGCAGACTAGACAATTTTCCGGGAAAATTGACTTGGTATGAATGTGGAAGAAGCGAATGAGTTACGCAAATAGAAGTTTGTCTAAGTTTCTCGACATTTGCGAGGGATGCGCGTGAGGGGATGGATAGAAAGTGAATGAAAAAATATATTCCATTTCTATATACCTGACGTAAAAATTATTTCACGCCCACAGCAAACTACGGACAATAGGTATCTATTTATATTAAAAAAAAATATAATTTATACTATAATATACCATCACGGCATATCCCATAAGTGGGGTAGCCAGCAGATCAGCTGCATGTAAGAAACACGCAAGCTGTCCTCTTCGTGCCAATATAAAATCAAGACATTCAGGATGGGTGGCAAACCTCATCGCTGAATTTAAGATGTATAATGTCTTAATTTTTTCGAACACCTGCCTTTTACAGGACACTCGAAAACTTACGCAGAAGAGTGGGAGACCAATTCTTTACCGTGTGCTCCACGGGACATAATTTCTTGTAAGGTCAACCGGGGCTATTGCGTCACAATACTTTTAATCACATATTGATTATAATATTTCTTCTTTTTGACTTATTAAACTGTGAGTAATAATACAAGACCCCATGTTTTATAGGGATTAATATTATGATGTCATCTTATTATGTTGTACACGGTTTTTGGGTAAAAATAATGATTTTTTCAAAGTTGAGATTTTCAGACGCTATAACCCCAGTTGGGGTTATTGCATCTTTCGGTAGTATCATGTAACTGACAAAGCTAGAAGCAATATTTGACCATTCATTCTGTTACACATATAATTTTATTGTTTATTATTATCTCTTACATCTGATTCCGTGCAAGGTTTCACCAAATCGAACAAATAAAAAAATACGGGGCTATAGCGTCTAGTATACATAGACGCAAATACCCCATACAAAATTTCAGGGGAGACAAACAATTTTGCTGTCATAAGTTCATATGTCATAATAGTTCATTGGATTGATTAAAAATAAAACAACACATTTAATGCCGGGTATTTGTTATTTTTATTATAACAAGAACAATCAATTATTACGAAAGAACATAACAATACGAATAGTTCTTTTCACTGGGTGTAAAATAAAAAATATTATTGAATATTAAACATTTAAAGTTTTATTTCAAGATAAGATGCCCTCGTTTGGATAATTAAGCACCATTTTGGAAAACCTGCAATAGATTACTTTAATCAAAAAAAAAAATAATATTATAAATAGAATATATAAAACGAACACTTAATTAAAATGTTTAGGATTCCTTATATGGGGCTATTGCGTTACACTAGTTGCAATAACCCCTACAAGACAGACGCAATAACCCCAAAATGAAATCCTAACCTTAACTTTTTTAAATGCATGGTGCCATAAAATATCAAGCTTATCACATAAAATAGTTAATAAAAAACAATGTTTAATAAATAAATTAACTACTTACATTTATAAAATATCGATTTTCTGCAAAAAATCTGAGATGATAATGGATTGAAAAGTTGACGTGTCACTAACGAAGAATCCGAACAATGTACCAAAATTATTAATTAATAAGGCATATTATAAAGAATAAAAACTGTCAAATATAGTCTATATGAGGTTGCTGGCTTCTTGTTGCGGGCAGTCGTGTTTTTTGTTATAGCGTGCTTACAGTGCTGTTATTTTTGTTCAGAATTATTTTTTGTTGTTGTTGCTGCTTCTAGGGAGCGGAGAGGGGCGGTCGATAAGTTTTTTTTTTTCTTTTATTATTTTTCTTACCATTTATTTTTCTTTTTAAAATACTGTATAAGTTCTTCACATATTAGCGTCTTTACATATCAAGATGGAGGCTCCTTCGGAGCCTCCTGATTTAAGAAAAAGATCAAGATCACCTAACGAGCTTACGAGCGTTCACCCTTCGAAGATGCCTTTTTCTCCAAGTGGTGTTACGGAAAGGCCATTGGAGTTGTATAGTTTGGAGGCCCCTGGCCCATATTTAATATTCGTACAAAATCAGGATCCAAGTAAACATATGGATCCAATGGCATTCGGGAAATTGTTATGCAATTCGGGAATAAAAAACATAGCGACAGGTGGAGTTAAGGTAGAGGCGAGAAATAAAATTTCTCTAACATTCAAATCGGCTCTTGCAGCAAATGACTTCTTAACATCTAATTTCCTGTCAGCAAATAACCTGAAGTGTTACATCCCATCTTTTAAGCTCCACAAAATGGGTATAGTAAGAGGTGTTTCTATCGACATCTCAATTGAAGAGATAGTGGAAGCTACGGAGGTGCCTTACGGCTATGGCAAAGTAATAAAGGCGCGTCGCCTTAATTTCAAGGATTCTTCTTCAGGGACAGTAGAGTGGCGTCCTTCAAGGTCGGTCGTACTGACCTTTGAGGGTCAGAAGTTACCCCCACACGTATACCTGTATCATGTCTCAATGAAAACAGAGCAATATGTATTTCCAACCATCTTGTGTTTTGGGTGCTGCCGATTTGGTCACCAAAAGACACAATGTAGATCAAATCCTCGTTGTTTCAAATGTGGAGAAGCCCATTTCGGAGAGGAATGCACTTCTACGTTGGCTAAATGTGTCAATTGCAATGGTTCACATAATGCATCTAGTCTATCCTGCCCAGAACTCACCCGCCAAAAAAATATTAAGCACTCAATGGCTATGGACAATATTTCCTACAAAGAAGCATCTACTCGTCATCTTCCTGCAATATCCAGTTTTGCAGAAAAAGTTGCATCTGCTCCTCAATCTTCCCCTACTCAATCATCTACTGTCACTAAAATTTCAAAAACAACGAAAAATCACCACCCACCCATTCACAACAAACCAATTAACACTGAACACGAAAACCTCCTATTCTACAAAAATGGCCAAGCTTCGAATCCTGTAGACGGATGTGCCTTAAATGGCAATTCCACCCCAGACAATCCAAAACCCTCAACTTCTGACCTCCAAACTATTTTGAATTGTTTTATGCAATTATTCTTTCAACTAATGTCACAACCCAATTCTTTACCGTCCATCGCTGCCTCTCTTCCTTCAATACTCACTTCTATTCATAAAAATCATAATGGTGACCAACAAGACAAAAGCTAGTTTTTCAAAGCTCAATATTATCCAATGGAACAGCCGAAGTATCGTTTCAAATAGAAGCGAAGCAATATCACTCATAAAAAAAATTGACATTTCCGTCGCAGCCATTTCTGAAACATGGTTACATCCAGAATCCCTTTTTAATCTGCCCGGATACATGTCTGTTCGTGATGATCGTTTGGATGGAAAAGGGGGTGCTGCTTTGTTTATAAAGTCTGATATCCCCTATATCCGAATCCCATTGCCCAAACGTGCAGTTTTCCAAATTGTTGCTGTGGACATTTCTGGAACATCTTTTGTCTCTGTTTATCTACCCCCTAAGACTCCATTTGACCTTACATATTTCAATCATTTGCTTCACAAAATCTCAAAATCTTTTATACTCTTGGGAGACTTTAATGCACATTCCACTTCATGGGGTTGCCACTCCACAGATTCGTGTGGGAAAGCTATTCTTGATTTTATAGATAGTAATACGCTTTGTATCCTCAACGACGGATCCCCTACTCGCTTTTCTCCTCCCACACAAAATTCTAGTGCCGTGGATCTCACCATTTGCACTGCTGACCTAGCTCCATCTACAGTATGGCATGTTCTGGAAGATCCTTACTCCAGTGATCATTTCCCAATTAAAGTAGCAGTAAACGTTAAGTTTAATATTAATATTAAGAAAAATCGTCGAAATTGTTTTAACACTGGGCGGGCTGATTGGGACAGCTTTAAAACCTCTCTTGAGGCATCTTTTCTGCGTGAACAAGTTCCTTCGGATATTGATACTATGACATCAACCTTAACCGAACATATAATATCTGCGGCTAATTCGTCAATCCCGCGTGCATCATCATATCGCAATCTAAAAGAGTCTCCCCCATGGTGGGACCCAGAGTGTAGTGCCGCAGTGCAAGATCGAAAAAACGCAATGCGAAAGTATAGAAGGGATATGTCGCTTGGAAATTACTTGGAGGTTAAGAGATTGCAAGCTTTGGCAAAGCGAATCTTGCAACGTAAAAAGAGACAGGGATGGCGAAATTTTTGTTCCTCATTGTCACCAGAAACTGCTGCCTCGGAGGTTTGGAGCATGATTCGCCGATTTAGGGGCTCATTCTCTCAGCCAAATAAATCGTCCCAAATAGGGGAATGCATAGAAGATTTCCTGGATCGACTTGCTCCACCTTTTGTTGCTAACCAAATAGAGTCTCTTTCATTACATACAGAGGATCCAACGGCAAGTTGGTTGGCAGAAAAATTTACATTCAATGAACTTCTATCAGCGGTAAAAAGTTGCATCTCTGACTCTGCCCCTGGAGTGGATTTTATTAACTATTCCATGATAAAACACTGTCCTGCCCCAGTTTTATCCACAATTTTATCCATCTACAATTTGGCCCTTAATTTATCGATAATTCCTCTGGCATGGAAAAAACAATTGGTCGTCCCTATTTTGAAAAATGGCAAGAACCCTTCTCTAGCATCTTCATATAGACCCATAGCATTGTCATGTTGTTTGCTCAAAATCCTTGAGCTCATGGTTAAGGTGCGTCTGGAGTGGTTTGTGGAAAATAGATGTCTCCTCCCCCCTCATCAACTCGGATTTAGGAAAGAAAAATCTTGTCTCGACAACGTAAGTATCTTGGTGACTGATATTCAGCTTGCTCAATTGGAACAGAAGAGCACAGTTGCGTGCTTTGCAGATATATCCAGCGCCTATGATAATGTCGATATTAATACTTTAAAACGAAAATTGAGCAATATAGGAGTCCCAAATTCTCTTACTAGCTTGATATTCGACATGCTAACTCAAAGAGAGATTGTGATCGACACTCCAGACGGTCAGGTACGTAGAACGGTTTTCAAAGGCTTGCCCCAGGGTTCAGTACTGAGCCCTTTATTGTTTAATATATATTCATATGACATTCATGACCTCTTCCCAAATGATTGTAAATTATTGCAATATGCCGATGACTTGGTTATATATGTGCATCATAAAGATATTAAAGTCGGAGCTGATCAGTTGAGTCAGGTAATGAAGGGCTTGAGCACATGGCTTTTTGACAATAGTCTTAATCTCGCTCCGGATAAAAGTAAGGTAGTTGTTTTCTCCAAAAAACGAAATCCTCCCAACGTTGATGTTTTGTTTGAGGGAACTCAGATTCCTAGTGTGGATTCTGTTAAATTCTTGGGGATGAATTTACAGAGAAAGTTGTCATGGAACATCCACATAGACCTTATTGTGAGCAAATGTGAAAAAAACTTGAATATTCTTCGTGCGGTTTCGCGGGTTTGGTGGGGCGCACACCCCTCAACGCTGAAGATGTTATACTCCTCTCTGATTCGAAGTCATTTGGACTATGGCAGCTATCTTTTGGATCCTTTACCAAAATATCAAGCTTACAAATTAGATAAGATTCAGTCACAGTGTTTGCGCCTTATATTGGGGGCAATGAGATCGTCTCCAATAGTCTCTCTGCAGGTAGAAGTGGGCGAGATGCCATTATTTCTACGACGAAAATTCCTGGCATGTAAGTTCATTATGAAGAGAATCGAATACGTGGATAACCCACTTATTCTGAGTTTAAGTGCTTTGGCCAATAAGATCTGCGGTGAGGAAACTACTTACAGAAAGGTTCCACCGTTGCTTGCCTCTTGTTTTCATTCACTTATGTCAGATATTCCAATATACCCCAGAGAAAAATTACCTCTATTCACGACCCCTTTCAAAGCTCTATCTTTTCCTCTTCAGATTGAGGAGTCAATAGGTATTTTCAAATCATATTCATCTCAAAACCATAATAGTAATAACCAAATATTCATGTCGACTACTGAGGAGAGATGGCCAAATCACGTGGCTATATTCACTGACGGATCCAAGTGTTCCCAAGGTTGTGGCTCTGCTTTTTATATTCCATCACTTCATTTGGAAGGGATTTTCAAAATCCCCATACTCTCTTCAGTATTTACCGCAGAATGCATAGCAATGAAAGAGGCACTGCTAAAAATCATCCATCTAAAAATAAGATTTTCAGTAATATACACTGACTCACTTTCACTTCTTCAAAACCTTAAATCTAATGCGAAAAAGTGTAGCAACAGTATAGTATTTGAAATCCGACATCTTGCATTCTATGCCTCATGCATGGGATATGATATTGTTTTCTGTTGGATCCCGTCTCATATTGGAATATCCGGAAACGAAGCCGTTGACCGCCTGGCAAAATTGGCCTGCACAGGCGGGTGCTTGCCTAACGCATTTTCCCAACCCACGGACGATTTCTTACCCACCATCATGAATCTCATAAGGTCGGAGTGGCACAGTTATTGGCAAATATCAGCAACCGGAATGTTCTATAAAAACATACAAAAAAAGATTCCATGTCGTCCGTGGTTTGAAATTGAAAGACAATCAAAATTGGACATTTCCCTCATTTCCAGAATGCGAATCGGACATTGTTTGGTTGCCACCCACTTAGCAAGGATCGGAGTTTTCCCCTCCCCTGAGTGCGAATGTGGTACCAATGAGGAATCTCTGGACCATGTATTTTTCGAGTGCCCCAAATATGACAGATCAGAATTCATGGATAATCTCGTGGAGGAATGCATTACATACCCCCTCAATGTGCAATTTTTACTATCATTGAACTCAATAGAGGTGTATAAATGTATGACAAAATTCCTCAAAGTAAATAATAAAAATATTTAACTTTTCGAGTCACCTTGTTATTGAATTAGAATAGGTATAATTAGTTATAATAGGTAGCTGTGTGTTGGTGTAAACAACAGCTGTGCGATGCATCGAATGAAGTATTGTCATTATTATTTACTACCCCGTCTTTGTATTAAGGTTCATTTTGCTGTGAAACACCTCATTATTGTTTTTTGTTTTTTAATACAAATATCATTGTTAAAAACCCGTTGTTCCATATTGGCCTAAATCACTCGCAAACGAGTGGATGGCCTTGAGAAAAATAGAATAGAATAGAATAGAAATATAGTCTATGGTCGCTTAGCTTCCAATTTTAGTAGGTACTAAAGATTATCAAGAGATGACTTTAGTAATTCTGGAATAAATGTTTCATCTGATAATTTTAATAGACGCCTTCACCCCGTAGACGCAAAAGCCCCGGTTGACCTTATATGATATTTAACATTTTCATTCTGAATGTCTCCACTTTTTGGAACGGAGCATAGACATACGGAGAAACTGATTTGCATGTTTATCCCGCTTGTAGAAAGTGTTGTGAAGGTATGAATGAATTTATATTATAATTAAAATAAAACAACAGAATCGTTAATCGTAATCGTTCTACACATAGCAAATAAAGTTTAATTTATCGACCGACGGTTCTTGGTGGAAGTTCATATTAATAATTTTTAAAATGAAACACAATATGTAGTTATTCCACTATTGACTTTATTTATTTTTGCGAGCCGGCTTTCAAGAGCTTCCGCTCTCATCGTCAGGCAAAAGTAAAGAGTAAAAACTTTACTTTCAAAAGTAAACACTTTACTTTTGCCAGACGATGAGAGCGGAAGCTCTTGAAAGCCGGCTCGCAAAAATAAATAAAGTCAATAGTGGAATAACTACCTACATATTGTGTTTCATTTTAAAAATTACACACATAGGATTAATCCATTTAGATATATTATGTGATTAGACTATAAAACCACCATACAATTTATTGAGTTATCTATTTCTTAGTTCAGATAAATAGGTCGGGTATAGCTATTACGTTATTAAGAAATACATATCTACTTAGGTATATCTAGAGAAAATTAATAAGAAAATCATAAAGTCGTAACAATAATACGCACTTATAAATGTGTAATTCAATAAAACATGAAAGTTTACAGGTATATTGCAACATGTGTAATGAATCAATAATATTTATCAGGTGTAAAAATAGAAAAAAATCAATATAATGAATGAAAAACTCAATATAATCCAGAAGGTAAAAAATATAAGTCTCGCAAGTACAAAAAGAATAATACTTTATTCAGTAGCCAGATAACCCTGTGCGATAATACGTAGGTACCATGTCAAATATTAGTCATCTAATAAAAAAATAAAGTTTCATGTGGGCGTATTATATACAGTTATGTAGTCTGAAGTAATAAGAAGGTACGTATAGGTGATATAAAATATTATGGTTGTCTCCATCTATCCCGTAAATGTGGGTATCCATCATAGCTGAGAGCGAGGGAATACCAGGTACACTAGCCCCGTACTGTATAGCCACACATACTATAGTGATGTGAGAAGAGAAAATTCTCCAAAGAAATTTCTCGAGAACGAGAAATTTCTCTCCATAATTTTTCTTAGTGGTATTATGACCTTTCGCCCAGTACACTTCGCAGCCAACCTGATTCATCCAAAAATTTGTGGGGCTGATTAAGGCCCAAATCAGAGGTTATTAACACATTTTTTCCATGTACGTACAAGCAATTTTTTTAACTTAAATATGGGCATTTGGGGTGTCAAACATCAAGATTTTTCATCAGTGATTAGCACTTTTTTCTTTTTAGGTACCTAACATTTTTTTGTTCCCATAATTAATTGTAGCCATTTTGGTGATAAATTGTCTCAACATTATTGTAGATTGTTATTGATTGATTGAATAAAGTATTTATTATTATTATTATACTGTTAAATAAAAAATAAAAAAAATTTTCCGAAAATTCTCTACTTCTAGAAATTTTTCGAGAAATTTCTCGAAAAATTATTTCTTGAATGCGTATAGGCTTTCGATATGAAGATCCGTTTATTTATCGATGACAGGGAAGAGTGAGACTATGTATAGAATATTTTATAATTAATATTCTAAACATAGTCTCGGGTCTGCAGAGGCTAAGTAAAGTAGCATCCAGAGTGTCAGGGTCAAACCTGGTCATCGAACACGTCTGTTCACACTTGTTCATTCTATGCATTCACTGCCATGTCAACATTCTCAGTCATGTTGTATGTAGAAGTTTGACGTATTTTCGTACAAAAATAAGATAAAACTTGTTTATGGTCGTCTCAGTAAAAGGACTTTTCATCGAAATTATGACGAGTGGTAATCTCTTTCCTCCGTCATCGGTAGTGATCCCTGATGATGAAACGCCTGTTCACACCTTATCATCTTGGGGGATCATCAAAGACTACTAATAGGATCATCCAGAGCAAAGAGTAAGAGTATAATAATATTATATTAAAAATCCAGAGTGATCACTGAAAGTGAATAAATGTGAACGCCCGTTTGCATCTTGCCAACAGTGTAAAGTCTTTTTAAAATTCGTCCATGATATAAAAGTATAGACAAATTTTACAGTCTGGCAACATTACAACAACGCTTGCGCAGTGATATTCGTAATTCAAAATCTATTGAAAATGTTTTTGGCGCGTCGTGTCACCTCGCACCTATCATTCTTGAGAAAGTTGGCCTGTGAGGGAGTCGGTATAGTCGAAGACAATCCGGTTTTTAATAGAACTCTGTTCAGTAATCGTACATTCTCCAATATGTTTACAACAGTAGAAAGGGGTGCTCCAAACTCTACTGATTACAGAATATTCTTCAGTAAGTAATCTTTCCAAAATTGCACATAACCTTTGAACGTTTGATAACTCGTGCGTTAATGTTCCGTCACTTGTTTTCATTTAAAATTAACATTTTCTTTGCGGTGACGTTGCTTTAATGTTATTCAGTTACATGCCACAAATTTAGTTTAAAGTGTTTATTTCAATGTTTTAGTTTTTCCGAAACCAATTAAATGTGACGTTTTGCAAACAGGAAGGTAAATTAATTTCGATTAAGTGTAATTTACGTAAATTACTCAGGTTACTTGAATTACTTGACAATATGGTTCATTAATTAGTAGATTGTTAACTTTATATTTAGGCATTTGAGATACAATATTGATTAACTTACGACTATTACGCGATATATCTTGAAATGTCTGTAAAATGCACTTTGAAATCTTTGTTTGAAATAAACAATATTTCATGAAAGAAACTACACACATTTCAACACTATTAATCCTTTTTTTTCATTGTTTTTGTCTATTGGATTTAAATAAGTGAAAATTAATGGAACATTTGAAATTGAATTTTTATATATTTTTGCATTGGCACATACAATATGTACATACACCCACATGTCTTGGTAAATTACCATGTTCAACAAGGCTCTGCCAAAGAAACTAATGGAAGTTTCTGTGTCAATATATGGAAGGTAATATATTATATACTCATTGGTAGGCATCCATAATTTTTCTAAAATGAAGAACAATAATTTTGTAAGTCTGTAATTTATATGATTTTATGTGATTCATTTTCTTATTTCAATACTGTAAGCATATCTCTTTCCAATTGTTATGAAAATATTACTTAATAGCCACTGGTGATGAGGTAGATATTCTCAAAAGTTTATTTGTTGTCTTTGTGTATTCCAGGAAATGAAAATGGCCCTATATCTCCTCTTCACGATATTCCCTTGTTTGCTGATTCCGAAAGTAACATTCTCAATATGGTGGTGGAAGTTCCCAGGTGGACTAATGCTAAAATGGAGGTAAATAAAACCCAAGTACCTACTATAATACATTCACTATTTTTACAAGCTGTCAGTCACACGTAGTTGTTTTGTAAGTTTGTGCAATACTGTTTTATGGGGGCTATTTTATTGACACTTGCGTCAAACATGTAAATATGAAACATGAAAAGAATGAAAAATATTTGATGGAATACCTAGCATTGGTACAATAATGTCTCTGTTTGGAAAATTCTTAATTAAATTTTTGTTAGAATTAAAGATTTGGAAGACTTGGAGAAATAATATTATTCCAAACTTACTTATTATGTATTGGTGATTGAATTAACAGAGTACCTACCTATACCAGCACAAGGCATCTCCAACAAGTGAGATAGCCACCAGACTAACAATGTGTATTTTAACCGTTTCAGTGCTAATCGTCGATATATAGACAATTTTCTATTGTTATTGTTGTAATTAGCACTCAGGCGGTTAAATATAATATAGCATATACCTTTTTACTACAAATAATTGAAATGCCATACATTTATCAATACAGTCCTACAATTCCATTGTATCCATGATAAAAAAAATGATATATTCATGATTCATTAAGACATCTGACAATTATTTAAAATCCAGTACAAAGAATAAAAAAAAGTGCAAAATTCACAAATCAATATCAGGCTGCAATAGTATGTTTGACATAAACAGAGGGACAATCTCTCACACTCCAGATCATTTACAATTTGCATCAAGTAGATTATTTGATTTTCAAATTGAAACACATTATAATAAAAACATGCATAAATTGTTTATGATAAGTGGTATATAAGTAGAAGATTTTTTTTTAAATAGTACGTAACAAAATATTTAATTAAATTGTACAGATTCATTTGAATATGAACTATTTAGTATTGTGAGTTTTTCATTACAGATTCTAGCGTGTATGAAATAAAAACAGGAATCTATTTATCTTTATATCACTGAGGTTACTAGGATTAACATAATATTTAACATTCATTACATACTGTTAGATAATATTTACTATGGTACATATTTATTGATATAAAAATATATAATAATCCATTGATAAGGTTTAGCGGCTATGTCAAAGTCTAGCTGTTCTTATATTATTAAAAATACAGCAAAACAACTTTTATAACAGGAGTGATTACTATTGCCTTTATGTATCTATTTTGTATTATTTACAAGTAAAGATGGTTCTAGAAAAGAGTATCGCGCTGATTTTACTTCTTTATGCAAAACTATTGTGATAATTTAATGTGTGTAAAACATGTCTTTTGTACGAATTAGGTAAAGTTTTCCTTCGAAACGTGTCTTAAGCATGAAGTTTTTATTCTATTTTTTTCAAACATTCTTATAGTAAGGAATATTTTTATACTGTTAAACAGCAACTGGAGAAAAGTAACCCAAAATTGAGAGTCCCATGACGAGCATAAAGCTACTGACTATCATATTAGAATTAAATCATTAATGCCATCTTTGTGATTCTAAGATTAAATAAAATAAAATTGTAAATGTGTATTATTCCCGTTACTAACGTACAGTAAAGAATAAAATAAAAAGATCAATAATAGAATTATGTTTACCTTTATAGTAGACATCAAAGTAAATATATATTCTACATTGTGTTCACAAGCATCAAGTTTACATTAGCATACTATTTATCTATTTAATTACTTTTCTAAAAATATATATCCTTTTATAATGTTAACATGCAAGCATATATTATTGTCTTCAATTATGATGTCGTTAATTACTGTTAATATTGATTATTTTCCCTATTTGATGTTGTAGATACTAATTACTTATTATGTGTTCGGTGGCATGTGTCATTTTATCTCAATGACAAATATTTTTCGCATCGGCTATTCGTCAGTAACAGGAATTACTGTCACTGTCAAATAATGACAGTTTTGACCTTGAAGTATTTTACAGTAAATTATGTAAACAAAACGGCATGGTTTTGACGTCTGTCAATTCAGTGGCTATACGTAAGGAATTTTATGCAAAGATAAACAAAGCCACGCTGTTTTGAAGTCTGTCAATATTGGCAGCAGTGTGACCAGATTTGGTAGTTTCCTACTTTTTTGGTAGTTTTTGAGGCATTTGCAAGAATGTTTAGTAGTATTTTGGCAGTTTTTGTATTTAGTCGGCAAATTATCGGGTACTTGGGAAAAGTACCCGATACTTACTGATCGAAAATAATTGTCGGTACAAATACGGGATACATTTTAGAAAAAGGTACTGCGAGAAAATATTGTTGAAGAATACCGAGGAGTTTTTGAAATACTTCAAATTCCTATACCATTTTAAGAATTTAGTAGTTTTTGACTTCCCCATTTAGTAGTTTTTGAAAATAAAATCTGGTCACACTGATTGGCAGTCGTAAATGTGCGGCCCGGCCGCACAACAATATACTTCAAATATGGAACATTTGATAACTTAACTTCACCTTAAAACTTCCACCCCCCCCCCCCTCGTCGTTAAATTTTCAAAATGGTTTAGGAATTTGAAATGTTTCAAAACTCCTCGGTTTTCTTTTAGAGTATTTTCTCAAAATACCTCTTTCAAAAAAGTATCGGATACTTATACCGACTTTTATTAAAAAAAGTGTGTAATAGATATTTTGCATAGATTTTTATATATAATACCTAGATGGCGTACTCGTTTGTATTTTCATTGTAATAAAGTGAGGCACTATTTTTCAGCACTTTTGACAGATCGGTTGGCGAAAAAAAGTGTGGTAAATCGCTTGAAACGTCGACAAGAACTTCAAAAAATGTCCAATTACGTTTTTATAAATGTAAAAATGATATATTTTAATAAAAATGCGAGAAATACTTCATAAAATGTAGGAAACACCACACGCTTTCGCCAACCGTTCTGTCAAAAATTCATAGATTTTTTGCCTCACTTTTGTAAATGAGTCAGGGTTCTAGGTTTTGTATGGAATTCTGTGATATTTTGCAATTTCTCTATGGAAAAGTTCACCATAGATAAATTTTATAATTTTTTTCTTTTTTCTATGTAATTACGGACAAATAGCCTTTGCCAATATTTTTTGATTATCCAAGGTTAAATATGTCATATTGTCATATGTATAACATGTTCCCCTACAAGTTGGTATTATGAATATTTTTAAAATTATTTCCATGCTATTTTGTCTAAATGTGTATTTTCTGATAAATTTATGACATATTTTCACATCATTGCTTAGCATTCTGTGTAAATTTCTATTTCGAAAAAATTGTTCAAAATATAGACACAGTAAATTCTATTTGTTTTTTGGCTACCAACTTTAATATTTAAGAATAGACCATTAAAGGTCACGTGGTCTTGTCTATGGATTTGCTTTTGCTTGGGGGGCAAACAGTCAGATTGCGCAAATCATCCTTGTAGGATGTTATGCCATAAGAGAAAAAAAAGAAAGTCAGACGACAAAATAACAAAATCGACACTGACAGTTTTTTTGATTATCAGGTATTCTTTAGGCGTTCCACCTAATATTGAGTAATTTTGTAATACTGACAGTCGGAAGGATTATACTTACATGACAACGCTCTTCCTTAAAATAATTTACTATCTGAGATAGCATGTGTTATGGTACTTTATCTCTTTTTCATGCATAGTTAGAACTGCGCAGTTAGGAAGAGATACCACCTTTTTGTTTGCTTTGTCTTTGTTTTAGAACAGCGCAGTTAGAAAGAGATACCACCTTTTTGTTTGTTTTGTTTTTGTTCAGTTGTGGACCTCCAAACATTTTTCTGGGACGTCATCCTTTAATGGTCTATAGTAGTCTTTAGTTCCCATGCATATTGAAAATAAAAAACAATTCTGATTGATAAAAAAAAAATGTCACTCCTTAATTTATTATTTGTATATGGCAATGAAATAAATATTTTTCTCCTGAAAAATATTTATTCTAATGCTACCTACGTTGTACAACTCCATGAACCCTCCGAAAAGTTCCATGTCAGAAGAGGAGTAAGACAGGGAGATACAATATCTCCTAAATTATTTACATTGGCTCTGGAAGACGTCTTCAAAACCCTTGATTGGAGCGACACAGGTATCAACATCAACGGCGAAAACTTAAATAATCTAAGGTTCGCAGATGATATAGTCTTATTTGCCAAAAACGATAGAGAACTGGAAAACATGATAATTGATGTCAACACAGCGTCCCAAAGAATAGGCCTAAAAATGAATATATCAAAGACCAAAGTCATGAGTGATGCAAACCAGTCATGTAATATCGTGGTAGATGGACAAGCTATCCAACAAGTTGATAGTTATGTATACCTAGGGCACACCGTAAAACTTGGAAGAGAGAATCAAGAGGTAGAAATTGAAAGAAGACGAGGCTTGGCATGGGCGGCCTTTGGTAAATTATCTTATATCCTGAAATCCCCGAAATACCCAAATTATCTGAAAAAGAAGCTATTTGATGCCTGTGTTCTCCCAGTGCTCACCTATGGCTGTGAAAAGAATTTTACACAAATTATCAGTGACGCAAAGAGCCATGGAAAGGAGAATGCTGGGTATTTCACTGAGAGACAGGAAAACTAATGTATGGATCAGAGAAAAGACCAGGGTCGTCGATGTCGTTCACAGAGTTTCTAGTCAGAAATGGAGTTGGGCTGGTCATGTGGCCAGAACCACAGACTCTAGGTGGACAAAGAAAGTTCTGGAGTGGCGACCTAGAACAGGCAGAAGAAGTGTTGGTAGGCCTCAAGCACGATGGTCGGACGACGTAAGACGGGTTGCAGGGGGCGGCTGGATGCGGTCTGCCCAGGATAGAGAGCTGTGGAGATCAATGGGGGAGGCCTATGTTCAACGATGGACGCAAGGAGGCTGACATGATGATGATGATGATATGGCAATGATTCAACAGGAACGACAATTAAAAAAAAATTAAGATTTGTGATAATTTACGATGATTTTATTACTCATGTAGATTTGTATAAAACACTTTAATAAGTTATTTAGGAATAGTTTGAGAGTAAATTATTATCTTATCATGGATGTATATAAATAAATATCTCAGAAGTAGATTCAGTGGTGTATATTATAGATATCTATTCTGTATATAAGCAATAACATTTCATTTTGTGTACTGTAGGTATATTATGTATTGTTATCTTTCTATTATATAAACCCTGTTAAAGTACCTATCCTCTAACTAACACGGAATTATTTTATACTATCTCAAGTATTCTTATTATCATAACCTTGACTTTGCTTGAATTTAAATTTAATTATCAATTATGCTTACATTTATATTAAAGAAATAGATTTTCTACTCTTCATTATTTTTAATTATTAGCAGCAATGCCAATCTTATCTGTTTTATAATGAATTTTAAATGAAACTTTTTTTATATTTACCATAGAAATATGGTGGTATGTAGATATTATTTCGCGCTATAAATAATAGGAATTTGACATACAAAATATTATATCGTATTTGTAGGATGTGTTAGTAGCCTGGGTTCCTGGGTACATATTTTATATTTTGTCATTTCAAGGTGAATGTATTGATACAGTAAAAGTAACTGGTTCTCATTGAAGCATGTCTGCATTTTCAGGGTCATATCTTTCTAGTTTATTATTCCTATGATTGTTTATTTGCTTCCTTTTAATATAATATATATCTATTTATAAAGAGTGATTTATAGATTTGTGTATGTATAATCTAGGGATACTGAGAGAAATATTATTGTTTTATGGCTGTATAATATGTAATATTGTACTTATCAGGAATTATGTTGTGTAGTTTATAACAGTGTTTTCCTGCTAGAAACATTATTTTTTATAATAGTTTTTTAGGTACTTATTATTTCATAATGTTTGTAAATCTTATACTGTTTAGTATTCGGGCTTTTTTTATGAATCTTCATTCTTTCATTCATATATTTTTTTATTTTTGCATTTCAGATTTGCCTAAATGAAACACTGAACCCCATCAAACAGGATGTGAAGAAAGGTAAGCTACGTTTTGTAGCCAACTGCTTCCCTCATCACGGCTACATCTGGAACTATGGGGCTCTGCCACAGACTTGGGAGAATCCTCAGCACATTGATCCCAATACCAACTGCAAGGGAGACAATGATCCCATTGATGTGCTTGAGATTGGGTAAGTGGAGATCAGTGCTTTTAGTATGAATTTTTTTGTAACCTAAAAACTGTCACTAGAAAATAGTAAAAAAAAAACTGGCAGGAAATATTTGAAACATTTCCTGAAGTCACTCACATAAAAAAAGTATGAACAAAAACATGTAACAGAACAGAAGTAGGCCTTGTTAATACTTTTTACATGTAACACTACCAAGTCAGGTTATTTTTATAATGAAATAATTAAAACATTTGTTTTATTTTTTTCATTATGGAATTCTACTACCTAAACACCGACATAGTGATTTAATATTTTTATTATTGTTATCAGTCAATAAGACTGGTATCTTATATTTACTATATATCTGATATTACAACTTGAACCTGAACTTGGGAGTGAATTTGAAGAACACCTGACCTAATTCAATTTTATTTAATGTCCCTTGTCCTATAAAAAATCTCTAATCAATACGTATATTATGTTTCCAGTAACTCCATTTCCAAAGTCTGCTAATGATATTACTGAGTCTAATAAATGTAACATAACATGGAGCAATTCACACAGGTGGAGCTAGTTCCAAACTAAGATATATTATATTTCTTTTATAGGTACAGAATTGCCAAGAGAGGTGAAGTTGTACAAGTGAAAGTTTTAGGAACTTTAGCACTCATTGATGAAGGTATTCTTCCATATTTTTTAGAAATAAATAAACAATATAAAAAAATTAAAAGATCTGAAAAGACCGGTGTAATAAAGCGCAAAGGTCCTAAGGATTTCATGACTTGACCACGTAGGTTGAATTTTTGTAGACAGCATGTTGAGTAAAAGAAATTGGCATGCATGCATGTATGAGAAATTGCATGAATGTGTATTTAGGGATAGATTAATACAACATTCCATTCTCTCTGTCTAGCCCATTTGGGATACGGTGTAAGGGTATAGATAGATACTCAATAAGATTAATATTTGTATTCTGTATGCCTTATCCCCAATTTAAAAAAAAAAATATTTTGCTTCCAGAAATATAAAACTTAACTACTCCAAAAATCTATTAACTGCACATCATCATCATCATCAATGGCGCTACAACCCTGTGTGGGTCTTGGCCTCCTCAAGAAGTCGCCTCCACTCCCTCCTATCCATCACCTCTCGTCGCCAATTGGTCACGCCCAAAGCTCGCAGGTCCTTTTCCACCCCATCCATCCATCTCAACTTAGGCCTCCCGACGCTTCTTCTGCCACTGGGCTTTGTGGAGTATATTCTTTTGATTGTTGATGTGTCGTTCATCCTTTCCACATGCCCTAGTCATCGGAGTCGGCAGATTTTGATGTGCTTGGTGATATGCACATCTTGATACAACGTGTAGAGTTCGTAGTTGTATCTACTTCGCCACACTCCGTTTTCGCATATGGGCCCATAAATGCGTCTTAAGATTTTTCTTTGGAATATGTCCAGTCTCAGCTCATCTGCCTTAGTGAGTGTCCATGTTTCGGCGGCATAGGTCAGGACAGGTCGAATGAGTGTCTTATAAATTTGTATCTTAGATTAATAGATAGATACTCAATAAGATTAATATTTGTATTCTGTATGCCTTATCCCCAATTTAAAACTTAACTACTCCAAAAATCTATTAACTGCACATCACTTAATCTTAAATCTAAACTTGGCAAGATTTTATAAAGTAATTATAAATAGAATAGAGTTTGTCGGTAACCTGGAGGTAGTCTCGGTTTCGTGAACGAGGGGTCTGTGGATCGATCCCAAGTGCCGGCAAACTCCCCTTTCACAACACAAGCTTGTAGCTTATTGTGAAAAGTGTATAAGGTTGTATTTGGGTTTATAACAAAACCCAGATATATCTTTCTAAACAAAAAAAATAGTTTCCAGTAATTTTTTTAAGTATTTTTCTCTTTTGGTATTTTTTAGGTGAGACAGACTGGAAGTTGATAGCAATAGATGTAAATGATCCACTGGCTTCACAAATGTCTGACATCAGCGATGTGGAGAAATACTTCCCAGGACTAATGAAGGCTTCTGTGGAGTGGTTCAAGATCTACAAAATACCCGATGGCAAACCTGAAAACAAATTTGCCTTCAATGGAGAAGCAAAGAATGCAGCATTTGCTCACAATGTTATTAAAGAAGTATGTGCACTTTATTCTAAATACAACCTTCTGTGGATTTGCATATTATCATATTGTTTCACTCTACATCTTTCACTTGATAAGATTAAAATATGCTTTTACATTATTCCATATTAATGTATGGAAAATATGTTAATCTGTGATGTCATTTAGATTGAATAATTAATTAGAAAAAGTTAGTTAACACTCTTTATCTCTATTGTCAGTAATTATGGTTTGATTTAGGTAAGCTGTATTAGTTATGCTATGTAATGGGTGGATTTTAGCATGGCTAGTTTGAAATTGAAAAACAAGTGTTTTTATACTTTTATTGATTTTTATTGGGAAAGACATCAAATGTGAAAGAAAATATGAAAATATTTTGGAAAGAAGTTAAGCGTAAAAGAAGCAACAATGAGGTGAATAGTATGAATGCGATTAGAAATAAAGAGGGATGTATGTTGATGAATGGTGTTGACGTTGTGAATAGATGGAAAGAATATTTTGAGGAGCTGTTTGAAAGTGGAGGTGAATGTCCAAGCCAGAACAGTGAAAGGGAAAACGCGAATGAAACAAGGGATAAAGAAATAACTATGGATGAGATTAAGAATGCATTGAAGAAAGCAAAGAATGGCAAAGCGGTTGGATATGATATGATCTCTACGGAATTCATCAGTTTGAGTGGGCTGAGGACTCTCGAATGGTGTCATGCACTCTTTAACCAGTGTTGGAGGGAAGGTTGCACGCCAGAAGACTGGCGAAAAGCTGTGATATGCCCTCTATACAAAGGAAAGGGGTCAAGACTAGAATGCGGGAGTTATCGGGCTATCAGTCTGCTGAGCTCGGTGGGGAAGCTGTATGCAAGAATATTGATTGAAAGAGTTCGAAAAGTAACTGAGACGAATGTATGGGATGTGCAAGGTGCCTTTCAGAGTGGTAGAGGATGTGTGGACCAGATTTTCTCCCTGCGAATGGTGACAGAGAAGCTCCTGGAGAAACACCAGAAGCTTTTCTGCGCGTTTGTTGATCTTGAAAAGGCTTATGATAGAGTAGATCGTGAGAAAATGTGGCAAGTACTATCAATGTGTGGGGTGGGTAGTCAGCTAATTCGCGCCATTGCGTCCCTATATACAGGAAGTTCTGCGTGTGTTAGAGTGAACAATAACCTGTCGGAATGGTTCACACTGACAAAAGGAGTGAAACAAGGGTGCGTTATGTCGCCATGGCTTTTTAACCTATACATTGATCATTGTATTCGTCCATTGAAAGAAATGAATGTAGGTGTTGATATGAATGGGATGAATGTAAGAGCGTTAATGTTTGCCGATGATTTGGTATTGATGGCTGAAAGTGAAAGTGATCTACAGCGAATGATGACGTGTGTGTATGAAAATTGTGCGATTAATGGATTGAGAATGAATGCAAAAAAGACAAAAATTATGGTGTTTGAAAGAGGAAGTGAGAGAACAGTATGCCAGGTGATGATTGACAACGAAGTGTTAGAGCAAGTTGACGAATGTGTGTACTTAGGTAGCTTGTTCACGAGAGATGGGAAGTGTGAAAGCGATATTGAAAGGAGAAAAGTTGCTGGCAATAAGGTAAATGGTGCAATCCGACCAATAATTGCAAATAGAAACATATCCACCACAGCTAAAAGGTTGGTGCACTCTGCTATCTTAGTGCCAACACTTATGTATGCAAGTGAGACGTGGACATGGTTAAAGAAGGATGAAAGTGGCATAAATGCAGTGGAAATGAGATCGTTGAGAAGGATGTGTGGTAAAAGTCTGAGAGATCGTGTGCGTAACATTGATATACGAAAGGAATGTGGAATGAAAGTTGGTGTAATAACAAGGATGAATGTAAATAAGTTAAGATGGTTTGGGCACGTGGAAAGAATGAATGAGGACAGAATGACTAAGAAGATATATTTGTCTGAGAGGAATGGTGCTCGGAGACGTGGACGTCCGAGGATTAAATGGCAAGATCATTTAAATCAAATCCTACAGGACGGTCACGTGTTGAGCACATTGAACAGGAGAGCATGCATGAGGAATTGTATGACAGTGACGGAAGCGAAAGATGTATGGAAAGATAGAAGGAAGTGGCGCTCGATCCTTTCTGCCTACCCCGCGAGGGAAGCGGCGTGATGGTATGTATGTATGTAAGACATCTTTTGTCTTTCAAGGACATTGCCAATTTGGTTGAGTTCGTCGGTAGCCCGAAGGTAGTCTCAAGAGTAATACGGAAATTGTTCCTGTAGGAATAGTCTTAGAGATTACCACTCCCTATCAAGTGAGACGAAAATATAAAATGCATTATTTAAAAAATAAAGTCAGTTGATACAGATACAGATATTGACAGAAAATTTGAGATTAAAATATTTTCATATTCCATTCATTGTTACCAGATTTAATGTTACTGACCAGTTATATATTCTACTGACCATTTATCTTCATGTGAAAGGGTCAAAGATAAAAGCAAATTCATTAAAAAATTGTGTTTTTATATTTTTCCAGGTTCATGATTATTGGAAGTCACTGTCACAGAAAGAAGTTGTAGTAGATAATATTGACTGGTAAGTAAAAATACCAGATTGTTATTCCCTTCTTTTCATATGTTTTTGGTACAATTTGTTAATAATTATTATTGTAATTGCAAAATTTTTGATTCAATCAATATTACTACGACATATCACATGTTTAGTTTGTCCTGTACACTGTTTTTTTAATACATACCTCTTGATAATATAGATTTTTCACCAAAAAAATAAAGTTCTACTTTCCAAATTGAATGAATTTAGTAAATAAAGCATAATTGGTATGTCTGTAGTGCATATTTTAAATTTTTTAACAAAGTAATAAAATTTTGTCATGTATCCTGTGAAATGAAAATAGAATATATTATCATATCCACTGCAGTCAGAATTTTGAGAAGTATGTATTTTGATTATTATGATAACTATATATTATGATAACTATATTAGATTAAAGGAAAGTTTGAATACGAGAATCCAAAACGGAGAGAAAAATCTTATGATCAAATTCATTAAAGGTAGCCCCAAGTAAATTCTAATAATTCAAAAAACTATTTTGCCTCTATCAAAACGTCAGGTGCGTTAAAACGAAATTAAGTGATCTCCGCCAGTCAGTTCCATCTATTGATCATGATATCATCCTTTTAATAGAGACTTGGCTGGATTCTTGTATTGTATTGGAACTTCCGAATTGGGTTTATTAAATTATAATGTATATAGATTGGATCGTAATCCACATACCAGCAGCAAGTCGAGAGGTGGGGGGGTATTGATCGCTGTTAAGAAATCCTTAACTAGTAGAAAATTGTCAATTAAAAGCAAAAAGATAGAACAGGTATTCGTTTTAGTTAAATTGCTACACGAATCAATAATTTTTGGTTGCACTTACATTCCACCTTGTTCTGATGTTGTAATTTATAAGGATTATAACGAGGTGATCGAATGCATCAAATCTAAATACACAACACACAAGTTAATATTGACTGGTGATTTTAATCTGCCTGATTGTAACTGGAGGACGCTTGATGTGATTGATGAGGATCTTGGACCTGCTAGACTACAAATTTCTGACAACTTGAATAGTGAAAAAGCCGCAGAACTTGTTGATATGGCTAATTTCTTCGGTCTTTTACAGTTAGATAATATAAAAAATAGTCATGGTAGAATCCTTGATCTTGTCTTCACATCGCATTCTTATATAACATCTGTTAGTATCTCCTCTTCGATCTTGTTGCCGGTTGATGTTCACCACCCTCCTCTCGACATTGTCATTTCATCCCAAATGTATGAATCGGAGAGAAAATCGACAGTCAAACGTAATTTTCATGGGGCCGATTATTCCGCGGAGAACGCATTTTTGGAGAGCATAGATTTGTCTTTTCACACTGGGAGCAACATAAATAACTTAACTGAACTGTATTATTCTAAACTACAAGAATGTGTAGATTCTTATATTCCAGAGAAATCTTTTAAATATTCTCACTATCCTAAATGGTTTAGTGCTGAACTGAAACAGTTAGTAATAAAGAAAAAATTGGCTCATAAAAAATATAAAGACACATTGGACAAGAAAGACTATGATTATTTTTCTAATTTGCGTTCTCAATGTTTTTCATTGCCAAAAATCTGTTATAAACAACATATGGAGTCAATTGAGAAAGATTTGCCTCGGGATTCTCGGAACCTGTGGAAATGTGTAAATGGAATGAGGGAGGATCTAGTCGATATACCATCCAAATTAAATTATGGTAATCAGCATTCTTACTCATCTCAGAGTGCTGCAAACTTATTTGCTTCTTTTTTTCAAGAAGTCTACGATGCTCCATCTATGAATGTTGACTGTGATTTTTTTTCCGACAAAACTATCGACATGCCCAGCATAACAATATCAGTTGACGAG
Organism: Athripsodes cinereus; assembly: GCA_947579605.1. Lineage (NCBI taxonomy): Eukaryota > Metazoa > Arthropoda > Insecta > Trichoptera > Leptoceridae > Athripsodes > Athripsodes cinereus. Next base: position 16,274,232 of record OX388315.1, read on the forward strand.
GTCAGAAGTGCGATCCTTGCCTTGGATATTTCTAAAGCAGCGGGTCCAGATGGTATACCTAATGTTTTTATAAAAAACTGTGTCGTGGTCTTGGCAAAACATCTAGCTCTCCTTTTCAACATGTCTCTTTCTGAGGGTATTTTTCCTAATATTTGGAAAACGGGATACATTAACCCTATTTTTAAGAAGGGAGACAATAGCCAAGTAACAAACTACAGACCTATTTGTATACTATCTGCTATACCAAAGCTTTTCGAATCCATAGTTGTTGGTAAAATAAAAGGATCAATAAACAATATAATCACCACAAAGCAACACGGCTTTATGCCTAAGAAATCCACTCTTACTAACCTACTTATATATCAAAATTATATTGTCAATTCACTCACTAAAAGAGGTCAAGTCGACTCCGTGTACACTGACTTTTCAAAAGCTTTTGACAAGGTGTCACACGACACGCTACTTTGTAAGTTACGTGGGTACGGGGTCGGCGGAGTTTTCTATCGCTGGATTGAAAGTTACCTTAAAGAGAGAACACTTAGAGTCAGGGTTGGTGATTGTGTCTCTAAAATGGTGTTTGCTTACAGTGGTGTGCCTCAGGGTTCGCACTTGGGACCAATACTATTTAATGTGTTTATCAATGACATAGTTCAGATCTTCAGGGACATAGAGGTGTTGTTATTTGCTGATGATCTAAAGTTATATAAGTTTATCGGTAATATGGAAGACTGTACAATACTACAAACTAATTTAGATTCTCTAAATGACTGGTGCAAGAAAAATAAGCTTTGCCTAAATATCACAAAATGTCAGGTCATTAGATTCCATAAAACTAAATCTAAAATTGTTTTCAATTACTCAATTGATAACGTTGTTCTTGACTCTGTCACAAATTTGAAGGATCTAGGCATCACCTTCTCTGAGGATCTGACTTACAACTTACACATAGAGGAAATTGTTGGTAGGTCTATGAGGACTCTGGGTTTTGTGTTTCTGGTTAAAGACTTTCAACTTATTCAGTCTTGTAGACTACTTTTCGTCTCTCTTGTGAGACCCTTACTAGAGTACAATACCGCAGTATGGTCCCCGAACTATGCCATCCACTGTAAAAGTTTGGAAAGGGTACAGAGAAAGTTCTTGAGATTGATAAATTACAGAATGGGAATACCTATTGAGAATATTGAATATCCAGTCTTAATGAGTGAGCTTGGTCTCCTCAGTCTCGAGAACCGTAGGAAGATGTTTGACCTTTGTTTCCTACACAAGATTCTAAATGGTGCAATCGATTCTCTTGAACTGATCCAATTTAATGTCCCTTTTAGAAATACCAGACAATCTGTAACTTTTCACGAGTCTTATACTAGAAACAATTATACGTACCATACTCCAATAAACAGACTTCATAGACTTGGTAATCTGGTTGGTGAGAACACAGATATTTTTGCCGACAATTTCCTCAAATACAGATCTGACATCTTCAAATTTTTATGTGCACAAACTGACAACGGGTAGTCGAGATTTAGAGTTTACTTGTTTTTTTTTCTGTAATATTTATCAGTTTTGGTGGGATGAGTCCATGTATATAATTTGAAATCTTATTTATAAAATAGTATTTATAATTTGCTGTATATATATACAATTATTTGACCTTAATTTGCGATTTTTTTAACTAACTGACCATTTGTTTTTCTGTTTGACATTTAATATTTATATCATTTCAATTTTAAAATTATTTTTTTGAATTTAATTTCTTGACCAAATTTTTTTTTTATTTTTTTTTAAATTGAGTCAACGTTGTTCTATTATTTAATTGTATTCTTGTTTTGTGTCTAATTAATTGTTTTGTGTCTTTTTTAAAGGAAAAATACTTTTTGTATGCATGTATTGTATGTACCTATACTAGTTTTTTACAATAGGTAAAAGGCTTCGGCCGTGAATGTCTGAATAAAAAAAAAAAAAAAATTTAGAATTGATGTGATGTTGTTTGTTCAGTTCTAGTGTTACTATAGCAGATAGTCCTTACAATATCCCAGTGGAGAAAGCGGAGGAGGTTCTGAATGCTAGCGTTCCTCCGGCCTCACCATTACCTGTGGAACCAATAGGTAAATATTTCACATATTCACGCAGTAAATAATTAGAACTATTTTTTGTTATCTTTTCTTCATTTAGCTTCATTTGACTGTTTTTTTCTTTACATAATTTGGTTTCACTATGGAAAAGTTTAACTGATATTTTTTGTTTGAAGTAAACCTTTCATTTGATTTATTTTCACCTCTTAATAATAATATGTAGTTACTTGCACTGCACATTAATAAAATTATTATTTTCGTGTTTGTTTCAGTGGATAAATGGCATTTTACAGTAGTATCCAAACTAAACAAATTATAATTTACAGTTGCACATACTAAATATGAAAACATTAATGTTGGCTGATGATTCAATGGCATTATCAAATCGTAAATATCTCATACATTATTGATTAATATTGTCGTTACACCATATGCAGCAGCAGATCTAATTAATTAATTCAATAATAATAACCTTTGTCCGACTGCTAACAAAACATTGTGATTGTGTAATTATCTCATATATTGTAATAACAATTCATTACATCACAATATTTGTAGCTTCACATTATTAAATATGTATCCATTAGCTTATACATTCTACATCTGTCATATATTGTTCAATTTGATGTGAAAAGCTATAGTTAGCAAAACAATTCAACTCTTTTCATAAATGAGATGTGTTTCTGATAAGAATATTATGAGTTATGTCCTCTTGAACCACTTTGTCTCGAGCATATCTGCTATTGATACAGCAATCATGCAACTTTAATACGCGACCGTATCAAATTTTTATGTACAAAGTTCGATTTACATCGATTTATTAACCTCACTATAGTTTTTAGATCTAGAAAAAAAATAACATAAAATTTATCAAATATAAATTCTTTTGGAAACCAGTCTATAACTCTTAATTAATTTCACAATTTGTAAGCTAAAACATCAATATTCTGAGAGCTCATGAATATAAATTTTTCGGTGATATTTGAAATAGTAGCATCAATATTCTGAGAGCCCATGAATATAAATTTTTCGGTGATATTTCAAATAATGGCAGGCACTACACGTGACAATTCTGCTCATGCGCATAATGAAATTTAGTCCATTGCCGTGCATTCATAGGGGACATGCGTCGGTACCTTGAGCATTTGAAACTGAAATTCCCGCAGTAGAAAATGTGTGTACCAAATATTTTATTATTAAAAATTCATTCAATAGCTGTTAAAATCGTTTTATTATTTTATTTTTGAGTGCCTTATTTATTTGTAAATTAACCTCCTGAATCGATTCATATTTATATTTTTTTCATAAAAGAAAATACAGTGGGATTCCCGGTAATCCAACGTTTTGCAGGGCAGTGTCGAACTATTGAATTTGTCGGATTATAGAGTACTGCTTAACACATTCATTGCGAAGTATTTTAAAGAAATCTGGTGATATGCTGAAAATAATGCCTTGTTTATATCTAAAATAAAACGGAAAATAATGATTTTTTTCTCTAAAAAATATTGGAAATTGTTGTCATAAGGTTTATCTGCCCGCGCGTATGTATAAAAATCACTCACAATGTTCCAGTATCTGATGACCGCGAAATAAATAACATGTGTATTTTGTATGCGAGCCGTAGTAAAGGCGCCTTCGCACCACAAACTGCCGTAAAGGCACATTCACACCAATCATAATTTTGCTGATATAGAATATCCGCATCCGCACAACTTGAACTATCATATATTTATTTACTTATTTTTTACTTACATTGACGATAAATATCTCCCATTACACATAAATAAAAAAACATCAAATGGAATCAATTTATAGAGAGCGAGTTTATCGCAAAGGTTTATTTATTTTCCAATAAAAAAAAAATCAAACGTATTTTCGGAACAAATAAGGGTAAGGGGCCGTAGACAAACCGTACTTAGCAATCGACTACTGGTAAACTTTTCGAAAATCTATCTACATGTACCGTGAAATTATGCGCTATTGTTGCGCTTGCTGTCGAAAATTCTAGTCGGTCGCCAAGTGCGTGTTTGTCTAGGGGGTCAGGTGTTAGCAAGCCTCGCATATATCATAATTGAAATCTACAATTCAGCGATTAGGCATGCCGCCCGTCCTGAATGGCTTATTTTTACTGGCGTGGAGGGAACAATCTGCATGTTCATTACACGCAGTTAGTCCGCTGGCTACCCCATTAATATGCTGTGAAGGAACAGAATACCAAAAATATAAAATCTTTTTCACATCTACTCGATATTTGTTGTTTTTTTATATACATATGACGAAGAAATCTAAAAAAATGAAAAATTACATAATAAACTGTGAAAGAGCCGCCAAATAAAAAAAGCTTATACTTCTTCCCGTAATCAGTAATTCTGTTGGTTATTATTTTACCTATATGGAACAATATACCTAAAAAGATTTTAAATTCTTCAATTGTCATGTCTCTCCATCGAGTAAGTAATTCGTATTTTTTCTCCCTCTGATACAACAGCGTAAGTATTTGTTTCTTTTACAAATAAGTCATAAAACTCCTCATTGGCAATAACATTGAAATAATCAATAGGTACTTTTGTTTCTATATTGATTTTATTACCTGGATTTCCTGTGAATGGTAGAGTATTTGAAGATTTCGGAGAATCTGACCATTGTCTACATTCGCTACCTGCGATAGAGACAGATGCAGGAGACAATGACGGTGACGTTGTAGATATGTCATCCCTAAATGAAGATGGCATTTCATTCATTCATCGCCCTCAACGCTCCTCTCGGGAGCACATGGTAGAAACCAGCCTTCTCCATTCACAGCGTCTCTGCGCTAATTGCGTCACCTCTTTCTACGATATTCCATGCGCTCTGATGTCATTGTCATAGGAATGGTGTATTGTGAAAGAGGAACGCCCGGGCCAACGGAACCCTTGCGGACGGACAAACAGTGCTATATTTGGCCAACTATCATTGGCCATTCTCAGAACATGTCCCAGCCAGGACCATCGTCTCCTATATCACGGATATTACAGATCTCTGCCGGATGCGCCGGCGCACAGCATCATTTGTGCCATATTCATACCATTTGACATCCAAAATCCTTCTATGACACTGAGAAGTATCATAGTTATAGTATAATAACATTCATTTTATCATAACATTGGATTCGGAATCAGATTCCGTACATCTCATAGTCGCTGTTGTCACTCGTAAACTCATGTTTTCTATTCTGGCTCTTTTCGGACAAGGAGACCAAACCATTTTTTGGATAAAGTCACGAAAGTACAAAATTAAATTTATACATGGTATGGAATATGGATAAACAACCATTATATAAATAAGAGTTCACAATTTTTTTTTTTTATAAATTCACGGAAAAATTTAAAAAATATAAACGACGTAGAAAATTGAATTTGTGTGTGGTATGGATTAATGTGGTGTGGTTTGGTTTGCTTATGTAGAACGAATGGAAGAGGAAAGAATGACAAAGTAGATATACTTATTTATTTATTTATTTATTTATTTATAATAATACATACGGCTTACGCCTTTAATACATAGTTATAAACAACAATTGTACAACACCACCATCGTATCAAATTAAAATCAAAACAAAAACAAAATATACTGCATCACTTCAAATTATAAAAATAAAAATTAAACACATTGTGTCACATAAACCACATAATAAAATTACAACATATCAACAGCATCATGTCAAATCATAAAAAAAAAAACTGTATCATATCTAACCATAAAATAAAGTTACAATACACTGCATCACATCGAATTTCAAAATAAAAATAAAACACACTGTCATGTCAAATTATAGAATAAAATTACAGCACATTCATCATGTCAAATCATAAAATAAAAATAAAACATATTGAATCATATCAAACCATAAAATAAATTTACAGCACACCACATAAAATTATAAAATAAAAAAAATAAAAATACACCGTATCATATCAAATTATAAAATAAAATAAAATTATAACATACTACATCATATCAAATCATAAAATAAAAACAAAACACATTGCATCATATAAAATTACAAATTAAAACCAAAACATATCGTATCATGTCAAATTACAACACAAAGACAAGATTAACCAAATGGGAAGGGTAGGTAAAAAAGGACAAAGTATTTATATTACGGCTTTAAAATTCTCCGCCATTCTCTGCCTGAACTCAAACAGGGAATCCGCGAAAACATCCGACAAGTGTCCGTAAATGTTTCCCAATCTATGAATTCTATTCAAAGGCGAATTATATGCATAGTTGGTATCCACCACGTCACTATGAAAAGTTATTGCTTGGCGAGTGACCCTTGTCGGAACATGGTATGAGATCATCCCGCTCAACTCAAAGCAATTGAACAGTCCTCTCACAATCTTAAATAACAAAATCAAATCAGAAATCACACGCCTATCACAGAGAGTGTTCATATTCAAAAGCGACAATAAACAAGAGTAATCAATTTCCTCAACAGGAATTTGCATTAGATAGTTGACGTGTCTAAGAAATTTGCGCTGTATTCTTTCAATATTCCTAGAGTGGACCGCTTATCTGAAAGGAGGGGTGTGAGGAAGCGCGGGCGTCCGAGAACCTAATGGTTTGATCATGTAGATAAATTTTCAAGGATGGCCGTGTTTTGAGTAAGAGAAACCGACGTGCGTGCATGAGAAATTGTATGACTGTAGAAGAATCGAAAGAAGTACATAAGGACAGATCTATATGGCGGTCCGTTCTCTCTGCCTACCCCATTTGGGATATGGCGTTAGGGAATAGATCGATATGGATGAACAACACTTCACTACATAAGAGTCAAATAAAAAATCGCACACTAAAATCAAAATAAAATAAATTTATATCGAAATAAATGTCACACAAAAATTCACTTTCGTAAATTCACGGAAGTAAATACGGACGTGCAGCAAAAATTACTACCACTCTACGAGTACCGCCGTGTGTATGCACCTTTATATTATACGACCACGAACTATGACCTGTACTGCCCACACTCGATGGTTAGCAAAGGAATACTTGACACAGCCTATATGCTGAGGTAATTATTTTGTGCGTAGATATAAAGCTGACAATTTTTTTCATAATAAAATGCTTTTTTTTAATGTCCGCGCGAGGCGCGTACTCAGCACTTAGTGAGATTTCCTTGTACGCGCCTGGCGCGTTCTCAGCAATGAATGTGTTAAGACCCCCTATAGTCCGGAATTTTTCACAAATGATAGTACCTTGTAATCCAACAAATTACAGATTCAATGATAAGATTTTATATGTTATACTCTGAAGTACAAATCATACTTCATTGTAGCACAATACTGGCGCATATAAGTTGTAATCTGCTCAATCATGCATTATCTACATTAGCATGTTGGATTACAGGGGGTGTGGATTAAACAGGGGCTGGATTACCGGGGGTCCACTGTATACCTATTTGAATATCTGTCCAGGCTTTTGAAACATCAAATTAAAACGGACTTATATTATTTTAGTATAGCTATCTACATGCATATTTTTGTCATCCAATATTTATTATGTCTCAAATAATAGTTTAGTTGTACATACAATTTAATTGAAACATTTTTTTGTTTTAAAGATTTCTACAGATGGTATTTATCTGCACTACACTAATTTGGTCTTTAATATAGTTTTTACAATGTTCTTATAAACAAATTCCGTAAAAGTTTTTTCAACCAAGGCTTATTTAAGACGGATTGTTGTTATTATTTCATTTATTTTCCTGGAACATAGAGCTTAACTACTACAAAAATGTATTACTTAACTTGGCTTTATTTTAAATCTAAATACACATGTTCTTAAAATAATTATGACAAATGGAATTAGTGACCTATATACTTAAGTCTGTTCTGAAGCGGCAGATTGATATGAAATTGTTTTGGTGGTATAATCAATTTATTCTTTAAATAAAGATCTTTGAAAAGCTACAATTCTGTTGATTCAAGCAACACTGTTATAAGAGCTCAATCACGGAACGATGCCTGCTGGTTGTATTGTGTACTGTATAAATGTATTAGAGTGTACACCTCACTATTGATCCTGAACAGGGCGTTGTTTTGTGGTTGAGCTATTATTGCAGCACTGCTTGAGCCAGCAGAAATATAGTTGTAGATTTATCATGGTAATTTGTGTTTCTTGATATTCTCTACAATATTGAAAATGTCTCAGGAAGAAACAATTTTCTACTCCATTAAAAATTAAAAAGTGTATTTATAAAACGTAATAGAGCATACAAAATTAACATAAAAAACAATATAATGGAATATATTGCCCCACTAGATTAAAATCTGTTCTGGGGCAATACTAGAAAAAAAATACAAATATCAAAATACAATTTTTCAAATATGACTTAGAATACAATTCTTTCATGTAAACTTGAATAAGAGTTAAAATAATTCAAAATACATAATAAAATAGCATGTCATACGTCAAGTCATTTAGTATGTGCAAATAACACCCGAATTCATAGTCGTTTACTTGAGTAATACTTGGCCGAGGAGCACTCAAGTAAAAAGCAATACTCAAGGTGTGGATGCATTCTATAGACAAACACTGCTCCTTTACTTCGCTAAGTTAACGCTTGAGTCGTGGGAAAAATATTTTTGTGGCGAAAAGTATTGCCACTAAACAAAATGTATTTTTAATTATGTTTTAAAGCATAAAAAACACGTTTTAACTCTATATTTTTGTGATATTCTTCGAATAGTACTTTTTAAATATTGTTTTGTAACATTTTATAGTAATTTTAAACATAAAATGATAGTTAAATGTACAACCTCGCATTATTGTTATATTATAGAAAAAGAAGTATACATCACTACGCCTGCCATTTAACATAACCTCAAAAATCACAAATGACAAATCGTCATCGTTCCCCGTACTTAAGTTTATTGTTCTATGGTTCCCTGTCGCGTATTTTGAAAGTACCTATACAATGCCAGTACGCATTCATAGTGTTCTTGCAATGTATGTTTTCAAATTGTGTAACGTAAAATAGTCTCAGAAAATATACACGATTTCTGCGTAATTGTCGCGTATACTTTCTGACGCTGATTCAGTGAAGCGTATTTTGAAAGTATACAACGCCATTACGCACAGGTTGGGACTTCTCGCGTATAATTTCAAATATTAAGCATAAATATTTTTGAAAACTATAATAATAATAATAATTAAAAAAACATACATCATAGACATCACTATACCGCACGATGATAATTTAAATAAAGCTGAGCAAGTTAAGATAATAAAATATCTTGATCTTGCTCATGAAATCAAAGATATGTGGAGAACACCTACCACAATCATCGTGCCTATAGTGTTGTCTGTGAATGGTTTAATACCTAAGAGTCTGTCAAGCAATCTCAGAAAACTGGGAGTAGATGACAGGCTCAAATACAGCATGCAGAAGGCCGTATTTCTATCGTCCACCAGGATAGTAAGAAGGTTTTTGTCCCTGTAGCTCTGTAAGTGATCTCCCATGATTGTACTATTTCATAGAACATCATGGAAGAATCAACTCGAATAATGTTGGGGTTCTACATTTTGAATATACATAAATTTATTTTAATATTTTATGGTTTTTGTTATTTAATGTTATTTTTAAATTTTATTGTTAATCTTATATTGTGTTCAAAATGTAGAATCAAATATTGTTTTGTTTAATAAATGAGATATGAGGTAATAATAATAAAGACAATTTATATTTGGCGCCGTTTAATGATCCCTGACCATCTCAAGGGTGCCATGACTTTTCTTGAAAAGCAGTGTTTTCAGCTTAATCCTGAACAATACATGGTTATTACGCTATTATAGTGTATATAAAAATATTTTTAAATTATTTTTTTTTATAATATTTTATGAAATTTTTTATTATAAAACAAAACAAAGAACAAAAATATTTTTATCATATAAAAGAAACACAAATTTTTAAGTACTTAAGTGCTACTTTAAAAAGACGCCAGTCAAATAATAATAAACATAGGTATTTATGTATTTAAGTACATTTACAATTTTCACTTTTACATGTTGACAAATTTCAGAAATTATAACAACAAGTAAATCCAAAATAACAAAAATACAGGTAATAAAAGCAATAAAAAATTAATAATAAAAACAACACGTAAAAAATAATAAAAACAATTATATATGAAAAAAAGAGAAAGCAACAAATCAAAATGGCTACTTGGAAACTAGTCGCGTATACATTCTAAGAACGTTGTTTTGTGTAGCAATTAGAAAATGTACACGATTATGCCGCAATGGAAACTTGTGCAGTATGTTTTCCACACAATTTTTAGTGTAACGTTATTGGAAAATATACACGATAAGGCGTTTGACATTTCTAAGTAACACTCTGGTCGTGTCCGTCGACGACTTGGGGTTCACAGGTACTTGAGTACTACTTGGATAAGTTTTATATGACTATGAAATGAAAACCGCGACTTGGCTAGCACTCAAGTATCAGGGAATGCTCAAGTAACGATTGTATTATGTTCGTCAGGTCTCTCTCAGACCCCCTTCTTCCCCTGTCCATGAGCCATTTCGTCACCAATTTGTTTAAGTTTTTCCCAAATAAATATTAATGAGATTTTAAATCAAAGATTATGCTTTATCATAAAAAGCTGATTGTGTACAAAAATGATGATTTTCAACTGTATCTTAATATACATTATTTGTTTACACTATTCAGTTTTAGTTTTATCATTTTTTGAGCAAAATTATATATAATTAATTATTTTAACTTTTAGATACTATCATGTTGTGTTTGTCCTTATTCATAAAACATCAATACTGTGCGATGTTAAAAAGCAGATTGATGTATTTACTTCAAATAAGGAGTTAGATATAATTTTATTTTCCATTCATAAAATAATCCACAAGCAAATAAAAATAACAATAAAATATTTGTTTTCCCAGGTTTAGTTGTATTCTAAGAAATACATATATGATAATTCTTTCAAGAGACAGTAGTTTGTTTTTAGAAAATATCATTTATTTATATTTTGTGAGTGCTAATGTAAGTTTATTTCTTTGTTGCAGTTGATAAATGGCACTACTTAAACCTGAAGTGAAGACAACCACCTAGATATAATAATTTTAAATAGTCATTTATTTTTATTTTGCACATAATGTCAGATTTGACCCATAGAAATGTACACAATTATATCCTTTTTTATCTTAATGTTTCACACAATAGATACCATGTAAAGATGTAGAATTATTATAAAAGAAATGGTAGTAGATAGGTCTCGTTGTAAAAAATTACATTGTATTAATTATTTGGGATATTCTGTGAAAAATTTGTATAAAATGAAATATAATTTTGGACTTCTGCAAGTGTAAAAATAGTTAACCAAACTTAGTTGGTATAATTCATTATAAATCTACCAGATTTTATTTAATTCTTTATTGTATTTCTACAGCTTTGCAATATTTTTGTGAAATTGTATGTAAGGAATTGCTATATTTCAGTTTCTGATAAATTCAAATATTTTTTTAACCCTAGTGATGATCTGGTAATTACTACAAGTACTACACCATCACGGCATATCCCACAAGTGGGGTAGCCAGCAGGCCATCTGGTTACCATAATTAATATAAATAACCTTTATAGTTTTACTTGCTACATAGCAAGATTTAAAAAAATGGGAACTGATTGCCATAAAATAAGTAAAACGTTTTCTTATTTTGAATGTCAGAGTGTTGTTAATTTACATAAATAAAATTCTGTGGACCTCGTGTAAGTCAATGAGACAATTAAAGTAATATAATATTAATGATACTATAGCATAATGTTGTTTATGTTGAAAGAAATACATTATTTATTCTATGTTGCATATTTAATAGTTTTTCACTCATACTGTTCACACATAGATGGAGTTTTTCAGATGGCGGGATAGAATACCAGTGAGATTGTTTCATCTAGCTCAGTGGTTCTTAACCTTTTTGGGGGTGCCGAACCCCACCAGTTACATATGCATTCACCGAACCCCTCATAATTTGAAAAATAAAATTAGATTTTTACTAATTCAAAACATGGTATATATTTATATATAGGTGTACAAAATGTAAAAAATAAAAAAACAAAGATCAAAACATTAAATTTTAATGGTTAAATCAAAACATGAAACATATTAATTAATGAATTATCGGAGTATTTTTTTGCTTTTTCCAACTCACAAAACTATCTTGCCTTTAAAATGATTTTCACCGAACCCCCAAGACTGACTCACCAAACCCCTGGGGTTCAATCGAACCCAGGTTAAGAACCACTGTTCTAGCTGTATGTTGAATGACATAGTTCTCAAAGTAAAAGAGATTACTTACTTAACTCATAGCCATTGCACATTTTATGTAATGATCAACTGATGTTAAAACAGTTTGTCATTTGTAAATAATTTTAAGTTTATATTGATTACTCACATAGAGATTCAGAGTGAATATTAGAGGATACAATATTGTCTGACTATTAAGTTTGTCATACTAGATTCAACACTTTGTACTGCGTATTAAGAAGTACTATATAGCTTTATATTGTTTTATTTATATTTTTTTTCAATTTTGTATTGTTTACTTTAAAATGTGGTTGTTACATGTTGTATTATGGATGTTATGTTCAGACACCCAGTGAAATAAATTATTACAATTTAGATATGTGCCTGTTTTATTAATATCCTTACTCTTATTTTTAAATACACTCACAGTAAGCGAAATAAAAAATAAATGTAATATTTATTGAAATAATATCTTCTTTACACTTTCAAAATAACATAGTAAAACTTAACCCAATCAATCAAAATATGCCTTTGCGTACCAATTCTATAAATAATATCCTTTTGCTGTAATGAGCCAGCACCAGAGTTCAACATTAGTTTTTATTTAAATTTCATTTTAATTGTAAAGATAAAAAAACATGAACTGTTGTAATAAAAGCATTCCAATCTTATACATGACTTATATAATATCGAGGGTATACAACCAAAATGCACTAAATCAGACTAGTGCTTCAAAATTTGTCAAAAACTATTCAAGTAATTAACACTTTTCCTATGTTTGAATTTATTTGTCATTTACCAATATCATCTTAATTAAAGTTCAAATAATACACGGCGAATTTGTATTGATCTAATCATTTTTTTTGCATTTAACTGCCACCATGTCATCTCAAAACTAAAATGACTTTGTGCATTTTGGTTGTATACCCTCGATTATAAAACATCCTCTCTGTAATAAAAAAGTTATTTCCTTTATTTTATCTGATTGTCTTACTTTTATATCACATTGAAGAATAAAAAAAAAAATTGTGCATTCCGTTCTCTCTGCCTACTCCATTTGGCATACAGCGTGTGAGTCTAGTATATGTTTAGATGAAATTTGCATAAATTTTTTTCGAGAATGTACATGCAAATTCTCTCTACCAACACCTATTGTATGCAGACACTTGCACATTGAAATTTCACCTGGCAATTAAAGTTAGTAGGTACAATTTTTATTTACATTAAACTTGGTTTCGATTTTTGAAGAGGAGACACTATAAAAGTTCATTTGAATTTCGATTATAAAATAATATAAATATAAAAACACTGTTTACTTCATTGAAATATCAATGAAAATTAGGAACTTTTCTGACATACCTCCATCCATCTTCAGGAATAATTGCTTTAATATGGTAATTGCATGTCCAGTAATAATTATAACTTTTTAAAGTATTTATTACTTCTGCACCATTATGGCATATCCCCCAAATGGGGTAGCCAGTGGACCAGCTGCATGTAATAAACATGCAAGTTGTCCTCTCCAAGCCAACAAAAAATAATTCAGGATGGGTGGCAAACCTCTTCCCTGAATTTAAAATGTATAAGTCTAAGCAATTACTATGTACTGAAGATGTACACATATCAAGATAATTGAAAAAAAAAACACAATATGTAGTTAACTTCCAAATGACTTTATTAACTTCGCGTACTAGTATTCGGAGACTCTCGTCTCCATCATCAGGCGATTAGTAAAAAAGTGAAACAAGATACAGAGACAAATAGTATTTATAGGATTTGAACAAAAGAAAGTTGGGAGAAGCCCGTGTTGATAAGAAAGTAATTATAATTCAGTGATAAAAAAACTATTGGAAAGTGAACCGCTGTGGACGGATTCACGAGAGAATAATTTAAGAAAAATACATATAAATATCTAACTTCTCCGGTATTTACCTTATTGCGAAATGGGGAAACCACAGAAAACCCCAAATCAGAGAAGAGCAAAAATGCTAGATTATTAACTAAAATTTTAAGTTTCTTAAGGTAGGTACATGTGAATCAATTATTAATAGAAAAAGGAAGTAAGTACTTATAAAAATTAACAATATGATTTAGCTCAATATGAGTACAGTGACTTTAACATAGTAAAAATGATGTGAGATATTTGATTTTATTAAAACAAAATGATTAATTCTAATGATGTTTGAAGAAATGTAGTGTACAGGTAAGGTGCTGAGTTGAAGTAGGCAGATCGATGGTTGATAACCCCCAACAGCGATTTAACTGTAAACAAAGAAAACAAAGGCAGTAATATTCTTTTTATAATATTATATTGTTATATTTTTCAAAAGGCTTTGATTATTGTATCGGAATCACCGAGGATAAACATGTGTTACTAAGGAAATAAAGATGAATCATGTCGTTGTAATGATTAGTTTTATTAAAATTATCAAAAATTACAAAAACCAACAAGTAAAATATTCTATGTCGTTATGAGATTAGGGATGATTTATGACAAAGGTTTAAGTAAAGGAGAGTATCCTAAGTCAATTTGTTCGTTTAAAATATTAATACTATTATCTTTTTTCAATCTATTGATTTCTAGAGCTTCGAGTTTATCTAATTTTTTACTTTTTATATCTTTATGCAGTAGTTTTATACCTGAGTTAATATCAAATGTATGATTACAACTATTTAGGTGTTCAGCAAAATTAGATTTGTTATTATTTAATCTAAAACTAGCCATATGTTCATTGACTCTAGTTTTTAAAGACCTACCTGTTTGACCTATGTAAGCACTTGGACAGTTTTTACAATCTATTACAATCAAACCGGTAAATTCCACTATTGTCTAAAAATTCAATTTTATCTTTATTTTTGACAAGCATTGATTTAAGGGACTTTTTATTACAGTAAGCTACATTTTTCTTTTTATCCTTTTTGATAATTTTACCAATCTTCTGACTAAACCCCTGAACATAACTTAACTTTACCCATTTATTACTTTTATTTGCATTATCTATAGACAAACCAGGTGCAATTGATTTTAAGAAGAGGTCACATTGTTTTTTATATAGCAGTTTGTCAACAATTGTATCATCATAGACGTTATTGATTGCCAAAAGCTTAATCAAATTCAATTCTTTGTTGAAATTAAGAGGAGAAAGTGGAACATTTAATAATCTATGTAACATCGAATGAAAAACAGATAATTTATGTGAAATATGATGTTGAGAAGAAAAGTGAATTATATTATCACTAAACGTATCTTTTCTATAAATATCAAATTCTAATTTTGAATCAACAATAGACAATTTTAAATCTAAGAAACTAATTTCGTTTTTTCCCACTTCCATCGTGAATTTAATAGAGTTATTTATTTTATTCAACTGTGTAAGGAACAAGTTTAACTGTCTTTCTGTTCCCGTCCAAATACATATAATATCATCAACGTAACGATAGTAAACTAATAAATGTTTAAAAAACGGAATCTGGGATAAACTCAGCACCTTACCTGTACACTACATTTCTTCAAACATCATTAGAATTAATCATTTTGTTTTAATAAAATCAAATATCTCACATCATTTTTACTATGTTAAAGTCACTGTACTCATATTGAGCTAAATCATATTGTTAATTTTTATAAGTACTTACTTCCTTTTTCTATTAATAATTGATTCACATGTACCTACCTTAAGAAACTTAAAATTTTAGTTAATCTAGCATTTTTGCTCTTCTCTGATTTGGGTTTTCTGTGGTTTCCCCATTTCGCAATAAGGTAAATACCGGAGAAGTTAGATATTTATATGTATTTTTCTTAAATTATTCTCTCGTGAATCCGTCCACAGCGGTTCACTTTCCAATAGTTTTTTTATCACTGAATTATAATTACTTTCTTATCAACACGGGCCTTCTCCCAACTTTCTTTTGTTCAAATCCTATAAATACTATTTGTCTCTGTATCTTGTTTCACTTTTTTACTAATCGCCTGATGATGGAGACGAGAGTCTCCGAATACTAGTACGCGAAGTTAATAAAGTCATTTGGAAGTTAACTACATATTGTGTTTTTTTTTTCAATTATCTTGAAATGGACTTCCAACAAGTACCTTCGGTCAACAACATTAATGTTTTACACATATCAGAAAAGCTTCTAATTTGAATATAGCAATCAAGCGAAAGTAAATGTGTTTTTATTTATATTATTTTATAATCTTGAAGAAAGTAGTTACCATCGGCTAAAGGTATCTATTCCTATTAAAAAAAAACTTAAATTCTACAAATATAAAAACCTATTCAAAATCCTTTTGGATGCTTTGGGGAAGAGATATCTTTATCACATTTTTGCTTTATTGAAATATTAATTGTTAATAAAAAAGTCTTTTTTTTAAAAAAAAAAAAAAAGATATATCTGGGTTTTGTTATAAACCCAAATACAACCTTATACACCTTTCACACTAAACTAAAAGCTTGTGCCGTGAAAGGGGAGTTTGCCGGCACCTGGGATCGAACCACAGGCCCCTTGTTCTGGAGGCCGAGACTCTATACCTCCAGGCTACCGACGAACTCAATTATCTATAATCCAGCGAAATGTATGCATCAAGGAAACTAGCTCATCATGCATTGTGAAATGTGGACTGCATTTATGTGGATTCAAATATTTATTAGTCTAAGATTAGTAAATAAAAGAAATATATATTATGTACCTACTGTCGAAATATTTTGTATAAAGAGAATAGTAAGAAAAAAAAATTGTACTTACCTACTGATATTTTCTTTTAGGATTCTAATAAGACGCCAAAAGCATTGGTGGCCATGGCGGATCTAAAACACACTGTTTTCTATCAAAACTTATACCTGCGAAGTGAAAGGATGGAAGCGATTTGAATTCTAGCCTAAAAATTTGATACTCGACTTCTGCTTCTAAACCATGGGTGGTCAACCAACCCAAAGGTGTCTTCATGCGGCCCGCGAAGCATTTGCACCTTTTTTAAATAATAGTCGGTACAAGTACCCGTGACTTTTTTTGAAAGAGGTATTTTGAGAAAATATTCTGAAAGAAAACCGAGGAGTTTTGAAACATTTCAAATTCCTATACCATTTTCAAAATTTGGCGACGGGGGGTAGAAATTTTAAGGTGAAGTAAAATTATCAAAATTTGCCATATATGGAGTATATTTTTGTGCGGCCCGGTAGGTAAACTCATTCTGAAATTTGGCCCGCCTGCTGAAAAGGTTGGCCACCCATGTTCTAAACTATTCTGTTTTTATGAAAAAGTTATACATTTCCTTGAGGGTGGATATTAAAACTGCAGTTGATGGTCTTTTGTGGGCAATATTTTAAGACCGTGCACAAATTAGAAATTATAAAAATTAAACGTTATATTTTTTGCTTGTCGAGTATTCTGCACATAGGAAGACTGAGTCTAAGACTTGTTCTTGAAAAGAGAATAACAGTGAATAGAAACACGTATGTAGCATTCATCGACCTAGAAAAAGCATTCGATAAAGTAGAATGGGAACAACTTTTTAAGACTCTAAACCAGATAGGAATGAGCTATAAGGACAGAAGAGCAATCTGGAGCCTATACAAGAATGAAATGGCTGTAATTAAAAGCGGAGAGAGCTGCGCAGAAGCGAGAGTAGAACAAGGTGTAAGACAGGGATGCTCAATGTCGCCAGCACTCTTTAACTGCTATATACAGCAAGCTATTGATGAACTCAGAGAAGAAATGAAGAATTGGACAGGAGTAAAAATAAATGGGAAAAAGGTTGACATGATTAGATATGCTGACGACATAGCACTGCTCGCAGACTCCGAGATGGAGCTGAACGAAGCCTTAGGAAAAATGGAAAGTATACTGTTGTCAAAGTACAACATGAAAATAAATAAAGATAAAACAAAATGTATGGTCGTTGGAATGGAGGAAGCGACTGCGAACATTGCCATAAATGGAGTGAGCATCAAACAAGTAAGAGAATTCGTGTACTTGGGCAGCAGAATAAACCAGGACGGACGCTCCAAATCAGAAATTGTGAGCAGAATAAACCAGGCACGAATTGCCTTTAACAAAAAATCCAAAATATTAGAATCCCCTAATATTGATCTAAGCGTGAGGAAGAATCTCACTAAAGCCTTTGTGTGGAGCATTCTGCTATATGGATGCGAGACGTGGACCATCAGTAAGAGGGAAAGCGGACGGTTAGCGGCATTTGAAATGTGGTGTTATAGACGCATGCTGAAGATTCATTGGTCGGAACACGTCGAAAACGAAGAAGTGTTAACCAGGGTTGGCGAAAAAAGGCAACTCCTCAAAAGAATCTGCCAACAACGAGCTAATTGGATTGGCCACAACATCAGGCACCCAGGACTGCTCATCGCAATCGCAGAGGGCAGGACCGAAGGCACAAATGGCAGAGGTCGACCGAGAGACGCCTATATGGACCAACTGAAGAGGGACATGAGCTGTGGCTCATATATGGAGTTGAAGAGACTGGCTGAGAATAGGGAGGAGTGGAGAAATAAGTCAAAACTCGTTGCAGACCAATCCAATGGATTGTAACTCATTATATATAGGAAGACTACAAATTATTATCTCAGTACCTACACGGTTCGTAATAGGTACTTAAGTAGGTACCTACATTACAACATGAGAGCAATAGAAATGTAGAAAAGAGTGCAGAGAATAAAATGTCTTGCGTGAAAGAATAGTAATGCTTCTTTGTGTTCGCAAGACCAATGATAAAAATATGAGCTTGTTTAATTCAACCCTTTAAAGAATGAAAATGTTTTTGTTTTTTTATATGGGTAACTTAAAATAATTTGTGGTGACACTACTGAGTTTGGATTTGATAGGTATATTTTTCCACCTATAAATTATGTTGATAGGTATAAATATCAATGCTGTTATGTTGTATAACGAGTACCTACCAAACAATTTTATATAAATAATAACGCCATTAATTTTGTTTGTCCAGGATTCTCATATTACAGAAATTCAATATCTACGTCAGCCATAGAATAAACATTACCGAGTGCTTAACGGTTGTATAGATTACATAAGATTATGTCTCAAGCTGTAGGAGATGAGAAAAAATCCTTTTTCTAGTAATTGTCCACATTCCATCTCACAATTTGATTTGGGAGTCAAAAGACAGACATGCGCAAGAAGGGTTCATCGATTGCGGCTCCACGGTAAAGCTGTCGGCAGAGGCGAAACGGAATCATCCGAAGCTCTCATACTATAAAACAGTATAGGACCGCGAGGCGAGTGCCGAATAGTGAGTAGCTAAGCAGTGAGCACCCACACTGAGGCAGAGCGGCACTCTGTACTATACCGCACTGTTCGCTGTCTACTGTGGAGTGTGGTAGACGCTCTTGTGTTTTTATTCATCGGCCGAGTCGCTCTCAGCCGTATACTCACACATATACCTACGCAGTACACAAGAGTACCTATATTATATAGGTATAAGTACTTTGTATAGCCCGTGAATGCCTCCATCTCTATCCTTGCCAGCTAACTAGTTTTGGATGCATCGCTACAAACGACTATTGTAAAGGCCAACGCGGTCAGTTTCTTACGATATTTCGGTTAAAAAATAGTTTGTGGTGAAATAAACGCGAAAATTGGTATATATTTTACTTAGAAAAATAGAGTGAAAAGTTCCGAAATGAAGTTGACATGGACTCTAGTCGTGTTGGGTATATTGATTTTGACAGGAGCGGATGCCAAGAAGAAGAGAAAATCTGATGGAGACTTCGTATTTGCAGATGAGGTAAAATAACACAATTTGTTTTATACAAGAAATTTTGACAATGCGGAAATTAGAATATAAGTTCTTATCGATTTCTATGTGATTTTTGCCACCCCCTTTTTTCGCTAAGGCGTATCAAAACCACAATGTGATTATAAGGGTGTAACTAGGCGAGGGTCCCAGATTATTGTGTTTTGCAGCTATTGTCGTAGAATGTTTATGTATATTACTTAATAGAGATTTCTCCTATAGTGACCTTAAGTGAGATTATACCTCAGCTCTACTGTATTTTCCCGGAGGGCAATACGCAGTGAATGTTCTGTACTAAGTCAACACAATATGTAAATAAAGGTATGGAAACACAAATACAAAAAGTTGGCCAACAAAATCAAATTTGGGACAGCTATATAGTTTTGAATGTCGTGAAATATTACAAAATATAAGAAAGTAAATCTGTTAGCTTCTTTGGTAGATTGGCATAATACTTGATTATAACACAATTACAAAAATCGATTCTCCTATACATCGTCTGTCAGAGCTAAAATTAAATTATTAATATGACATCCATCAATCATTATTTTGCTTCCACGGCTCACACCTTCACCATGTTATTATAATATGTAATAATAATAATGAATACAATAGATAGTCAGCCACCAACATATATGTAAGTATATTGTCGCTAGAACAACATGGTAGTTTAGTACCTACCTACACAGATAGATGTTGTTTACAAATATTTTACTATAAAAAGATCATGTAAGATATACAATAATATTTCGTATTGAGATGTTAAAAAACACATTCCATTGAATATAAAAAATGCGTTTTTATTAGATAGGTATTTATACCTGTGGTTAGATGAATCGATATTTACCAGTAGGTATTGTTCTGTGGTAAGGTGATAGATCAAATCCTTAGGTGCCTACCTGATTCATGAATATCAAACGCATTAATGAAACTTGTGAATAAACTAGAATATTCCACCTACATAACTCATATTTTGTATTCGGAAGGCTGACAATCAAGGTTAATTATTGAACCACAGCTAAATGAACAATTGATATGAAATGTGATGTATTTTATGTTATAAGGTTGTCATCCGTAAATTACAATTAATTAAGCTTTGAATACGTGACTTAATTTTGAATCAAATTTTAGTTGACGCAAAATACAATAAATTGTATTGTCACTGTTGCTACCGAATGAGCATATAATATATTATATATATAATGAGTTACAATCCATTGGATTGGTCTGCAACGAGTTTGGTTTTTCTTCTCCATTCCTCCCTATTCTCAGCCAGTCTTTTCAGCTCATGTCCCTCTTCAGTTGGTCCATATAGGCGTCTCTCGGTCGGCCTCTGACATTTGTGCCTTCGGTCCTACCCTCTGCGATTGCGATGAGCAGTCTTGGGTGCCTGATGTTGTGGCCAATCCAGTTAGCTCGTTGTTGGCAGATTCTTTTGAGGAGTTGCCTTTTTTCATTAAAAATTACATTTTATAGGCACATTTAGTAGCTACAGAGTAGGAAAGGATCATAAGTTTCATTGCCAAATATACCTACATAAGTTTATGTAATGTCGACATTTATCTGCCTCCAGTCGCTCGTGTAGTTGTACAAACGAGATTTATATAAAAAAAAAACTTAATCGATAAGTAAGTTTTGTTTATACGTACATCTGAATTTCTGAGACGTAAGCACTTACTTTGTAAGTAGGTAGGGGTACACTATTTGCTTGAAGAAAGTAAATTTATTGCCGTTTTTCACAAAGCTTCACATTTGTCTTTACAACATCCGTCAAAAGGATTTGACTAATTTTGTTTACAACACAAACTCGAATTCTCTCTCAGGTGTTAGTAAAATTCATAAACATAGTACGAAAAGAAGCTAAATATTTGTCTTCAGAGAAAAGCTTTATCTTTTTAAAAGAAATAACATAAATTAACACTGTTTTTTTATTTTTATATTCGCTTCTTTGTAGAGAGGATGTAAAAGAATGTTGTTCAAATTGAGAAGAATTATTTTAGCAATATTTTTAGAGTTTTGCACGTATTACACAAATGGGTAGATAATAATAGTAATGTCCATGTTACGGAAATACTCTCCGACCACACAATATTATTTGATGATCTAAAGATACCTACTATCAATAAGACATTTGTATATAAAAAGGGTAGTAGGTATAAAGTCTTGCAATTTTATAAAATTAAACGGGTCTGGAAGAGGTCACAACAGAATGGAGTCCGGAATACAGAATTAAATGTATTATGATTTATATCGTATACATAAAAGTACAGTATTTAGTCAACGACACTTCGTATAAACTTTTTTAACGACCCGCCTTTTATATATAAGAGAATAGGGAAATTACCATTTTATTAAATTTCCATAGACTTGATGTAGTTGGGTAGCTGATCTTTGGTTAGAGGATTTACTAGACTTTTTGGGATTTGTTCCATGATATTTTATACTTTTATTTGTAGGTTAAAGGGTGTGTTGTGTTTATGGGTTAGACTAGAGATTCCCAATCTTTTTCCGTTTGCGGCTCACTAAATAATTGGATTTTTCCGCGGCGCCCTTATTTATCAGCTTTTTTCTTAATTTTTGACTTTCTTGAAAAATTGATTATGGGTGGGAAAGAAAACAACGAAAGACTCGAAAGGCTAAATTTGTGGAATTTTGTCAGCATACACGATTACTGGCGCAAAAATTGGAGAATTGGAAATTCTAAAAAAATTGCCGAATTGTTTAATTGAATATTTCGCGGCGTCCTGGCGGCACCGCGGCCCCCAAGGGAACTGTGGCGCACACTTTGAGAATCATTGAGTTAGAAGATGCGTTGTATTGTACCTATATGTGGATATGCATGTTGCACTGAATGTAGATCAATGCAGAGGCCTGAGTCAATAACACACTTTCGCGTCACGTTCCCGCTTCGTTAGCGTTCGGGTGCAGACGATGTTGCAAGCAAGTGTCAATTTCGATGCTAAGATACACAATAGTTACGAAAATTAACACTTTGGGGCAACATCGTCTGCACCCGAAAGCTAACGGAGCGGGAACGTGACGCGAAAGTGTGTTATTGACTCAGGCCTCAGGTATGTAAATCGTACATTGGAAAACGTTGCTCAGTGTGGAGATACATAATTATTTGCTTTTGTATAATTGTATCAAGGCCTTTTTGGGGACCATTAGCTTTATTAATATTTACGGTATAAAAAAAATGAGAATCTATCTATTTATTTCATGTAGGTATTCATGAAATTGTTGCTCAACTATTTTCTATTTATTGAAATTATAAACATTCAACTTTGGAAAACCTGCTTTCTAGGTTTATAACAAATTTATTTCAAGAAATAGCTAGCTCTTTTTAATCAGACAAGCATTGTTTTCACTAAATTATCAAACACACTTTTGTTTGTTTAGTTTCGATATTCCATTCACATTAATACTGCAGTCTATTTAAGTTTAAAAAATACATATATCTTTTCATTATTTACTCTCAATATTCTATTCATATAAATATTGTAACCTGTTTAAAAAAGATCCACGCAATTTGCCTAACGTTTTATACCGTGCAGCATTAATAATTTTATTCGGCTATAATCCTTTATTATTGGCTTGTTTAATTTTCGCCGACGTGCAACAGTATCATCATCACGATGGTATCGCATATAAGCATTCCAGAATAATGATAGAACTAAAATTTCCCTCATTAAAACCTTCACAATCTGAGGCGAAATAATGTCCCCAGTTATTATATTATTTAGTCCTTTATTATGGTATCATAAATAATGTAATAACTTTGATTTCGTCGGTAGCCTGGAGGTAGAGTCTCAGCCTGGTGAACAAGGGGTCCATGGTTCGATACCAGGTACCGGCAAACTCCCTTTCACGACACAAGCTTTTAGTAGCTTACTGTGAAAGGTGTATAAGGTTGTATTTGGGTTTATATCAAACAAAACCCAGATATATCTTTTTTAAAAAAGAAAAAAAAAACTTTATCATTGATTCACGGATAGTAATTGTTCAAATCATCACCTATTGGAATGAATGGAAATAGGAATAGTCAGGTGAGGACGTAAATTAGAGACATTAATTTTGTAATAATAATCGCACCAATAAATGTTAAAAAAAAAACATAATACGATAACATACTGTTCGAGGATGATGGACCAATTATCGAAGAATAAATTGATAGGTACCTACAGCAAATTTCATAAATGATTGAATCGAATAATCTTGAAACTGACTTATTTGTCAAAAATATACTTGTATAGGTTTTATTTATTTTGTTGTGATCTTAATATTGTGTGGTTCATACTCGTGTTAACACATTTTCATGGATTTATTTCTGTAACCTAAAGAGTATTCTAAACCAAGTAAGCCTTAGGTCGATTCATAAATTTCGAAAATCTGTAACACGCATCCCTCTAGGACAGTGGTTCCCAAAGTTGACTGGGCTCCGACCCATCTAGGGAAAGATTGCAATCTTGGGATCCACTTTTTAGCTTTTTTTCTCCAAACATTGCTCCAACAACATTTTTTGATTCATGTCTTATACGGTGGCGAATCGTCCATTAGGGCCCACTCAATATTCGATATTACGACCCACTAGTGGGTCCCAGCCCATAGTTTGGGAAATACTTATCTAGGAAGTTCACATATCTATGTGTAACATGTACGCATACCTATATGGTTAATATAATACCAATCACAAATAGGGTAGTGTTAATGCAATGGTTTATACATTCGCCTTTTGATCGAAGGGTAGTGGGTTCGATATCCGGAACCGAACCGAACCGAAAAATGAGCAGAATGTTTCTGCTCATTTTTCGGTATTAAAATATTTGAAATTACTCATCCAGGATGGTTTAAATCCAAATAAAGAAGATTAACAGCCATATTTCTGAGCAAGTAAAATCCAGTTTCGATTGCGTCAAAAAAAAAACAATTATTTTAAAATGTATTATTTATCGAAATTTAAGTTTCAAGGATTTTCTTTGAACACTTTATAAGGACTCGTAAAAAATGAGATTGTTTTTCCTGAAAATTTTCAAGTAGGTATATGTAATATTTACAACCTTGTTGTGAATTCAAGATTTCGGAGTAATTTAAATGTTGAATCGTTCAAACTTTGTTATGTTAACGAGCAGAAAAGACACAAGTGCTCATTAAAAGTTGATGAAAGGTTTTAAATTTCTATTGCGAGAGCAATATACTCGTAATAATATGATACCAACTTGCATTTCAAAATACGCAGTGAATTCAAATCATCGCTTAAATTGAATTCAAAAGCTTATGCAGATATTTTTCATTAAAAATGTAGTAGGTTAAATGGAATTTTCTCATCATTAGAGGTTTCAAGGATGAATTTATTCAAATACTTGGCACAAACAACCATGCATCTCAGTCCTTGAGGCAGACAAGTACCTAACGTTTCAACTACTTAATAACGTTTATTATTTTTGGCAGTAATTCAAAAATATCAGCAATTCAATTACATGAAGAGGGTGAATTGTGTATACGAGTAAGTAAAATTCACCCAATTATAGATGGAATTTCGAATAATAGTTTTTTAGGGATTATCTAGACTTCATACATAAATATATAGATAATACTATTGCAGTATAGTAGTATCTAGATCAAGGGTGGCCAACCCGGGGCCATATGCACACTATTTTTTTAAATAATAGTCGGTACCTACAAGTACTCGTTACTTTTTTGAAAGAGGTATTTTGAGAAATATTTCTAATTCCTATTCCATGTTAAAATTTGGCGACGGGGGAATAGAAATTTTAAGGTGAAGTAAAATTATCAAATGTTCTATATATGGAGTATATTGTTGTGCGGCCCGGTAGGAAATCTCATTCTGAAATTTGACCCGGCTGCTGAAAAGGTTGGCCACCCATGATCTAGATGTATGTATAATGTATAAAGCTGATGGTAGACCTACTATTTTTTCTTAGCGCCATTTAACGGTCATTCAACCATCTCAAGGACGCTAGTGAAAAAAGACTATCATGTTATTTCTGAAACCGGTAATGTTATATCGAACTTTTTGTACTCTTGTAAGTGTGTAATGTTCAATCAGTATGTACTAAATAATAACGGAATCCCCAATAATCTAAGTAACCATTAACATAACAATAATATTTTATGCCTACTTCTATTATTTTTTACTATCTTAGATAATGAATTGATAAAAAAACTGATCTAAATGGTGCCAACTATCTTCATTATTTAGTATGAGTATTCTTTTCACGGCCTTCTTATTTTATTGTTATTAAAAATTTCATCAATTTCAATTATTATTGTATTAAAATTCAGCTACTTATACATTTTATTTGGAAAAATAAATACTGCATTATTAATTTATTACGTGTTAAGTAAACACAACAGCTTTAGGTTTAACTAAATTAACACCAACACAATATCTAAATAAAAAAAAATTGTTGATGATTTCTCTAAATATACCAAGTTAAGTATAATTAAAAGGCTATCATTTAAACGATCAGCATAATATTGATGTTATGTTCAGCAGAAAAATGTATTCTGCCGACAAATATATCATGTTGATATGCTACTTATGCCCAGCGAGAATATTATATTTCTATTGCTAATAATATGATATTTATTTATTTATTTATTTCAATTATATACGGCGTGAGCCTTTTACATGTTTATAAATTATGACAGATAACAACAACAACAACAACAATAAAAAACATTCGCACACAATCACACAAGTACATTACAAATTCATACGTCAAGATCAAAATAATAATATTCAATAAAAAAATGTCTATATAATAAGTCAGTTATGGAGTGTCAGAATAAAATAGTAATTAAGTATATAAACCACTGATAACAGCAGGTCAAAGAAAGAAAATTTAAAATTAAATGGGGTAAGATACAATTCGATAATGAGCTATCTCATAAGATGAGTTATAGTCTAAAATATAATTCAACATAATTATTAATATAATAACAGCGATAATAAGGATTTAAAATGTCAATTGATAAAAATAAATAAATATATTAACAAGACAGTCAGACATAAATCAATATTAACAATAAACAAATCAATAAAAACAGAAATCCAATTGTTGTCATTCATCCAACGAACCAAATATTGTAAAACTCTAAATTTAATCGACCGGCAAAATTATTATTTGACCGTCATAATGATTATTTGTCCAGCAAAATAAAGAAATGAGCAGCAAACCGTGAGCTTATTTTAATTAAACTTGTGAAAGCTAAATTTTTAATCTTGTTCAAATAATAAATCTTTGTATGTAGCATCTTTTTATGTGATTTTATATGTAGCATCTGAATGAACGAAACTAGCGTTTTTCGACATTCCAGTTAGATATTTCCTTAATATAACAAAGCGGAAACTGGCATTATTTTCGTAGTGATCATTAATTTGGTAAGAAATCACAAAAACTTCATGTGGATCCGAAGGTAAATCGGTGTGTGAAAAATATTGTTTATCTAATATTTTCTGCCGGTCAAATAATAATTCTGCTGCTCAAATAATAATTCTGCTGCTCAAATAATAATTCTGCTGCTCTAATAACAATTTATTCTGCTGGTCAATTAATTATTTTGTTGTGCGAGTATTTATTAAGCTGTTAAAATTTGTTAATTTGCCGATATAACCAAGTTTGTTTGTAAAACAAGTGTTGCGCTTATTTTTTATTTATTACCGATGAAAACATTGTTTGCTGTGCAAATGACTTAAATGCTGATTTTTTCTTGCCGAACGAATGGATTAATAGCCGAACAAATAATTAGTTCCCTAATTAAAATAAACAATCTATCGTGGATTATTGAAAATAAATTATATTGATTAATTTTCCAAAATAAACGAAAACTAATTTAAATAGGTTGGTAAAACAAATTATACAACAATTTAATGTAGCTACTAGTTAGGTATATTGTCGTGGTGAACATGACTTAGTATGTGTATCCATACCACCTTCCATGTTTAACGAAACTCGTACCTACAATATTTATTATAATACGAGTATTGTGATATCAAGTCGGTACTAGAGTATGAAATCCATATGACTCCGTAAGTTGTATTGTATGTATTTCAGTATGTAAAGTATAATGCTTTGGTAGATTCAAGGTTGTTCGTGTAAAAACTAGGGTACTTTGTGGTATAAGGATTACTTGCTATTATTTTCCGTATTTCCCATATTATAGGTACTTCTACAAGTTGTGATGTTTTTTCGACTCACGAAATAAAATACTTACTTACCATCTTTTATACGAAATTATCGAGCCATGTATTACATAGGCACTCGAAATCATTGAAGTTTCAGTAATATGTACTTAACTATTCCTTTAAGGTTTTTTTTTGTAGTGATGCTGCTTTGAGATGTATCACTAAGTTTGCACAATTTTTTTTTTTTTTTTACGCGGCGGCAGAATTGCCATCCACACTTCTCAGCATTATACAACCAGATAAGTCTCCATATGATCAGTCATGATCACACAAAAACTTAACAGTCTAATGCCGGGAAAAATTCACCTATCCAGATATACAGGATATCAAA
The DNA here is from genome assembly GCA_947579605.1 of Athripsodes cinereus. Classification (NCBI taxonomy): domain Eukaryota; kingdom Metazoa; phylum Arthropoda; class Insecta; order Trichoptera; family Leptoceridae; genus Athripsodes; species Athripsodes cinereus. The sequence continues at coordinate 16,302,907 of OX388315.1, forward strand.
GGATTATTCTCAAAACGCGGGATCAAAATACCAGCATTGTGCCTGAAATATCTGTGTTCAGAAACCTTTTTACAATATTACAAGTGTTTATTATAATAGATTTTTGAATTTTAATGTACAAATTAACCGGTAAATCTAATTTTTGTAAATTATTTATTAAAGATTTCGGAGTTACCCCTGTAGCTGACATGACTAAAGGTATTATATAAACGGACCTAGAATGCCAAATATTTTTTATTTCTCCTGCTAGTTCTGTATATTTACGTATTTTTTCTGCGACGGTTGTTTGTATATTATGTGTATTTGGGACAGCGATGTCGATTAGGTACGTTATTTTATTACGTTTATCATGTAATACTAAATCGGGTCTATTATGATGTATTAGTCTATCTGTTATTATGGTTTTATCATAATAGAGCCTATAATTTTGATTTTCTAATACCTGTTCCGGGTTGTATTTATAATAAGGTATTACATTATTTGAGTTTAAAAGATTATGTTTAATAGCTAAATTTTGATGTATAATTTTTGCTACATGATTATGTCTATAAGTATACTCAGTTTGAGCGAGAGTGGAACAACCCGAAACTATGTGTTGAATTGTTTCCGGTTTGGACAGACATTTCCTACACGAATCATCAATTATATTTTGATTTTTTATAATATATTTTTGATAATTTTTTGTATTTATTACCTGATCTTGAATTGCTAGCATAAAACCCTCGGTTTCCCCATACAATTCCCCAATGGTCAACCACCTGTTTGACGCATATTTGTCAACATAAGATTGGTTGAGATCATTGAGGTGTCTGGCATGAAGTTCCTTCCTACCCCAAGATTCTAACAAAATATTTAAATAGTTTAATCGCGGACCTACTGTTTCGTCATTTAAATTTAAAGGTGTATGATTTTTATCGGCCTGTATTATAATTTTATAAAAATATTATCGAAAACATTTCGGAATATTATTATTAGTTTATAAAATAATATTCCGAAATGTTTTCGATAATTTTTTTATCAGCGGCCTAAATAACCGCCTCATATCAAATTATTTTGCTTGAATGAAATTACCTACGTCTTTCCAAACATATCCTCACTTGGGTAAAATTGTCTATGAGGATATAAAATAACAGAAATCGGTTTAAAAGCGTAATATTTTAACTGTTAAATCTTGAGTTAAAATTTATTCAGGTCTGAATAAATTTGTCAGTTTCTTTTTTTTTTTTAAAGATATATCTGGGTTTGTTATAAACCCAAATACAACCTTATACACCTTTCACAGTAAGCTAAAAGCTTGTGTCGTGAAAGGGGAGTTTGCCGGCACCTGGGATAGAACCGCGGACCCCTTGTTCACGAGGCCGAGACTCTACCTCCAGGCTACCGACGAACTCAGTTATAAATATTTACTAATTCTCTCATTCGCATTTCCATCAACACCTTATCTCATTTTTCGTTACACTAGGTATACTTAAAACAACAAATGTACGAATGCAAATCCTCAGTACACCACTTGTAGGTATACCTAAAATATTTCTGTGAATTGAGAAAATCCTCATTTTGCATTTCCTTCCGTATACAAGCGGGTAGATTTCAAACTAAACGTCATACTACGTGTATGAACCGTTTGAACCTGAGGTATATACGAGTATTTTACTAGGTACATACGTAATTTCTAAAGTTCTACCGAATTCAAAAGCGAACACCAAATTTCAACAAAGCCCACAATTGCTTATACTGTAGTACATTTATTCAACTAAATGAAGGTACTGTTTTAGGTATCAATGTATAATTTATTTTGACTAAATTTAAAGCTTGTTGTCAAACTAAATTTGTTGGGATTAGTGTAGATATATTATTTCCTCGTCGATATGCGGGCTTTGTATGTAGAAGATGGATGAAATCGGGTGAAATAAACAGAAATGACAGGGTAGCTTCTAGTAGAATACGTTGTAAAATCGGAGAAAGATTGGTGGAAGGCTTTAGAAGTTAGGAGGATAATGAAAGAGCAATCGAAGCTACAAATCCGTCGCACTGCTTACTACTGATCCATTTATGTAGTTTAGATACCGTTGTGAATATCTACAATACAAACTAACATAATAATGCCATGAATAATATTCTCCACCGAAACTTCAGAAAAAGTTAATTAATTCAATACAAGCTGTGATTATATGGATATTAGAATAAGAAAAACGAAATGATAAATAATATTAGGATACGTTCTCGAGTCAGTGAGATATGATAATAGTAATGGCAAAAATGAGGAAAGTTGTTGTTTTCAATTATTATGAAAACAAATTTGTCTATAGTTCAGCCACCAATTTTATTGAAGCTGCGTATAGGAAAATCAATATTGATAATGATTTAAAAGCATTGTCTATTGATATTATTTTCTTGTTATGTACTCTATATGTGAATATAAACATGTTTTTTGGAAGTTTTCCCGGAGTGAACCACATTTTGTGATATATTTCTGGGTAACCTCCAGTTGTATGCCGTCGCCATGCCTACTGGCAGGGTTTACCATGGCGTTTCGATGAAGTATCATCCATCATCTTCAGGTGATAAACATTTCAAATTGCCTGGAGATGTCATATATAAATTTCAATTAAAATTAATACATATTTGCGTTTTTAATTTAAATGAAATACATTAATATATTCGTTATTTGCAACTTTTGTCATATAAATAAGGTATGTTATACTACTACACTTTAGCGCGTGAAATGTTCGCCCGTATGAACTCATTTTGATAAAACGGTAAAAGCTCATAAAACTCCATCAAATTTGTTCGCTCTTTTTGTAATTAAATATTTCTAAAATTACTTACGCTTCACAGCTCCTAGACTATACAATTGTTTTAAAAGCACTTGCACCTACTATGAGGTGTTTTAAGAAGTATAATAATATACAATAATTATTTGCGTCATAGTATGTCGATATTATGTAGATTATTAAAAGATTTATTTCAGTTAAAGCTATCTGTTGCTATTCGGGTGATTTTGTTTATGAGAATTACATTAGCATGGTATTAATATTCAGATCATACAATCAGTGAATCTGGCTTTGGTTATCCCCCATAATAAGTAAATACCACTATGAACTTCGTGTTTCTGCCAAATATGTATATATATATTATATGATTTAATAACTTATGATGTCATGATGTCAATTTTATGATAGTCATAAATAAATTCACGTTTACTTTTGATTCTTGACTTACTCTTCATATTCATTTTATGATAAAGAATTATGATGTCAAATAATAGGTAGGTATGAAACCTATTTACTTATGGAATCATTACTCAGGCCCTAAAAATCTTGTGTTCTCTTTCTCAAAGCGAGTATTGTTCACTGCAAGTACCTGTAAATATATTATTTAAATAACTAGATCATAATATCACTATTAGAGTATGGTGTTTTGATTCAAACATAATTTTGACCGGTGTATATTAGATAAATATTTCTTCAATATCGGATAGAAGAACGTTTCAGTTCTCATTTTATTTCGTGGTCTTAATGCAATAAAACTGTTTCTACATGAAAAGGGAGTCGTAATCTAGTCGCTAAAATAGTTTTATTTCCCCTTCAATGAACAAAATGAGGGTATAAAGTTATTTGTAAGGACAGACATAAAGGGTATGTGTACCTAACTCGTGCTTAATGGACAAGTTTACCGCAGTACTGCGATTTCTGCAGGCTAATCCACAAGTGGCAAATTGGTCTCTAAATATATTTGTGTTCTCTAAAAGATGTTATGAACAATTTCACCGGACTATTTCTTATGAATTATTTAGTAGTAACCTACGTGTCATGTACAAAAATGTGGAATGATATTGTGTTTTTGCCTAAATTCGTAAATATAACTGCTAAGTGGATTAGAGTTGATGAAGTAAACCTTATCTGTATGATAGCTTTATGTATGTTTCAGTACTTTCTACTTATAAAAAAGTTTCAATCATTGCGGTTCGGTGTGGTGTAAAAATTTAATAATAATTTATTAATTTTTCTATTTTATTATTCATTCCTTACTGTACATAAATTACAAACAAATACATGGAAGGTATACGTTCATGTTAGATACAATCAATATACAGAGGGCGAGTTTATCGCCAAGGCGCGATCTCTTCCAACTAACCAAAATTAGTTGTATTATAGGTTACATGATAAAATTTCAGTGAATGGGTTACAGTTTACAACTTCGTGCCACTCACATTACATTTTCTTTGGCTCAAGAATACAGAGTTTTACGCAAATTACTTGTCAAAAATCGTAATATTGTTTATGTAACTGACATCGAAGTTCATTTGATATCAATTTTCTTGAAGAAACTCGATATACCTATGAGAAAATAAAATGTGATCATCTCCCCTACATAGTGATCAAATCTCTGAAATTAATATTTGTGCTTCTCATAATATTTGTTTAAGGTTGTGTGACGTCATGAAGTGTTACGTAAGAAATTTTATTTTTTATCCCTTGAAGACGTCATATTAATATATATCAGTAATGATGCCAGTAACTTGAACTTCTCCTATTCAGGGGTCAAAAGTACGAAATTTAAAAGTTTTTCTTAAGTTCAGAAAGATTCTCGAACATTTTGCATAATTTCGTCTACTACACCTACAATCTTCAATTGGAGGTACGAAAAAAAACAAAGGCAGCAAAACACCTGTAATAAAAAAAAAGAATTATTTCTTAACACTCAGTTATCATTGTTGTTTCATTCATGAAGGTAAGGTACAAAAATTTGCTTAGTGAAAAGGGTTAGCTTTCTCCCAATGCTTCCCGAATAAATATTTAATCTGACAAACTATTTGTCTTTGAATCTGATAAATGTATGGCTTGATTGATATGGATATATTTTATTTAAATAGTATCTACATTAAATCAGTAAATTCATATTGAAACGAGAACATATGAACATAACATATTTGATATAACAAGCGTGAGAAATGAAATCACAATAGGAGTCCCTCAGGGATCTATACTGGGGCCGTTATTTTATATGATGTACATAAATGATCTACAATACATAGGACTGACTGGAAAATACTTCATTTACGCAGATGACACATTGTTGATATACAGTGGAACAGATGAGAACACCCTAAAGAACACAATAAACAATGATTTGAAGATCTTCACGAACTGGCTCAATAATGGATCTCTAACTATAAATGTGGACAAAACTAAATACATGATAATAAAACAGAAAAATAAAGCACCCATTAATCCTAGTTTAATGATAAACGATCTACCTATACAGCGGAGTACATGTGTCAAATACTTGGGTCTGGAATTAGATGACAAACTAACATGGAACGAACATGTCAAAACAATCATCAAAAAACTCGCACCAATGGTAGGAATTATGAGGAGAGCGGAAGTATTTAATAAAAGCACTATGAAAATTATCTACAATTCATTTATATTACCACACATAATGTATGGAATTATAATTTGGTCCCAGTCCAGTATGCAACTGCGTGGTATCGTTCACAGAATGATGAACAAGGCGCTAAAAGTAGTGTTTGACCTTGACAGATATACTATGACTGATGAAGTCTATAAGATTACACAAATGCTGAACCTCGATGAGTTGGTATGCATGGAAAGGGCGAAAGCTATATATAAAGCAAAAAATGGTCTAATTAAAACGAACATGCTAATACTAAGAAACAGTGATACACATAACAGATATACCAGAACCAGAAACAATTTAAGAAACGTGTACCCAAGGACTAACAAAGAAAGAAAAGGATTTTATTATGAAGCTGTAAGAATTTTTAATGATCTACCGGAAGTGCTGAAGAATGTAAATAGTTATTATACCTTCAAGAGGCAATTGAAAAAACGTACATTAGAAAGAAGAGATATTAGTTTTTGATTGCCGGATTTTTGTTTTTTCTTTTCTAATTTTAATGTATTGTGTTAAAACAAGAGGTAAACTATGTGCTTTATAGAAGACAAATTCATTTGAAGATCTTCTAGCCCCTAATACCAGCTCTATGGTGCTGTCTGGGGCCAGATTTTGTTGTTTTTTGTATATTTTCATTTTTGTGTTTTATAATTGAATTGTTGTCCTATATATACTTATAAATAAAAATATATATAAAATATATATATAAAAACATCCCTGACCAGACATGTACCTAGGTACTATGAGTCAATAGCTATAAGGTAGCAGTTAGCAGTAATACTCATTTACTTGTGATAAGGTAACCTAGCGGCGTATAGGAGTGGTCAGTGGAATAAGAGATCTCCCTTGTGTAATCATTATGAAAGTTTATGCTTTGCGTGTTCTGCTATCACCAATGATAAAAATAGATTACTTATCCTTTTAATATTATTAAATAAATCTATCAACTTTTAATGCGAAAAGGTCGTATCATTCAAATTCTGAAAACCATGTCAATAAATACTACCTATTTATTTACCTAACTGACCTTAGTTTTATACAAATACAATATACCCTACAGAAGGTCGAGAAAATTAATCGTATGGTGAGAAATGTTTCAGCTGAAGCTTAGATTCGTATAAATCTAATTCTACATAAAATATGTTCGCATTCTGAACTAACATGAATATGTACAGATAAATAAAAAAGTAGAAAATAAATGAAATACTATTCAAGCTTTTCAAGAAGAAGAAGAATCAAATACAATATTTGCAGGATTTCTCCAACACCAGATCAGACTTTATTCATAACAAAATTATGGTTGTAATTTACACATAAAATATGTTTTTCTTTTTTTTTAATCCATAATTATATCATGCTAAGTCGTATCGATTATCGTCGTACTACGAGTACGATGATAATAGATACGACAGAATTGTATAAAATATTGAGTAGGTTCACCATAGAATATTTGGAATAGACAGGTACTTTGACAGTACTCAAGTCATACCAAAAACTTCTATTTATAATGTATAAAAACTCTTTATTTTATATTGTTTGTTTAATCCCAATTTTTATATTGATTTGTCTAATATATAAAAATATATTATAATGTCTCCTGTAAAAAGTAATCATAAATAAAACCATAGTAGCTACTCAAACTTTGAATTGAAAAGTTTTCTCGGGCAATTTTCATTACTGAGCATGTGCCATAAAGTTATATTTAAAAATGTGAATTTATATTTGATCTCGAATTGAAGCCATAAAGAATAATATAATATTTAGATCGTATGAACTTTACACATTTGCCGTAGATAAAATACAAAGTTTATTCCTACTATATTATTACCAACGCTATTTATTATTCACGGTGGTTAGGTATATGAGTTTCTGGGATCCCTGCTGACCTATTCCTTCCACAGAAGGTTTGGTTTCATTTTAAGAGAATCTTATTTTTTTAGGTTACCTCGTTCACTGAATTTTTACGCAGAGAAAGGTTCGGCTGTTAATAATTAATGTTATTATCACATGGGTTTGCCTGTATTTCGGATGCGTATTTCGGAAACAACCCTGAAGTATCGAGGGAATAGCAAAAATTTGATGATATGAGTAGGTACCTATCTACATATATATATATATATCTACTCACTACTCAACTCACGGGGTTATATTATGTTTTAGAATATTCAGAAAAAGGTTTGACTATTCGATTCCTTTTAGTATCTAATACGTATTGACCTGCATCTGGATAAAAAACTTAAAATGTTTTGCTTTTTACAATTTTGCTTATTACTTTAGCTAACACATCACGTCTATTGAAATGCTATCAATGCAAAAAATCTTCGGATAAAATATTTGAATAGATACCTATTTATAGTTTTTTTTTTTTTTTAAAGATATATCTGGGTTTTGTTATAAACCCAAATACAACTTTATACACCTTCCACAGTAAGCTAAAAGCTTGTGTCGTGAAAGGGGAGTTTGCCGGCACCTGGGATCGAACCGCGGACCCCTTGTTCAAGAGGCCGAGACTCTACCTCCAGGCTACCGACGAACTCAGTTTATTGTTCTGATAGATCAGAACTTGTTCAGATAGATCAGAACAGATAGAACAAATATAAAATATTATTATTTACTTTTATGTATGTACGTACTTACCTGATAATAGTTCCTTCTCGATTATATTTCCATCATTAGAGAGCCTTATGCAAAAGAAACGGTGCCTTTTGATATTTTACGAAATAACGTATTTATTTAGTAAAACTTGGAGCACCCGGTAAAGGATTGGTCTCTCTCACTTTTTCCCGTAATTTTTCGAGTGTCGTGTAAATTACATTTTACATCTCAAACTCTGCGATGAGGTATGCTACCCATCCTGGACGTCTTAATATTTTTGGCACAGAAAAGACGACGAAAGCTTATCTGCTTGCTACCTCACTTGTGGGGTATGCCGTGAAGGTCTAGTGGTAGCAGTAGATTTATTTCTTTAACTCCCTGATATCAAAATCATTTTGTTTTTGTTCTGAGAGAACCCACATATATAAAAAAAATAAGCTTTATTATCATATCGGTGCAGTATTTACCTATATAAATGTTTCCCAAAAACAGGGCCTCTGACACATCTACCAAATTTCTTGCAGTCAACTTCGAATAGGTACTTACTCTTGGATATACGAGTTTTACCTATAACCAACAAATAATAAATAAAATAAATAAATAAAATAAAATAATCTTTATTGTGGTATAACCAAAGTAGCACAAATTACGGGTTTATTGCCTTTAGGCAATTTCTACCAACCAACCAAATGTGAGAGAAATACGAGATACATTAATATTGATGTACATAGTTAAGTACATAAAAGAAAAGATATAATAAAAATTAAATAAAATATATATAGGTACATATAACTTATGTACTTAATAATGCTTGATTATATAATTTATTATTTACAATCAAAGAATTTTCAATCTTGATTTCAAAACACGATAGAAATATGTGCTTAATGGCATTGAAAATTATTCGATTTCATGCTATAAATAAATAATACATTACCAATTTATTGTAGTATATAAATGTTTTGAACTAGGTTATAAATAATGTTTCAACATTTCACAACTTACGCACATTATATAATATTTTATTACATTTTCTTTCTTTGCAGAAAGCTTTTTCACTGTGAACATACTTTTGATGCGATTTTCAGTGTTCTGTAAATATTTTTCAGGGCAGTGAAATCCTCCAAGTATCTGCGTGTATTTTTCATGTACTCGTACCTACTTTTAAGTAAAAGGAAGATATATTGTAGGGCGGGTCTATTGACACTTCCTAATTGATTTCTAGGTAGGAACTCAAACATTTTATCTTTAAGAAAGACAGCTATTTTACCTGTAAATGTTTTTTGTAATAGCTTTTTATATAACCTAAAATTTTCACTAATGTTTGTGTTTTTTTATAGATAAAGGTGAGTATTTTCGGTAAAATAAATACCTAATATCCGTAATTTACTTCGTTTTTCATTTTCTCACCTTATACTTTTCCCTACATCTAGGCAATAGATAGCCATCAGATCTATGTAGATATTTACCATTAGTAAATTGAAGAGTGGTAGACCTTTTTTTATTTGTCGTTATTAAAATGCAATATAACTCTATAACTAATTTCTTCGGGAACGAAGACGCGCAGATTTCTCTAAGTAAACTTTGAATTTTCCAATAGATTATTATTAATTTCAATTCATATTTTCCAAAGTTTTTGATTAGGTACTTGTTTATTTTCTAAAATTGTTATAATGGATATTCAATGTGTACATGCCTCTGGTATAAACAATGTACAAAACCTCTTCTTGCATCACTTATACGAAAGCATTTTAAAAATATGGTGTGGGTTCTTTATACCATATTAAATATCTTATTAATATATACTTATATGTAGTCTGTACAAAGCCTATTTTAGTCCACAGTCTGCACGTGTATCGTGAGCTGTTAGTACTCTCAAAAGCCTTGAGAGAACTTTTCATCGGTCTTTCCAATAGACAATAATATCCAAATTTATTTTATTTTATTTTGTTTTATTGCAACAGAGTCATACAGTTTATCTCACAATATAATACAACAACAATAAATATTTATAATACGTAAACCAATCAAGACTCTACACAGTAAGTAAAAAACATCAAACAAAATTACAGTGTACCTAAGTACAAACATCAATTAAAATTACAAAAACATGTAGGTACACAAATGGCAAATTGACAAATTACAAATTCTAAAAAAAAGGTACAAGAAGAATAATTGAAAATTGGGTGTAGGGTAGATATATACATAATATACGTTCATAGTATAGATATAGGGTAGTTTATACATAATATACGTTTTGAATTAGGTTCTCACTTAATATTAACATAAAAAATCTAAAACAACAATTTATCAATATAGAAAATCAATTCTATCAATTAATTTTCTAACCTTCAAGTTAACAAATGTTTAATTTATTCATTGTTGTTTGTAAGTACGAATATTGATCGTTGATAATTTATTCAAAATATAATAATTATTTGTTTTCATATATTTTATGATGACTTTACACTTTTCGAAGTTTTTAAATGTTTGTCACGTTAAAGAAATGTATGAATTATTTTATCAGTTAGGTAAATATGAAAATAGATTTTATCAACACCCTGAAAAATCACTAAAGCTCGTACTTTGAGGTATAAATATAGAATATCTAGAACTTATTTGATGCCTTCAAGATTTTTTCTACGTAAAAAAAGTACTTAACCACCACTCCTACAATAAATATCTTTGTAAAATACCTAACAATATTACTTACATAGATAACAGGAAAGTATATGTAGGTAGGTAATACAATTAATGTTAGTTTGAAAATTTGCCATTCTTATAACATTTCATTACCTATCTGCCATTTTATGTGTCCCGTGACGTCCATTTTATGTTTTTTCTTATAAACATTTTCAGAATGATGTGTATTTTAAAAAAAAACAACGTACAGAAATATTATTATAGAATCGTTATTATCGTTATCATTTCATACGTCATTTCATTTTGATAAAAATAAATAAAGCAATAAAAAAACTATTCAAATTTTTTGTATAGTTATAAGGTATCTTTATTTTATTTGTTACAGAGTAAGAGTACTATATTTAATACTTTTCTATTGATCTTAGATATCAATATTCATTGATCACAAAAACATCGTAAAAAATCAAATAACTCATAAGAAAAATACTTGTACTATTATGGAATCATCCATCACAATCAGCGCAGCGCAATCACATAGAAAGGGGTGTTGTTATCTTTATTCTGAAATTAATATTTTTTTAGCAATACGAGTAACTATCACTTTATCAAGGACAGTTTGTATGTTTCTTACATACAGCTGATCTGCTGGCTACCCCACTTGTGGGATATGCCGTGATGGTATAGTAGTAGTAGTAGTAGTAGTAACTATCACTTGTTCCATGACAGCTCATCGGGTCTCCAAAAGCTCTGAAAGCTCTATTATGAAAATGGGTTGTATTGTATCTGCTTGCTTAACTTATGGAGGACGCGCTATTTTGTAAAGCACTTTGCGAAAAGTTATTCATGTACGTGTAAGACATTGTACATCTTAAATTCAGCGATAAGGTTTGCCACCCATCCTGAATGTCTTGATTTTATATTGGCACGAAGAGGACAGCTTGCATGTTTCTTACATGCAGCTGGTCTGCTGGTTACCCCACTTGTGGGATATGCCGTGATGGTATAGTAGTAGTAGTAGTATTCATGTTATATTTTATCACTTTTAATAAGTTATATTGCTGTAAAATACCATTAAATTGTTATATTCATAATAAATTTTATCAATATGTACCAACATATATGTTTATTGTAATTTTATGTCATTAATTTTCACGTTAATGACAATGAACACCACCTGTGTGGCTAGATATATTAGTTTGAATTAGTTTATAAACCTAATTATAAGTACACCATCACCTCTGTACTCAATTATTTAGACAACCCATCTTAATATCGCCACCACCAATCTACCTACCAGACCTACCTATATGACAATGTGACGCTGACAAGCGTTCCTATTGGCTGGAACTCACTGGAATGGCGTTCATTATAATGAAGCAGAATAGATACCTGGAATATTTAGATATAATTATGTACATAGTTACACCGTTCCATTCATCATTCATCTGGTACAAAGTAAACCGAATATGCCTTGTTGTTATGGAATATAGAGTAATTCTGCGGTTATTGGGTATAATATATAAAGCCATGTTTAACAAAATACCGTCTAAATTTCCCTACAATTGAAGTAGCGTAGATAATCATATATTATAATACTATGTCGAGTTTGCTAATGAAATTAAGTAATCAGTGATTTGAAATTTGATAAATAACTAAATATTCTATAATAATCAGTAAATGTCTATACACAGTACCTGGTAATTTTCATAATTGAATTCAAGAGATTTGATAACTTGAGGAGGTAATGCCTTTTAATAAATGCTGTTGAAAAGTAGGTATATAAGTATTATTTATTAAATATAGAAGCATTGTTCCATTTCAGGACAAATAAATTGCTATTATTTAATTTCACTCAACATTTCTAGCAATATTTTATCTGATAAATTCCCAGATGAGTTTTTGGCAGCAGAATCAGTCAATCATCTAGATAGTATAACACAAAAAATAAACTGAAAACAGCGTTATGTTACAAATAATTCAATACTGCAATGTCTGTCTGTCGCACCAAAAATATTGTATCGTATTTAATGTTATTTCAACTTTGTAGCGCATTTTGTAAATTTGTTATCTCCAATGTACAACATTTGTATACCTATATTACTTCTACTACTGAGCGCAAACTTTTAACTTGTATTAAAATGGAATGAAATAGATAGCAATGATAACATACCAAGTAGTTATACTAGTGGAATTATTATTGTTATGGTATAGTATATTCCTATACCTATTTTGTCACTACTTCACTATGTCAAACGTTGCGGTTTCCTTCAACGACAATTAATTTATTTTTGATATTTTTCTGGCAACGTTCCAGATTCTGTGCTAATTTAGTAAATGGCAACTGGAATAAATGGGAAAGCAATGCATAAATATCTCGCCTCCATACCAATACCAATATGAAGAATAGTGTCAGATACAAGTGCAATGACAATAGGTTATACGACATTTTTGATCACAGGGAACGAGCTTCGCACAATTTGTGAGGATGGCGAAATGATAGTTGGGGCAAAAACAAAATTGAAATTGAAGAAACTACGGTGGTTTGAGCACGTGCAAAGAATGAATGAGGACAGAATGGCAAAGAAAATATATATGGCTGAGAAAAATGGTGCTAATAAACCAAATTATCTAGGACGGATATGTGCTGAACACATTGAGCAGGAGAGCATGCATGAGGAATCGTATGACAGTGATGAAAGCGAAAAGTGTATGCATAGATAGGAGTAAGTGGATCTCGATCCTTTCTGCCTACCCCGAAAGGGAAGCGGAATAAGATCATTTGATTCACAGTAAAATTTTCATAATAATTACCTCTTTTCATAACATGCTTTTTGATATCTTATTTGTTTTCAACCCTAAAGGAAACAAGTTTACTGAAAATTATTATGTATTAGGTACGACATTTTCAATTATCAAACAAAGTGAACCGGGAAAGAAAGTGTTTCTTGTCATGAGACAACACGTGAGAGAAAAAACAGTGTATTTTTGATAATATATCATTGAATATTTTCAAAACATTAGGTAGCTAACAGAGACTTTTAATACTCCTTACATATAAGGTAGATGTTAATGAATAAAAAAAAATACAATCGGATACTTTTATATTAATTAAAATGATTAAGTTAAAACACTGTTACTTTCACTGTATAAATTTTATTTTGGCAGAGGCCTTTCGGACTTAGTCCATCTTCAGTGCCGTCAACTAAGAAAACTATTAAAATAATTAATATAAGCTTGTGAAAATTGATAAGACTTACTTGGATTTTCTTTATGCATCTCTTTAAAAGTAGGTATTTTATTCAGTCGGTTACTATGTTTTCTGTTTTGAAGGTTATTTTTTATGTTTATTAATACGTGATACTGACTAGGGTATAATTACTAGATAATTAAGTATGTATGTTTTTCATTCTCATTCGGCTCTATGAAAAAATTACAATATGAAATCCGAGGTTTTTGAAGTGAAAATACTTATAAGTACTATATATAAGTAAGAATAATATTTTCAGTAACTAGGTAATTATATTTTCCAAATTAAGTACAAATGGAAAAATTAGCGATGAGAATTTTTCATTTCTCAGATTAATTACATCCGTTTTCATATTTCATGAGTACTCGTACCGATCCATCCAACGAAGCTGGGACAATAATTGCACATGACATAAGTCTTGTATGGGTATAAATATTGAGAATCAGTTTATGTGTATGTTTGTGGATAGAATGAATGAGAACAGAATGACAAATAAAAAAATATACGGTTGAGAGAAATATTGCTAGGAAAGGTTGCCATCCGAGAATTAAATAACAATACCGTCTAAACCAGATCCTCCAAGACGGACATATTGTGTTGAGCACATTGAGTAGGTGAGCATACATGAGGAATGTCAGTGATGGAATCGAAAAATGTATGCAAGGATAGGAGTAAGTGGTGATTGATCCTTTCTACCTATCCCAAAAGGTAAAGAATTGATCTCCCACTCTTTCGTAGTTTAACGAGTGTCCTGTAAAAAGCAGGTGTTCGAATAAATAAAGAAATTTTAAAGTCTGGATTTTTCGTTTGCACTGAAAGGGTAACTTGCATGTTTATTGCATGCGGCTGGTCTGCTGGCTACCCCACTTGTGAGATAAGCCATGTATGTGGATAGTAGTAGTAGTACCTATTAGTAATACTATATTGAAAATATTTTATTATACGATGGCTCCGGTATCGTTAGAATCCCAGACAGCAGACACACCCCAGACACCTTCACTATACAAAACAAATTTCAATAGAGTAGATTTCTCTGCGTATTTTATATTTTTACTTACCGTGTGTGGCTAAGTAGGTAAAAAAGTTTGTTGCTTTGTTTAAAATGTTTAATTATTTTATTTTTAACTGCAGGTACATGGGTTAGTTGGAAGATATCGCGCTTCTGCGATAAACTCGCCCATTGCACAAATTTATTTGTCTGGTTTTGCAATGTTTGTGTTTTAATAATGTTTGTTTTTTTGTGCAATAAAGATTTTTATTATTATTATTATTAGTTATAATATACCTAAATGGATATGAAATATCATAATCTTTTACAGGAGACTGAAAAACTAACGGAAAAGAGTGGGATACTTATCGGGTTCACGGGATAGGAGTCTAGAAGCAATATAGTACGGGCTAAAAACTAGTATTTATGAAATAAAATAATATTATTACTAATTATTCCAGTTTGGTAATAATTTTATAATAAAATATTAATTACCACGAGTACAATATATTGTTGAGCCTACCAATGAAATGACAAATTAAGTTTGAATGATTAATGTTGTTCACTTGTTGTATTTGAACAATTACAGTAAATTGAAAAGTTTCTCAGATTAATCGATCAGAAATAATTGGACGTTTAAAAAGTAATTTAATTATTATTAATAATAGACGTCACTTCAGAAAATTAAGAAAAACGTGGTAGGGGAGTTGTGAAGAAGTATTTTAATTTCAGGAGTATTCAGTCCATTTTGTTAGTTGATGAATATTTTTTAGGAACATTGTAGTTAATAATTGAAAATGATCGAATACAAAGTCTTTGATTTTGCTCTGTTATTATAAAAAAAGCTTTTGTTGAATAAAACTGACGGTGACATTTAGGACATTTTTTATTATCAATTATTATCGAAAACAAATTTGTATTCAATGAAAAATATTTTACGAAAACTGATAGACTTGTTCAAAGAAATGTGTCTGTTACCATTGTTGTTGAATATTTTCATGTTCATTGACTATCCGGACACACCTTTTACTTTATAACTATAAATTATTATTTTAAAAAATATAGTATTAAGTATTTTATACATATGACACTCATGAATAAGGACAAAGGTTTCACGTTCTCGACGTTGATGACAGAAGCTTTTGTTTTAATGTCAGTAATAATACACATTACAATTTTTTTTCTTTTCTGCGTCATGTAGTTTTTTAACTGTTTCGAGCACATACAGTAGGTACGTATTGTGTAGTGTTTACGATGTTTTACTGAAAGATTGTGTCTGCATACATTTTCAGCAGTTACGAATGAAAACAAGTATAAACCTCCGTGAAATGAGGGAAATGCTCGATCATTGTTTATATGAAGATAGGTCGGTGATATTGTCAAGATAAATTTGCATATGTACATAAGTAGTCATGAAAACGCCAAATCAGAATAAGAAAAATGTGTGCGAATAAGGATTATAGCTATGGAAACTACCGCTTCTTACGTGAAAGCGAGAATATAACATTTACATATAGTTTTATTGCCGTTTCTCTTTGCGTGCTCATAAATATATTAGACTTACATACCTTTGTATATTTTTATACTTGTGCGTAAGTAAAGATGTTGATAAATATAATACATAAAATATCACGAAGATAAACTTTCCTAAATAAAGTCGTACATCACCATCTTATGGTTTCGGCGTCTTGGGTTTTATTTAATACGAGTCATCTGTTTCTTGGGTGAATATTTACAGTTTGACATTTATACTTGGTCCCGCGGGATATCAGAGTGCCTGATAGCGATGAGAAAACTTTTTCGATTTAGGTTTGGAGGCGACTATCGAGATCTGCGCTGTGATATTATTTTAGATGAGGGTGATAGTATAATGTACCATCCACCAACCATTATTATTATTTGACTTCTAACCTCCTATCTGTGTGCAACCCAGTCCGGGAGACTGAAAATGGGTCATACTGAATACGTCTCTAGTTTTATTGATAGTATCCTATTTTCTCTTAAGGGACATTCGATTTGTTTCACTCTGGATTATCATCCAAATCGAAAGGAACGAAGCTGTTCATAGAAAGTGAACACGTCTATTTACACTTCTTATCCTGTGCTCTCTCTGACATGTTCACGCTCACGGTGATTTTATCGGTGGTTTGACTTATTTTCGTAATAACAATAATTTAAAAAGAATTAAATGAAATATATTAGTTATTAAAAACAAAAATAAATTGATAACATTCTCGTAAACATACAATAATGCGTTTGTTCTGTTAATGATTTTGACATTTGATACTGGTTTATAAAGAGTAAGGAAAAATAATAGGAAACTTGTTTATGGTCGCTTCAGTGAAAGAAGCTTTCATCTGAAACATGTCGGGTGGTAATCCCTTTCATCCGTCATCCAGAGTTATCACTAAGGATGAAACGTCCATTCACACTTTTCACTTTCGATGACTCATCCTGAATGATCACTAAAAGCGATTAACCTGAATGACGTCTTGATTTATGTCGTATTAGATTGATATGTTTTAGAGATAAGATAGAGTTCGTTACTTAAAAGGTAGAAATAAGCGTTGAATATCATATTACTTGTATTAGTTTGCTTTAAGGATCTTCATGTTTAAAACGTGCTTTATTTTTTATTTTTCCTGTACGTGATTAAACCGTAGGCATGCTTACAGAAAATATTGCAATATTTTCTTATTGTCGCCTCTTCAATGTTTACAGAAATTATATATTTATCAGACTGGTTACTTCATAAATTTATTAACTATTGGAAATTATCTGATAACAAAAATTATATTAGACAATAACACATAAAATACGAGGAAATCATTTGGGTATCTATCTAGCTACGATTAGGTTAGGTTAGATTTGTTTGATATTAGTAACTATGTAACTTTTATGTAAGTAGTAAGTACAGTAATGTAACTTTACCAATCTCGGAATACGAAGGCAATTTGTTTTCGTTAGTGTTCGCATGTTTCTGACAAGGTCTAAGCCTAAGCATGTGTACCAACTCAAGTTGTATTATATATTGTGTGATTGATTGTATTCGAGTAACAAAAGAGTAATTAATCTTAAAAGTATAATTTTATTATTAATTTTCCTTTTTTTTATTTTTTAAACAAAGTTGCATGTGTTCGTAAAATATCAAGCTTTAATATGGCTAAGGTTGCCATCCGTCCCGATATATCGGGCTCCTTACCTTTATGTACCATCTTGTCCCAACATCCCGACAAGACGCAATTTTGTCAATAAACAACAGCAATATTCATTTCGGCAATATATGTATCTGAAGAATAGAAGTATAAACACTCTGTGGAAGAGAGGTGCAGGTATTTACTTTCTTAAGGTAAAAAAATCAGCTGCTGCCAGGGACTATGGAATTAAATTTACAGTATCAGTTTAAGTACAATCTGGAATGCGTGGATTTTTACCAACTCCTCTTGCCACAACAAGCTCCGTGTTATTGTGTTCTTAATAAAAAATAATTATATTGAATATTTTTACATCACCATCTCAGAGTGTCCTGAAGAGGTCCCAGCTAGATATGGCTATCTAAATATGACAAAAAAGCTATATACCTATTCTAGATCAAGTACGAGTTTTATGCCACCATAAAGTAATGGGAATGACGTCATTATGTTGTCACGAATGTCAGTGGCGCTGTTATACGTTGAAACCTAAGCGATAGTAATTATCATAACGCAATGACCATCATCTCTTTTACTTTTCGACACATAAAAACTCGGAACAGCTATTCAGCGTACAGGATGGACCAGAAAACATATGAAATTAGGTTTCCATATTTATTTTTTGAGTGTCCAAATATACCAACTCAACATGTTTCCAAGATAGTCGGAAAACTAAAACTATCTGAATCAAGCAAAAAACAAAAAAAAAAATGTACCTATTATTACCAAATTTTTATGCCCTTTGAGTAATTTAAAAGCCTGGTATTTATATATATTTTATTTGTCCTTAATTCAGAAAGAAAATACGAACTCAATATAAGCATACCTATTAGAATTTGATTCTCGAAAAATCGTGTTCTTTTTCGACCCGATTTGACTATACCTAACTATGTGTTGATTTGTTCTCCGATAAATGTACCCATAAACAGTGATTTCCATTTGTTCTCCCACACATTTGCGAATGGGTAGGTATTATGTGCATAAGAACTTAATAACATACTTGGCGTATTCGTAATTACCAAATATTTTCTTGGAAGGCTTATGGAAATCTCTTTTATTTCTTCATATTATTATTTTTTCAATAAATCCGCACGGATTTTCTACCAAAATAGTAATACATTCAAAGCTTATCAGCTTTTTTCAGCCGTTTTTATTGAGATAGGTGAATATTACGTATCTTATGTAACACTGTATCTACCTACTGTATTTGATTATTATTGTATGTGTATTGTTATATGCGCAAGTAGCGGTACATTACAATATTCGCAGGGGATGATATTAGGTAAAATTTCTTCAGGAATATTTTATACCTACATAAACACCGGCAAAATAAAATTTATACTTTTACAACACCTATATAAAAATACATAACTTTACATGAAAATGACTGTAGGTTTAATTAAACTTATCTGAATTAGATAATATAAATATTTTTTATCTCATGATTAAAATTAATCGACATTAACACTATGAACCATTTGCGCCTGGAAAATACAATTACATACAAAATATTATAGTAAAATTACTAAAATCTCAAACAAAAGACGAAAATATCCATCTTTTTGGAAATACATATTCGTCAATAATCATTGTCATTTGTACTAATTATTGTTCCTCTTGAAAATTCCGGACCAAAGCGAGCTTCATCCATTTAAAGCGACATCAGTAACTTAGCTAAATCCTATTATTGTTATATTTATATTATACTTACATCATCCTGAGAAAGATTGTCAAATGCCTTGAAAATGGTGCACATAGAAAACATAAATCGTATTAATTGTGTCGGTGGACACGTAGTACAATTCCATAATTATATAATTTGAAACAAGTGTTTCTTTCTACTATAGATTATTGATTCCGAGAGAGACGTCTTTCGACTTATCAGCAGGGCTACTCTTGACAAAACTAAACACGATCTTAATATAGTCTTGATCTTGATCATACGACGCACGAAGTGACTATTGGCCAAAAATACATACAAACCGATCGCGCGTTAGCGGTAGCGAGGTGTTTTTGACCATAGTCCCTTCGTGCGTCGTATGTTCAAGATCAAGACTAGATTAAGATCGTGTTTAGTTTTGTCAAGAGTAACCCTGCAGGACATTATCAATCAGATTGACAATCACTTATACTTTCTATTATAGAATCAATAATCTATAGTAGAAAGAAACACTTGTTTCAAATTACATAACATAAATCGTATTTACCTACATTGGAAAACCGATTAAAAAGATCATGTCCCACAGATGAATACTGTAAAGTGGAATAAAAAGAATGTCTATTTATTTATTCACGAGATTGATGAAAGATTAAAATCCATTATTTTTCTAGATACGTCTTGCAAGTAAATTGATTTCTATACAGTTTATCCCTTCATCCTCCTTTGGGTTCTACCGTTTTCCCTTTTTTCAAAATATCACGTTACTGGTAGCAAACACGCAAACTAAACTTTCACTTATCACGAGACAACTGATACCTATATTGTTCTAGAATAAAACATGAGTAGATAATATTATTATATTTATATTACGTTTTTTCAGCCTTTTGGCAGATGAAAATTTGAAGTACACGGCTTTTATCTTAATACTAAATGTGAATAACAATCCTCCAATGAATTTTCATTCCCTAGCGACACGTTTTTTAAACACATTCGCACAAATAAATAGCTTGCATTAAAATGTCCCTGTTGTATATTAATCATATATCATATCCAACTTTTCCAGAAAAGGTAGCGGCTTTGTCATAATATTATATTTTGTCCTTTTATATTTCTCTCATGCAAAAATCACAACAGAATAATAAATACACTACTAGTGTATTTAAAATTCAGGGACTGAATGATTCACGTTCCATACAAAAGAAAATGTTTCATCAAATTTTCGCTGGAAAATCTTTAATAGTAAACATAGTAACTAATAGATTTTTGTAGTAAACATAGAAACTAATAGATTTTTGTAGTAAACATAGAAACTAATAGATTAGACCTAACGTGGGCAAAATCACCCTCTGTTGGGTGGAAAGTCCACAAAAAAAATTGACATGTAAAAATATATCAGTTACTATGGATCGTACTAGACGTGTTATCTGCGAAAATTAAAATAGACATTTTTATGCAGCCGGTCTTTTGTCTTATGGAATGGGCAATTAGATTTTTAAAAATGTTATTTAAATGAAATGAAAAATAAGTTTTTTTATTTCTCTTTCCAGGATGATACAAGAACTATTCCAACGAAAGCAAATGAGAAAAAGAGATGGGTGTATGATCCAAATAGTGAGTATTGCTATTATTAATTACATTACTTATTTACATACATGAATTATTATGTATTCACGTGAAGGTTACATCCCCCAGAGGGCATGGTTTGTAGCAACTTGATTGTACAAAAGGAGGTACTTCAATTGTTATATTTTTTTGTTCATATGCTCAAACATGTAATAGGCCTGTGTTGTGTGTATTTATAAATAAATAAATACACATATTTACAAACACATATATCCATTGACTCTCTGAAAAAAAGACAATAAATAGTCTTAAATAGGCTGGATGTCCAATAATATTAGTCAGTCAAACAAATTACTCATTATTTTTCTTCCACAAAATTTCTAGTGACCCTCTTTCAAGGTAAATCTTTTCTATGATAATGATATGAGAGTGTTTATATTGGGTGGAATACCAAAAACAGAAATAATCTGAATATAGGACCACTAATGTATTATACTCTGATTATAAGATGGATATTGAATCACTAAAGGACTAATTGAATGGACTGATTATTATAAAAATTAAATGACATTTTTGATAAAATGTATTTTATTTAAGGTGACTTGTGTGAACCTCTGAACTGCCCAAAAAAAGAAATTTGCTTATTGAAGGACTCCTACACAGCTGTGTGTGTCTCCAAAAGAGAGATCCACAAGAATGGAGATATTGTAGTACCAGGAGGGTCATCTAATATTGGAGTGATTCCAAATGATAAAGATGATTCAGATAAGGATGATGATGTCTTTTATGATTCTGATGATGAGTCAGATGATCAATCTGATGTATTTGCGTAAGTTTTGTTTCTATTTTGTTGACGAGTGAGCATTTTCTTCGTAGTATTATTATCCATAGAATAAAATCCTGGTATAAAGTTTCTCATCACTACCAATTATTTTGGAAACCCCCTTGAAGTTTTATGCTACTTAGATAACACTTTTATATTGATATCTCTATCTTGCTTATGATGAATTTAGATTTTCTATCACAATTGAAAACAATATTTTAGCATTTACATACTCCAATTTCATCTGAGACTTAATTGAAATTTGGAACTGTGTTGAATAGATGGAAGTGATTAACCACAATTTTATTTAAATTTCAATAAAAAAAATGTATAATATTTTTTACGAAAAATCAAGTTACACAAAAATGTGGTATAAAAATGTGGTTTCACAATACATGTACTCCAGGCAAATGTGTTTGTAATCATGTTTTTCTTTTTAATTTATTAAAAACTGAAACTAATGTTTCCGTTATTGTCTATGTTTATATATTTATCTGCTTATATTTTGATTTCTAGTTGTGAAGCATGCCCAGTGGTAAAACCTGTGTTTCTGTGTGGATCCGATAACAGAACATACTCATCGCTATGCCGGTTGGATTATCATAACTGTATACATCACACTAACATCAAGGTTGCTTGCAAGGGATTCTGCCCCTGCAAAGGTAAAATTACATTTTTACTAAAATCAAGGTAGATTGGTGTCCTGCAGAGGACACCAATCTACCTTCCTAAGAAATCATTTAAGATTTTATACATACATTTAGAATGTTCAATAAGCAGGCAGTAATTTGTAGTGTTTCTTCTGTAAAACTTCTCGAATTCAATACTAAAGTTTGTCTTTATTCATTGAAGGAGGATCATTTCTTCTCTATGCTCCTAGGAGTATTAAAAGGAAGTTATATTTTTACAAAGCAGAGTATATGATATTTTTAAAATAATCCTCATAAAATGTATCGGAATTTAGGAGGGAATTTTCTATTGCTAGTCATTTTTGGAGATCAAAGATTTTATAGCATCTGCATGGCTACTCTTGACAAAATCTAAACACGATCTTAATCTTAATAATACGACGCGCGAAGTGACTATTGGCCAAAAATACGCGCATACTGATCGCGCGGTAGCTGTAGCACGGTGTTTTTGACCATAGTCCCTTCTTGCGTTGTATGATCAAGATCAAGACTAGATTAAGATCATATTTAGATTGTGTCAAGAGTAGCCCTGCTGGATGCAAGATTTCAATAATGATCATTTATATTTCAGATTCTGAAAAGAGCTACAGAAAGAAGAAACAGTTATTAGTAGAACATAAAGCAAAGAAGCAACTATTATCTGCTCCAGTACGTAAGCAGCATGCTCAGTACAGTTTCACTCCAGAAGATTTTAAATATGAAAACAAACACTACAAGTACATCAAATATACAAAGTATAACAATGTATGTTAAATTGTTCAAATAGAAATATTTTTTTCAATTATCAATACTTTGGAAGAAAATATTGATTGATTATGAAATCATTATTTAATTGCATTTTTTAGTACTTTATGCACTCACTCACTCAATTAGTGTTTCTCTATTTCTATGTAAATGATGTGCTCTTTAGTGATTCAAAGTGAGAATTAAGATATTTTCTATGTATATGCAATTGGTATCAAATATGAATCACCAAATTATATTGATTGAGCTAAACTTCCTGTGGATTGCACTGATTACCTCATTTGAGATGATGTGTCAAACAGATGTAGAATGGATATTTTTTTCTAGATATTGGCAGATTACTTGTAAAAGTGATTTTGTGTACAGATCTTTATACATATTATTTTATTAACTTTCAGATGCTACAGGACAAGGCAAGAGAAAACTCATTCAATGATGTGCTGGATACCAAACCCAACAGAATATCTTCTGTGCATGGTAAGGAAATTGTTCTTTTTCCATTGTAGGTACATAATTCATTCTTCGATCAATGATATGAGAATGATTCTGAAGTACAATCCCTTTAAATCATGTACTATATAGTTTTTTTTTATATTTCAGATAACACCATTTGGTCTGATAGCAACACAATTGATAATGCTGGAAAGGGCGCCGGTTGCAATACTGCTACTCTAGAAAGCATGGGAGATCGTTTGCTTGACTGGTTTGCTGTGCTTATGAATGATAACAACAAGAAACCAAATCAAAGATATCAATCTAACAAAGGTATCTACTTAACCATTTTAAAAGCAAATTTTATCTATTATCAGAAGTGCATTTTTATCTTTAATAATTTTGAAACTAAAGCATAATTTTTTTAGGTTTCCCATCAGACTGCAAGACAGAAGTTCGTTGGATGTTTGGACACTTGGATAGAGACACAGACAACAAATTGTCTGTCAAGGATCTATATTCTCTAGGTTAGTAAGTAGTTGTAGGTTTATTATGTCACTACCAAACTTTGTATAAGATCAAATAATAAAATAACAAGTGTATTAATAGTATGAAAAATTACATATAAATATGTTTTCGATTATTTTTAAGAACACGATGAACAGGAGCGTTGTATGCGTCCATTCCTCACAAGTTGCGATGTGAACCGTGATGCTTTTGTTACCAAGAGTGAATGGTGCCGATGTTTCCAAAAGGCAGATAGACCTTGCACAGCTGTCACAAGGAGAATTACAAGGAATCACTTTGTTGGTAATGAAAAAAATCAATTCAGTGGATATTAAATAATATTACTTATAATTATTGGAAACATATTTTCTCAACGATATAGAAGATGAGGATCATGGCTTATTCAAATAATGTCCAACGACGGTTATCAGAATATAACTTTATTTGTGTCTACACTGTGTTTTCTTATCTGAACATAAAATATTTAAATTAAATCACTGAACTGGAACAAAATAGTTCGGATTGTTAAAGGCTAGTTCTTTTCTTGTATTCTCAATGGGAATATAATGTATGAAAATAGGATAAGAATCAATCTATATATCAATTTTAGGTGCATATATACCGCAGTGTGATCATCTTGGCTACTACCGCCCTCTGCAGTGCCATGCCGCAGTAGGATTGTGCTGGTGCACTGATAAGCATGGCAATGAGAGGCCTGGAACAAGGACTAAGGGTGAACCAAGATGTCCAGGTAAATATCGAAGTTCATGTATATTAAACATCATTTGGAAATTAGTAAAGTTAACTCTTTACTGTCTTGCATCACTTGTGAGAAAGTGTCTTGTTTTGGGAAACATATAAATTAATTATTTTGAATCCAAAAGATCTGCAATCTTCAAACATCTCTTTGTGAAATAATTTTTACTAATCGCCTCCAAACACATGACCCATAGTCTAGAGCAGCGGAAGTTATACTTTTTTGACCAAGGGCTAGATAGGACAATGTGAGGTATCATTGAGGGCTCCACACTTGTGAATTGGATATTTGTAAGTACGGTGCTCGTATTAATATTATGTCGCCTTTGTTGGGTAATTGTGATTCAAAAGGTGACATCTCTAAATGAACACATAAACATTTAATATTTGGTGTTTAGAATCTAATAAATTATTGCTGCTATTTTTTAAGACCAAGGGCTACATGTGGCATGCGGGCCACTGTTTGAAAACCGCCGATCTAGAGCATCGGAAGCATTCTTCCAATTATTTCTGTTTTCAATATCATTTCATATTTCTGTTACAGAATCAGATGATGCTGTGAGTTTACCATCTGATGATGAAGATGGCGCTGGAGAAGGAAGCGCAGACCAACCTCTTGATTTTTAAATAATAAAAGTCAAATTTTTAGATAATATTTGTATGTATCATTTATACTGCTGGCTCATGCCATTAAAACAAACAATAATTGCAACACAATGTGCATGAATATTTTATAAAAATACTCACATTCATTATATAACAACACATAATATATGAATTCTATCATAATTACAAATAATTGGATTATTCCATTTATCGTTGTTTAACCTCCAAGCGTATTTAGACATAATGATGACCAATAATACACTGCAGATTATTTGGAACTGAGCAAAATCAACACATTGTAAAATAATTATATACGTACAACTTCTAGGATTGTATATTATGTGTGCTAGGGTGACAGTTCGTAGTATTTTTATATGCGCATTTATCTCACATCAAAATAAACTTAAGGTGGAGACACAAAGTAAACAGGTTGCCTGCTTTCCGATTAGCATTGTCTAATGTTCCCATGCATTTGAAAGAGTATGAAAAGCTTGAAAAAATATCTTTGTCGCTCTTTATATTGGATGTATAGTTAATAATTTTATACTGAGTAAATATTCTTTACTAAGATCTATAAACAAATTATGATCTTCACCGTGTAGTTTTCCATCTCGATTTTCAAATGCGAAAACCAAAATTTCAAAAATAAATAAGTGATGATCTGATGAGTTGGACATGACAACTGAAGATTTCACCAGTTTTTTCATATGTTCATTATGCCCATGTACTAGAGCAGACAGCGCCGATTCAAGCAGGTACTCAAGGCTGAAAGTCAGAAAGCAGCTAACCTGCCATCTTTGTGTCTTCACCCTTAGAAATAAAAGCTTTGTGCACTATGGCCCCATCAGTGTGAATGACAAGGAAAGTCAGGAAGTTGCTTGAGAGACAAACAAATTGGCTGCTCAAACATCTTCACTGCACCAAGTTATTTCTGATTTTAACAAATAATTATAAGTATGTGATTGATATATGCATTTCTGTTCAATATTTTTAAGCAGGGTTTTGTTTTATTGCAATAAATAATTGTAAGACATTTTAGATGAAATGTAAGTATTCATCTATTATATATTCTCATTGAATGATTATTTAAGTTTCTGGGGTTTTATACATTCCTTCTAAGATAAGGCATTTAAGATTTCATGTTTAAGATGAGTGTTATTTTGATGTCAATTGGAAAGTGTACGTTGGATGTGATGTTCTTTGTATACATTTTATACAAAACCTTTATTCATAATTGTCTTATAATGTAGAAACCTTATACATTTTGCATAAGATTATTACTTTCTTCTGGTATATTAACTTCCTCAACATAAAAATGCTAATGTATCTAACTACAAAACTAGAAGCCTAAACTTAAGTTACTAAATTAAGATACTGTGTTGATAAGAAAGTGCATTCAGAAACCAGAGAAACAAAAATATTAAATGCATAAAAATTATACCGAAATTAAAAGACAGAATTGAAATTGTCATACTATTTATATCCGTCCCCTGCAAGGAACACAGTATCAAAGATACAGTCATTGGAGTTTACAAATTTATAACCCACACATTATTCAGGTATTGATGGTTGTATGAGTAACTTTTATGACAGGGATAAATAAACAATATGTTGCATTATTGTGTATTACTGGGGCCACTGTGCATTGATTATTAAATTTATGCATTAATATTATCAACAAATAACATAACAATTTCCTATAATGGATAAGAAATTTAACACAATAAAACTATCCATACGTAATTATGTCAATAATTGTAATAAAATGATAAGTTCAATATATTCTTGTCTTTGAATTGTTTACATGTGGAAATTTGATTTCAAACAAATCATGTATGTAAACTCCCTGGTTTGTATATATTTATGTGAAGTCATTTTTATAGTAATATGTAATAATATTATATAACTTTGTCAACTTTAAGAATGCACTTGATTAAAGTTTATTACATAACTACTTATTTAGTTCCCTAACAATTGGAGTGTAAAGTATTGGATTACAATACAAACACTGGGTTATGTAACATCTGGTAGGCTATGGAACTCATTACAATATATAATATACCTATACAATGTAATGTAATGATACTTAGAAATGTATGTGCTTGGTACTCGTATAGTGGTAACATTTTATAATAAAGTATAAACTAAGAAAACTGTCTTATGAGAAGGTATCAATCTGTTTTATATTTATTACTTACTGAGAAATCCACATTTTGTCTTTTCTAATTGCCAATAATTCCATCAAAAAGGATTCTTATATTCTTGTATATATTTAAACATTACAGAAATCATAAAAAATCAATCTGGTTCTAAACTGAATTAACGAAACATGAAATATTTTTATGTTTCATAACTTGAAACAAAATTATTGAATTGAAGTATTGTTTATCAATTTGCATCTAAAATTTTAGTTAAATTATTTGTTTTTATTTTTATTCTTACAATCTGGTGATATTTTGCTTGTTTAGATAAGTTTATTAGGAGAATTGTAAACGGTATTTATAATATTAAGCGTAAAACATAATAAGATACATTTATTGGAAACTCATATAATTAGGGACTAGTTGCAGCGTCCCATAGAATGCACAATATACCAAGATTATTGCCTAATATTTTTCATATAATATTATCTAACTGTCGATAGAGTAGATGTATATGTTAGTTTTTTAGAATATTTTATAATATTGTAGTTGAAGAAGTAATATTGCACCTTTTTAATGTTATATTGATATATTTTATATATTTAACAAGCAGTTTTCTTTTTCACCAATTAGGATTATGAAACATAGATCTATGAAGAGAGATATTCAATCTCAATACATGGTAAAAAGTTTGATGTCCTGCAGTGCAGGGAATGCGATGTTTGGTAATCCTATTGAGCATGCACACCGAATGTAATAATATATTTCTTTGGAATTATTTCAAGTTTTGTACAGTGACAGAGAAGTTTTTAGACTTTGTACGTGCAATATTCTCAACTTTAGTATTTCATTTGACAAACTCCTTAGGCTTTAAATGTTATTTTATTTGTAAGACTACTCAGTATTGATTCATTTAATATTATTATTATAATTTAGTTCTATTATAATATTCAAGTCTTATTGCGTCCCATACATACATGTAATTGAAACTATGTTAGTAAATGTTTTTCATTGGTGTTTTCCTAAATATTTAAAACAAAATATAGTACTGTTACCATATAGTTTCATATTAGTGTTTTATTTCACTATTCCTGCAAAATCTGGTATGTTCCAAAAAAATCCTATTTCTTTCATAAACCAAAAACATTTTTTTTCTTGGTATAGAATAAGCACTAAATAGAAAATTGTCTACAAGGAAATGTTCCTATATTCGTATTTTTTGAATTACGCTTACATGCATTCATATTTTTCTCTTGTTATATTCAAGGATCTATTGGACTTAAGTACCTCCTCCAGAGTTCTATGTCCATTACTAAAATCAGAACCAATTTAAAGCTGTTATGAATTGAACACTGGATAAAATCAAAACTCGAAGCATATCCTTCTATGTTAGGGTGCAAACATAAAGAAAGCATGTTACCTGCTTTCTGATGCCTGCATCTACCGGCGCCGATCGGTGCATTAGAATGTTTACATGCATTTCCATGAATACGCACATAGTAAAAGCAGGAACGCCGATTTACTTTGCTGGCGTCTACCGGCACCTTTCTTTGTGTTTGCACCCTTTAAAATCTTGCGAAAGGAATATAAACCAAACATAACCATTTTTTATGGAATTAAAACAATAAAATTAGTCAAATTGGAGCAGGGGCCTTAGCAAAACTTTACGTTACTAATTTACTTTTATAAAAATAATACTGAATACCCTGGCCTCACCCATTTCTTTAAGTTTTTTAAGTGACCTGTAAAAGACATGTATTTGAAAAGCATTACATAAGACATCTTCAATTCAGCAACGAGGTATGCCATATATTGTGGATGTGTATTATTTTATAGCATGGAAAGGGCCATCCACAATTATCATGTGTAGTCAATTTACTAGTTATCCCATTTTTAGGAAATATCACAATGATATAGAGAATATTCTTATAGCTAAACTCCTAACAACCCAATGTATGGGATAGTTGTAGGGGATATAAAGGTGAGCATAATAAACATGTTATATCAAAACAGATTTAATTAAAGATATTAATGTCGTGTTTGCTTCAGAAGAGTATGAAAGGTATTTACATTTTGCCTTACATTTTTTACATAAGTGTATTTATTTTGTAATGGGATAGAGCATTAGATGTTTCAAATGATACCTATACAATACTTAGCTTTTCATAGACACTATAAGAAAGAATATACTGTAAAAGAAATTCATTGTCAAATAATTTACTATTTTAAACCTTATGCTGCGATTTAAAGCAATTTCAAGAGGGTTTCAGTACATTTATGATACAAATTAGCTGCAATATTTCAACTGTACAGGATTCACAATAAAAGAAAATGAAATGCTTGGGAGCCGATTTAATACACTAAAGTTCTTGGTTCATTTGAATACACAAAAATATTAAGCAAATAACATCAATCATAAATAATTATCAACAAATTTCACTTTATTCTTCTTTCTTGTACTTCGCATTGTAAAAGGGAATACTTTCAGTGATCACACGCCATTCTGTGAAGTAGATTCCTCCTATGGCCACGGCGGCTCCGAATGTGGCTAAAGAGCCCGTCCATGCGTTCAATAACTGCATATGTCTCAGTCCAAGCTTCATTATGGAGGCGATTTTATCTCTCAAAAAGACCTTTTCGTTACGTAATTGCGCAAATTATGATTGACTCAAATCGACTCGACTTAAAACGAATCGAACTGTCAATGTCAGCTTTGTGCTGTCACCATAGAAGCTAGAAAACAAAGATTACCGATATTTTCACTAAAAAATATTAGGCAGTTCAACCTTACATGAATCAAATGATCCGACTTCGTATCCGCATAAATTTGGACACTTTGTATCTGCATCTTTCATTTTGAAATACACCCTCATCCGCATCCCCAAAATCTCTTTAAGGTAAATCGTATGGAAAAAAATAATCATCAAACAATAAATTAAAAATGTAGTCAGTCAGGTGTATAAGACAAAAATATTTACTATTAAGCTATGGGGCCTGCCACCCATAATAATAGTGTTATTACTTTTACTGTCATGAAGAAGACAATCTGTAATATGTTTATTACTTGTAGTAAGTCAACTGGCTACCCCATTTGTGAGATATGCCGTGATGGTGCATTGGATGTGAAATGAAATACTCAAATGTTTCCTAATACTCAGAATAATATTTAAATTAACAAATTCAGAATGATTTCTGTTAACTTTAAAAAAAAACATTTTTATGGTTTAACAGCCAAGATCCACAATGTTGAGTCTTTACCACAAATTTTTCAGAAATATAAAGTTATTTTTATTTTAGTTTATTACTATTTGCCTATATCTTTAAAAAAAATACCAAAAATTATTATCATAATTTAAATTCAATATGAAAAATGTCATTTCCGCGTATTTTTTTTCGGAATAGAGACTATATAGTAAAGAAAAATGGATTTTCCAAAGGCGAAAATTATTTTCTTAAGATACTGTGATTTGCTTTGATTAATGGTACCACTTCCAAAAATTAAATAGTTGTAGGCACATGTATGTATAACATGCACAACATGTATGCATGACTGCACACCTCTCTACGAACAAAAAGGTGTACTGTGCCATTTGGACTGAAAATGTAGCAGGCAGAGGAGGAAATGAAATTGCTAGCGCTGTTTTTAGGATCTTGAAACAAATTCTTGAAGACAATCCGCAATTTACGAATCTTATATTATGGAGTGATAGTTGTGTTCCACAGAATCGTAATAGTATAATGAGCTACGCAATTAGATATTTTATGATTTGCTATAATGGTACAGTACCTATTCAGGAGATTTTTTTCAACACCAGCCCATTCATGTGTACAAGAAATTGACAACGTTCACAGTTCTTTCGAAAACGGAATATTACTCCCCAATCTTTCTGATGTACACTTTGAATTTTTGTTCAATACTAATATACCATCACGGCATATCCCACAAGTGGGGTAGCCAGCAGACCAGCTGCATCTACCTGTTTAAAAGTTAAATCCCCGAGAAAGATGCAATAGTTGAACTAATAATCATACACATATCACATAGTTCTATGTTAAGTAGCATTCACATTGCTTCACTTTGGATCAGTGTTTCCCAATCTTCTTTATGCCATGCCCCAACGTAGTCTTTTCAAAAGTCATATGCCCCACCGGCCTCTTTTTTAATTAAACAGTTGGTACATTTTCAATAATATGTGAAAGCGTGGTGCCCCACCTCTGAGGCGTGATGCCCCACCAGTGGGGCGTACGCCCCACCTTGGGAAACACTGCTTTGGATGATCATCCAGAGTGTCAGGGTCAAACCTGTTCATCGAAAGTGAACATGTCTGTTCACACTTGTTCATCCTATGCTTTCACTGCCATGTCAACAATCTCAGTCATGTTGTATGTAGTTTAACATATTTTCGTACAAAAATAATTAAACAAATTCAAAAATGAAAAATAACACATAAAATAAATAAATATAGCTCTCGACTGCATAATAATTTTGTACATGATTCTGACATTCAATACAAATTCATAGAGAATAAAACAAATAATCATAGACTTTAATACTTAGTACTTATGGGTTAGTTGGAAGATATCGCGCTTCTGCGATAAACTCGCCCATTGCACAATTTTTTTTTTGTATAGTTAAATTGAATATATTCATATGTTGTTTTTTGTTGTTTAAATTGAATATTTTCATATGTTGTTTTTTTGTGCAATAAAGTTTTTTATTATTATTATTATTATTATTAATACTATAAAGAATTAAAGTCTATGCAAATAATAAGATAAAACTTGTTTATGGTCGTTTCAGTGAAAGGACCTTTCATCAAAATTATGACGAGTGGTAAAGGGTCGTTCACATACGTTCACTTTCAGTGATCACTCCGGATAATCCTCCAAGATGAACAAATGTGAACGGGCGTTTCATCGCTAGTGATCACTAGCGATGACGGAGGAAAGAGATTACCACTCGTCATAATTTTGATGAAAATTCCTTTCACTGAAACGACCATAAACAAGTTTATTTGTTTAATTCTCTATGAATTTGTATTGAATGTCAGAATCATGTTCAAAATTATTATGCAGTCGAGAGCTATATTAATTTAATTTGTGTTATTTTTAATTTTTGAATTTGTTTAATTATTTTTATACGAAAATACGTCAAACTACATACAACATGACCGTGAGTGTTGACACGGCAGTGAAAGCATAGGATGAACAAATGTGAACAGACGTGTTCACTTTCGATGAACAGGTTTGACCCTGACACTCTGGATGATCATCCAAAGTGAAGCAATGTGAATCCTACTTAATCTTTCCTCCGTCATCGCTAGTGATCACTATTGATGAAACGCCTGTTCACACATCACCTATCTACACGTAGATAGGTGATGGTTCACACCTATTCATCTTGGAGGATCATCCAGAGTGATCACTGAAAGTGAACAAATGTGAACGACCTTACAGGGAAATTGAAAAATATATCGTTTCAGAACAACAAAGTCCTATGTTAATTTTCGATCCTAATTTTTGAAAAAAAAAAAACGATAATAAAATAATTTAAAATCATAAATTCAAATAAGACTAATTTTTAGAATTTTTTAATGCTATTGGAAACGAACAGAGATATCCCATTTCGTAAATAATATATACCTAATTTTAAAACTTGAATATCTCAAAACTATGAACATGTAACATAGAACCCTATAAGGTCACGTGGTCTTGTCTATGGATTTGCTTTTGCTTGAGGGGCAAACAGTCAGATTGCGCAAATCATCCTTGTAGGATGTTATGCCATAAGAGAAAAAAAAGAAAGTCAGACGACAAAATAATAACAAAATCGACACTGACAGTTTTTTTGATTATTAAGGGTCGTTCACATTTGTTCACTTTCAGTGATCACTCCGGATGATCCTCCAAGATGAACAGGTGTGAACGGGCGTTTCATCGCTAGTGATCACTAGCGATGACGGAGGAAAGAGATTACCACTCGTCATAATTTTGATGAAAGGTCCTTTCACTGAAACGACCATAAACAAGTTTTATCTTATTATTTGTTTAATTCTCTATGAATTTGTATTGAACGTCAGAATCATGTACAAAATTATTATGCAGTCGAGAGCTATATTAATTTATTTTAAGTGTTATTTTTCATTTTTGAATTTGTTTAATTATTTTTATACGAAAATACGTCAAACTACATACAACATGAGTGAGAGTGTTGACATGGCAGATGAACAAGTGTGAACAGACGTGTTCACTTTCGATGAACAGGTTTGACCCTGACACTCTGGATGATCATCCAAAGTGAAGCAATGTGAATGCTACTTTAGGTATTCTTTAGGCGTTCCACCTAATATTAACCGTAATCGTCTGTTGTGTTGGGATGCCTGATGCCCCTCAATGATTTTTCTGTGACGTCATCCTTTAATGGTCTATAGTGGGCAAGCGATTTATGCTCCCGTGAACCGAGCCCTGGAACGCGGTTTTCATAATCATGATGATAATAAAGTACCTGAAAAATATAGACTGAACTTTATGTCTATTTTATTTATGGTCCTGTCATCTATGGTCAAGAATTGTCAAGGACTGTCAAATCTTTTGGTTTCCAATATTGTTTTGCCGGGATTTTAGAAAACGATCGATATAAAAAGCGTTTTAAATCTAGATTCATTTTCTGATGAATTGCAGGTTTTTTATGTGAAGTTTGTGAGTTGGAATGTGCTATACCAACATGTTCTGGGGTACACTTACCCCTAAATTTTATGTCGCTCTCACAGGAACGTCCTCTCTGATATCTGGTCTTATTCTTATATTCGAGTGGTGGTATTTCCGAAAATATGGTACATCATTTATAGAACAGGTATCCCTTAATCATATAAGCCCCTGGATAGGAGGAGGGGATAGTAGTTCCGATCAAAATATTTCGACGAATCAAAATGGTTCTGGAAATTGCCCTCAAACCATCCCAGAATGCAAAGTATGGAGAAATCCTCTTAATTTATTTCGTGGAGCCGAGTATCAGCGCTTCTATTGGGCTACTAAGAAAGAACCGCTTACCTATTATGATATGAACCTGTCAGCCCAAGATCATCAAACTTTTTTTACATGTGAAGGAGACACAGGCAAGGAAGAGTATGAAATTATGCAAACAGCATGGAGAGAACGGAATCCCATTGTGAGGATTAAATCAGCTCGTGATGCTGTGGAGAAAAATGCCGACTGTGCACCAGCCTATATATTACTAGCAGAGGAGGAAGCGACTACCATATTAGAATCTGAAAAAATTCTCAAGCAGGCCTTAAAAGTTGCGGAGGCTAATTACAGAAAGTCTCAGAGTCTGTTGCATCAGGGAACCGTCATGGAATCTATTCACAGGAGGGACACTAATATTCTCATTTATATTAAGAGAAGGCTAGCTATGTGTGCTCGCAAGTTAGGAAAGTTAAAGGAAGCTGCTAAAACATTTAAAGATCTCACAAAAGAAGTACCACCTATCATGAATGTTCTCAACATTCATGAGAATCTAATTGAAACATTATTGGAGCAACAAGCATATGCTGATGTGCAAGCTGTCTTAGCTCGGTATGATGACATCAGTCTACCTAAATCTGCTACCATTTGTTATACCGCTGCTTTATTAAAAGCTCGTACAGTAGCAGAAAGGTTTTCACCCGATGTTGCTTCTAAAAGAGGTTTGACTGCTGCTGAAATGACAGCTGTGGAGGCCATTCACAGAGCTGTAGAGTTTAATCCTCATGTACCAAAGTATATACTGGAGATGAAACCTCTCATATTACCGCCAGAGCACATTTTGAAGAGAGGAGATTCTGAAGCAATTGCATATGCCTTCTTCCATTTGCCACATTGGAAGAATGTAGAAGGTGCTTTGAATTTATTGCACTGCACATGGGAAGGGACTTTTCGCATGTTGCCATATCCTTTGGAACGAGGGCACTTATTCTACCCTTACCCATCATGCACAGAGTGTGCTGACCGGGAACTTTTGCCCTCGTTCCATGAAGTATCTGTGTATCCAAAGAAGGAGTTGCCATTCTTCATCTTATTCACTGCAGCACTGTGTTCGTGTACTGCCCTCCTTGCTCTACTGACACATCAGTTTCCTGAAGTGATGGGCCACTATGCCTCAGCATTGTTTTGTTACATCTCCACTCCTGTCCATTACATGATGGATATGGTGGAATGGATTCTGCCTATAAATATCTTACAGCAGTTGTCTAAAATTTAACTTAAAATTAATATGTACTGGAAACTAATATTAATATCAATACTTTTAATATTTCCTTCCTTAAAACTTAATTTGAGGCACAAACAGCTGAAATTGGGAAATATTTTAGATATTCATTATCATACATTTTTATCGATGTATTTTTACAATTGAACTATTGTATGAGGTCATATATGTAAGGTGACATTGTCTTTTCTAAGCCTTATATGGTAGTTTCATGTGTTAAATTTATCATACATTTTATTAATTGATTGCGACAATGTTTGTTGTTTAAAATGAAAAATGTGGTAAATTGATTATTTCCAAAGTATGATGTTATTTGTTTACCATTGGTTAAGGTTTAATGAATTTTTAATATTTTAAAAAGTATATCACAAAATCCTTTGACGCTCCAACCTTAGGTTAATCTTGAAATAAGCATTGAAAATGTGACATAGGTGTCCACGTATGCTAAACATTACTTATTCTCGTAATTAAAAAGATTACAGTGAATAATTCAATAATCAGATTACAATAAACACCTCAGTATGTTACTGGTTAACATAGATAATATAATCAAAACTCAAATTTTTTATGTTGAGATTCATAAGTACTGTGAATTATTCTTATTGTACTTAATTTGTCCGGTAAATAATTCACTAATATAAAGAGAAATCAACAATTTTCTCTCAAGAATAAAGAGCATTTCAAGATATTCAGCTCATCAAAAGCTTCAGTATGATGGGAGTTATGGTTTTTCCCTATTTGTAATGACAATTTTATTTATGAATGAATTTAGTCTATAAATGATTTTTAAGTATTATCATAAAAAAAATGTTTCTTTGGTGAGAAGTTTGACGTGTGTTTTGATAAGATTGAAAAATCAAAAACAAGTGGAATTTTGATCTCTTCATAATTATTATTTATTGTATTTTTGTGTGTATTGTAATTTATGTACATTGATAAATACAAGACAATATCGGAAATGGTTGTCATGACTTAGTTTTAAGAGGAGCCATGTATCTCTTTGTAACCTTCTTTCATTCAAAGTGTTTTACTCAATGTATTACCTTACTCAATAAAATTGCGTGCCAAATTGATTGGTTTTAATAATCCTGACCAATGTATAAGAGAGGTATACAGGTAGATGAGGAACTATTTCAACTAGTGCTGTACACAAAGCCTTCACCTGAGTGACTGCCAACGTTGGGTGTTAAATTTAATAGGTGAAATTGATACATTTTTATGTATTTATTCATTCTTTACTGTACATTGATAACAAACCATTTCATAGATGGTATACATTCAAATTAAATACAATCAATATACAGAGGGTGAGTTTATCGCAAAGGCGCAATCTCTTCTAACTAACCCAAAGGTAAGAAACTAAATTGTAATATTAAAAAAAACAAATTCAAAGTATTTGAAAAAATTTACAAAATAAACACACACATTATATTCACATACAGGCATAGAAAACAATAATCATAACAAACAAAAGATTTTGAGAAAGAAAAACATGTATATAAAAAAGGGGGAAGGGGAGGAGTGATGGGTTTCAGGTTTCAGAGGCTGTGTTTGTAGAAATCATTTTCTATTTAAAGGTTCGCTTGAAAGATGTCAGAATTTGAGTCAGTCTAAGGTTAGATGGGAGATTTTCTAACAACGAGCACCCTCAACTACAAAAGAGTTAGAGACAAAAGTTTTACCATGAGCCGGGATTGACAGGATGTGTTGGTTGTTCTACCTTAGAAGTAAACTGTGACTCTCCCGAGTATTTAAAAGCCTCCTTAATATAGTACAGGACTGATGCTGCGTAAAGAGTATTGTTTTAAAGGTTTTTTTAGTACAACATTCAAATGAATCGGCTTGGACTTGATGATAACATGTGTATGTAAATTTTAATTAAAGCCTAAAGTTTTTGTGAGTATATGGGTTAAATAAGTAAAGAAATTGGCAAAATCTATTCAAGTTTATTGAATAACATAAAACATATTTGGATGCAAATATAAATAAAATTATGAAATACAAAAATATGTACATTAAAACATTGGGGATGAAATTATTAAAGTTTTTACAATCACCACAATTAAAATTAACATAGTATGACAGTGAGTCACAATATCTTAAAAATACTTTAACAGGAAATATAATACAGTCTACTCAATACATATAAATCAAACATATGGAATTATGTTGAAGTCTACAGATAGGATAAAATATGACCTTAAATTAATGTATGATTAAACTATGTCTTTAGTTTCCGCCCCAGTGTATTTGGAGCTTTATTTTCCCTTTTCATTCTCCTCTGCTCCTTCAGGACCTCTGTGGGGTCTACATATTGCTCATCCCAGCCTGATTGTGATTCTTCCACCCACTCACTTAAATCTCCAAGCTATAATATAATAAAGGAGCATTAAATTAATGATTCTTCCATCTATTTATCTGTTATGATTTATTTTATTTATTACTGGACATTGAGAATATAAATCAGTTCACAGTGATAGGAATATAAGATATAGTTTGTTTCACAGAGGTAGAGTTTGTAGTGATGCCTTTTAATTAACCCATCACACACTGTGAAAAGCACCAAAAGAGGTACCTAGTATATATTAATAGTGATCATAACTTACTCCCCCGACACTGTTTGAGACAGCTAATCTAGAGAGATCTGGAGCATTGCATTGTGACTTGTTGTTGTTTATTAAGACTTTCTTCTGTTTAACATACTGCGGTGTCATGTCCTATAATAAACAGGATGATATTATAATCTATTTTTTATGTTATATGACCAGAGATGTGACGTATTTGAAATAAAAGTACTTAAAATACAAGTACAAAATACGTATTTTCATTTTGTATTTCAAATACCTTTTCGTAAGAAGTATTTTATATTTTATTTGAAATACTTTTTTTGATTATTTTGTATTTTACACAAAATACTTTTACAAAATACCTTTTTATTTTTTTGAATCAAAATTCTGCCATTAATTGATATGCGCGTATGCAAGCTTTTTTTGTCAATTTGTTGAATTACGAATACAACGTTTCCATTAGAGTACTCCATATTTGAGATATACACACATAATAATATGATTGAACAAAATATACATGACGCCGTTTAATGATCTATGACCATTCCTAGGGCGCTGTGATTTCTTCTGAACTGTTGCGTTCTCAACTTTGTCTGCGGTCAATCTGTTCCAGGCAGTTGGCACTGCGACTCTGGTTCTCCTTTCAATATTGAATTCTACGAGTTTGTTGCATTAGAAGCTGAGCACAGTCTTCGCCTCAAATTTTTGTCAGCGGAACAGCTCAGTGGGTGGTGTGCTACCTTGTGGACAGTGAGACATAGTTTAATTTAAACACCACTCTCTCTGAGAGTCTCAGCTAGTGTAGACTTCTTAATAGTGAAGTGATGTGGCAGCTCTGATTCTCTTTGTAAATGATTCGGAGGCAACATTAAAAACCATCTGAAGACGATCAAGAAGGGTCTGGAGCAGTCCTGTATATAATATGATGTTACAGTAGTCAATAAATATACGATTTCAGATTCGGAGTATCCATCCTGATTTATTCTGCAGCCCAAGTTCAGGAATTCTCTAACCTGCTTGATGATACTTACTCC
This sequence comes from Athripsodes cinereus, assembly GCA_947579605.1. Taxonomy (NCBI): domain Eukaryota; kingdom Metazoa; phylum Arthropoda; class Insecta; order Trichoptera; family Leptoceridae; genus Athripsodes; species Athripsodes cinereus. The sequence goes on from OX388315.1 coordinate 16,342,759, forward strand.
ATTTATGACAATTTTTGCAGTCGCCTCATCTCCGAACAACCATACATTTTGTTTTGTCTTTATTTATTTTTATGTTGTATTTTGACAGTTCTTCCTAAGGCTTTATTCAACTCATCTTCATTATCTGCAAGCAATGCTATATTGAATCATGTCAACCCTTTCTCCATTTATCTATACTCTTGTCCAGTTCTTCATTTCTTCTATTAATTCATCAATGGCTCGCTGTATATAACAGTTAAAGAATGCTGTGAATATTGAATACCCCTGTCTTACACACTGTTCGACTATTTGTAAAAAGTATTTTGAAAATACGTATTTTGTACTTACCAATACCATTTTGAAAAAGTATTTAGTATTTTGTATTTGAAATACAAAAATTCAAAAGTATTTGTATTTTGTATTTAAATACTTTTTTCAAAGTATTTTGCACATCTCTGTATATGACCATACTTAACACATTTAATTGTTCAAATCTCGGCCTTCAGAACAAGGGGTCCGTGGTTCAATACCAGGTGCCGGCAAACTCCCCTTTCACGGCACAAGCTTTTAGCTTAGTGTGAAAGGTGTATAAGGTTGTATTTGGGTTTATAACAAACCCAGATATATCTTTTTAAAAAAAAAAAAAAAATGTGAAAATAATACATCCTGCCTGTGTAAACTGCATATTGAAACCAACTCTGTACCTGAGAGCCATTTAGTCGTAAGTACTAAAATGCCATTTTCAAATTCAATTTTTCAATCGAAAAAATCTCAACATTTTACTAGTAATAAGCTGTATATAGTATACATAGCTTATTACATAGACCCTAAGCATTTCTGTACTTAAGACTCACGACTAATGTGTTATTTTCGCTTTTTTCGTAACTTTGGCATTTTTGTCAAAAATGCACTTAAGTCCTAATGGCTCTCAGGTACAGAACTAATTATTGGTTGCATGGAAAAGTGACCTTCTGTGTTGGAGATCTGTTTAATATAGTTCCATTACAAGAACTGGCTATCCCTATTTTTTTTTTTTTTTTTTTTTTATTCAATACATAAACGGCTATCGCCTTTTACATCAAGAAAATACATTACACAATAATAAAATCACCAATTTCCAATTAAAAAGCATTAACAATTACTAAAAACATAATTAAAACAATACAATAATTCATCAACTTATCCATCTCACATCATCAATTAAATACAATCCTTCATAAATCTCATACAAAACACAGAGAACGTTAATACAGTTTAAATAACAAATTTTGCAAACAATTAATTGTATATTTATATGCATTTCTTCCCATTCAGTTCATAAAAAAATAATCAAAATAATAACGAAATGTATGACATGACGTCTCGCTATCATCAGGCGGGTAACAATTATAATTTTACTAGAGATGTGTAACACTGCGCTGCGCCGCGCAATTGCGCCAACTCAATTCACTGCGCCGGATGTGTTAACTCACTTCTTCGAAATGTGTTGGCGCACAGCGCAGTGAGCGCAGGACCGGCAAAATTCGAAAGGTGTTAGTATTTAGTTGCCCGCTCTTTGTTGAGTTTTTTTAAGTTAAATAAGGAATTAAAAGTAGAATCAAGTGATATATATAAGTGAGGACATGAAATATAATGAATATATAAATAAGCCTTACTTACATCCATACAATACAATACCAACTTTTTTTATTAACTCAATGATTCGGCGCAGTGAGCTGATGAGTCACTGAGTTGCTTAGAAAGGTGTTGTGTTACCAGCAAAGTAATATATATAATTTGTGAGGGATGTGGTGATGGTAAAGATAACAAAAAGATATCTAAATTTACCCAGGTTACGTATATGTACAAGCAAATTTAAAAGGTGATTTTTTACATCACAAGATGACCCTATCTATTGTACACACAGATCTTGAGATCTAATAATAAAAAAAAACTATTCTTTTTAGCTGTTTGTTCGCACAGACCTTACAAAAAAACTGTAGCTAGTGGGAGATATTGTGGATTAAAATAATATTTCAAAAAAATAAAGACATTTTGTATCTTAAATTTAGGGATGAGGTTTGCCACCCATCCTGAGTGTATAAATTTTTCGTTGGCATGGAGAGGACAGCTTATTACATGTGGCTGGTCAGCTGGCTATGATGTGCTGTGATTGTAAAGTAGAATATTTTTTTGCGCAGTCTTTAATTATATGCTGATGAATGACACTGTTTTCTATGAATTCTTGAATACATAAAATATTTAAATAATGAAGGTCCATAGACATGTAAGCAAACCTGGAAAATAGTGTCCAATATTTTCTCACTGGGATCAGTCTGAGGAGGAGAAGTATGAGCCACTTTCTCTCTATACAACTGTATATGTTCCTGTACAGTTTGTGGCTTCCTCCTCACATCATCACCCCAGTCATTATTCCAGTTAACTGACTCCTGAAAACATAACATCATAGTGTGAATGACACAAAATGAAAGACATGAAGTATATGGAAGTATATATATATATATACAAAATGGAAGATATCGCGCTTCTGCGATAAACTCGCCCATTGCACAAAATTTATTTGTCTAGCTTAAATCGTTTATTTTATTTTGTTGATTTTTTGTGCAATAAAGGTTTTTATTATTATTATTATACCTTATCTTCGGCGATAAAATGTGTCATTCATCGTTTTATCTTACTTATTGCTTATGGCAAGGAGAATTTAAGCTAATTACATACAGTCATTCCAGTAGCTACCCAATTGTAGGATATGCCATGCAAGAGAATGAATGGGCATGTTGAACGAATGAACGAGGTAAGAGTGACAAAGAGGATATAATTGTCTGAAAGAAAGCGTGTGAGGAAACGCGGGCGTCCGAGAACCACGCGGCTTGATCACGTGGATCAAATTCTCAAGGACGGCCGCGTGTTGAGTAAGAGGAACCGACGTGCGCGCATGAGAAACTGTATGAATGTGGAGGAAGCGAAGGAACTGTGTAAAGATAGATCTGTTTGGCATTCCGTTCTCTCTGCCTACCCCACTTGAGACACGGCGTGAGGGTATAGTAAAGTATAGAGAATGAATGTCAATTCAAATTCTAGTCTTATTATTTGTCACTAAATAAAAGGTCTGGTTCCTCTATTATAAGAAACACCTACAGGTAAGGAATCAACATGATTCTCGTAATGCTAATACAAAAAGTGCATTCAGTAAGGATAATTCTTTTTCTAAATCAAACAACTTGATTTACATACCTGTTCTTTACGATTTGGTACAACTCCAACATTAGTAAGACATTCATCTTCAGTATTAAAAGATTTTCTTCTTCCTCTGAAGCAACAGAAAGCCTTTCGAACTACCCCAATGAAGAATAGGAATAATGATTTAAGCTTATTTATGACAAATGACATTATAGATTATAAATCTGAAAAAGAATACAATTTTTGGCAAAGGTTAGATGTTCGCTATTGCGAGTACGTCTAAAGAGTGAATTTTATAATATTCTGTATAAAATTACAAAATTTATAGTTTTTCGGCTTTTTACATAAATACAAAATTGATATATAAGATATTTTAGAGTTACGAACCTACATACACTTAATATCTAACTATTGACTGAGAAGTTAAAGAATTTTGAAATCACTTGTGGATACATTCACAAAAAATGTGTTATATACTTATTTTTATATTAAATAATTATTGTAGACTGGCCTATTTACACATAATCAAATCCATCTTGTTTTGACAATTTATTGACATTTTGATAAGGTTTTGGCATAGACAACCAAAATGCTATACCATAGTGCTGTACACAAGGATTAAATTTTATTTTTAATTGATTGAGAAATAATAAATTTATGCATTAACTTGAAAGTTTTTTTAAATTGATTTTATTAATATTTTTATTACTCAATTCATAGGATAAATTGTTATTAATAACAGAACTGCGCATTTATTTTCGAGGTGTCAATCGGATTCTCGGATAAAAATATTGTCTATGGTTATTGTGGTACGAAGTTTAACTTCGTTCACTTGTTTAGTTATTTAGTTTAGTTGGTTTGTGTTCTTTTATTTTGAGAAAGAAAAGCTTTGTTTACCCTAAAAATGGTCAAGAGTTGTAATTTGTGTTTATCAGAAGATAGTTTTCAAGTGTCATTATTTGGAGAATATGCTAGTGCAAAGAATATTAGACAAAAAATTTATTCATGTTTACAAATAAACATAAACGATAAACCAAATACGGCATTATTTGTTTGCCACGCGTGTGTTTTCAAAGTTGACATGTTTTTCGATTTTAAAACTAAAGTATGGAATTCCTTTAGAATGAGAAATGATGTAATGAATATCAATCCCCCTATGGCACCGCAGGAACTACGCAACATTAAAAATAATGATAATTCATTCCAATCAAGCTCAAGTAATTCGTCTGATGAAGAACAAAATATATTGCTTGCTAATAAAATGAATAACATTGAAAATAATAAACATATTCAAGTCGACTCTGAAACAATCTTCGCGAAGCATGTTAAACAAATGATGGTGAATGAAAGTTTTTCTTCAAAAAACGCGAACATTGACGGATATCGTTGTTTCAAAAAAAGTGGATTAGACCGATGTAATAATCTTGCTGTGCAACAACAACCGTTCCCGAATTGGAAAGTTACTAAGAACCTGCCGAAATTACCGTCAGCTAAAATTGGCAAGGAAAATAAACTATTCGAACTATCATTTGGAAATTCAGATAACAAAAAAGGAATGGATTACAAAAACAGCAATAAAGTGTTAACTAGAAATCACAATGTGTTTGACAGAGTAAATAAAAAGTATGTCAAAGACACCAAAAGAGTATCTGGGAAGAACGGGGAAGATAATAATAGAATTAAGAATATTGTCTCAGCAATATTTCAAGATTCTCAAGAAACTCAAATATCATCTGATGAGGAAAGAAAACATAATTTTATGGATGGCAGGACACGAAAAAATACAGTCGGAGAGACAAAAGACAACATACAGGAAAATGATAATTGCAATGCTGAAAATAGTGGAAATAGTTCCATTTGTCTATCTCCTGTGTTAAATTTTCCAAAAACTATTTTCAGAAAGATGTAATCACTTTAATTTGATATCACCCATATTATATATTCTGTTATCATTATTAGATTAATTCTCATAACAAATAATTTTGTGTAGGTATATATTATAATTAATGAATTATTTCTGTGAAGTGATGACTTGATATTAGATCAGTGTTTCCCAAACTTTTTTGTGCCATGCCCCACCTTAGCCTCTCTAAAATTCTTTTGCCCCCCCTTCTATGCATTATTTTTAATATGAAAAAAATAATTATTCACTTAAGAAACTTTTGAGATATTTGATATTATAAGAAATCACTTTATAGTGATAATCTCGCCATTGCATATCGTCTTAGTTTTTTAAATTTTATATTGTTTTGTTAACACTGTTATATAATGATGAAGTGCAAAAAGAATAAATAAATAAATAAAAAAATAAAGATATTTTGGTCTCGTCGAGCGAAATTATAACGGATAATTATTATTTACCGCAATTATTTAAGAATTTGATTTTTTCGTTAAATTTGGCACCGAAATCAAGTATTGCATTTAAATGGCCCGGAGCAAAAGGGTTAAACTCGTGTCGAGTCCATTTTCGAATTGCCCCGCTTAACAATTAAATTGCCCCCCTGTGGGGCGTGGTCTCCACTTTGGGAAACACTGTATTAGATAATAGTTTCATCCTTACTGTTCTACATTGCTTGATGAACCAAGGGTTTTTCAAGCAATATGGAGCAGTGAGGAGCATCTTTCTTCTTTTCTCTTTGTCTATAATTATAGAAAAGAAATTAGAAAGAAAATAATTATTTTCCTTCATAAAACATCACATTTGAGATGTACGATATTTTCAGTTCTGCGATGAGAGATGCCACTCATCCTGAATGTCATAACTTTCATTAACACAGAGAGGATGACTTGCGCGTTTATGACATGCAGTTAGCCCACTGGCTTCTCCACTTGTGGGAAAGGCTGTGATGGTATGAATGGAAATGATGAATTATTTTCTACTACAGCATACCGATGGAGAGAAGAAAAGAGAAACATATCATTCGTTCGCACTGTTATCTCGGTAAAAATGCGGGCATGGCTAGAGATTCGTATTTCAAAAGTGCATGATATTGGTTTTTCTCTTGCTTGTTGTATGTAATAATCTAACTAGATATACACAATATCGATTCTTCTTTAAATAAATTTATCTACTTATATTTTTTGGTACACTATGTACAAAACAATCGAGTAACAACACAAAGTTGGTACCTATGTAGGTAGGTACATAAATTTCCAAACTAATCTTTTTAAACAGTCCCTCCCGATTTTGAAATTCGAATCACATTTTAAAGTTCCTGTTATTTATTTTGTATTTCATTGGCGATTATTTCATTCCCTTTTCCCAATTTCCTCTTTATTCGGGAGTTTGTTTATTTTTACAACACATTGTACACAAATCACCACAAAGTATGTAGGTGCCCGCCAGGGTGAGGGAGAAGAGGAACTTTTCCACTGTATGTGTTTCATATGTTTAACTAGTAATAAATGTCTCTTTGAAAGAAGTCTATAAGATGACTTGCAATAAGTCTTGCATAAGTTCGTTCCGCCAGTACTTTGTCAGTTGATTTTATGGTTAATAACTTTTTCATTATCTGTCTTTTTCATCAATTACATAAAAAAATTACAGTGTTATGGTAGATGGAGTAGGTGTAATTATTTTGACATAAAAATAATAAATTTAAACTTTTTGTTAAATATTACCGGCACGTATATGTTCTACAAAAAGGCAGCTATAACGTTCACTGCATTTATGTTGATGATACAAAAATCCTTAATGTGACATATATAATGAATAGCAATTGTTTCCACTTCTGTTTGATAGATTTTAATATAAAATTTGTTACATTTAAGTGATTTTATTTCCCATGAAAGAACCAGATAATTGTATTTGACATCTGTTATAGGGAAATAATTTTCCAATTAAGCGTTGTATCGCGAACAGCCTTTAGGCTGTATACAAAGAGACGTATTATTACAAAATATTGTACAGAGTTTGGGTGGACCGTTGGTTGTGATACAAGAAAAATTTATGAACACTTGCATGGTACGCTGATTATCTCCATCTATGACGTAATAAATCCGACATTGTGAGCACACTAAATATAATATTATCATTATAAATCCAGCCCATGTCGTGTACAAGGTTCTCCCCTTTATTTGATAATACCTACAGTACATAATATTAACATTATGTAGGTACCTACGCAGTTATACAAACATACTACACTATTACTGAATGTAGTAGGTATTTTCATTTTTAGAATGATACAAATTTGAATATATTCCACACGTGACGTACATGAAATACACGTATTAACTACCCTACAGATATTTGTATCTGAAAAATTCTGATAGATAGGTGTATATTTAAGTTTCATTTACTTTAAATGATCATATTTCGAAGATCTTTTAAAATACAAAAACATCAAACATATATCTTATGTTTATGCAAATTTACTATTACTTAAATAAATATCCTTCTATTATTTTGTGTTTTATTTAATAGTATGTGATTTTTCAACATCTTACCCTTCTATACCCTACGTGTAAAATATGACACGAGTTTGGACAAGGAGGCAGAACAATAAGTAACGTGTTTGTATAGATAAAAATGCAATTGATTGCTCAACTCATTTGTACTTACTTCCATTGTCACCAACTTATTTATATTAGCCTGTTACCGAGTATTCCTTATGATAATCATTTTGATTGTGGGTAGGGGTATCTACTTTTTGTAATAGAAAACTTAGAAAGTACTAGCCTATAAGCATGAAAAATTGTAGAAGAATTCTTTTAAAATATTTCAAGTCTTCATATACCAGGTATTCATTACATATTTTCTGAGGCTTGCAGAATATTTGTTGAAATGATAACTATCCATAAAATTGACACCGCAACAAAAATACATTCATCTTGTTTAGATTTTTTTCAGATCAGACGGCGATACTCCATATGAAATTAGTTGCTTTTAGAGCATCGGTCGGCGTCGTCGTGTCGTCGCGGCGTGAGATACATCAGACAATTTCAGGAGAATCGTATAATATTTTCATTCCGTGATATTTTACGTGATCTACATTTATTGTATTTGAAAAAGTTTGGTTTATTGGTAACACATAAAAATGATAAACTAATTTTATGGAATGAAATATACTCAAGTTTGTGCCATAATGAAAACTTACATTTTTTAATTTATTACAGATTTAAGAGTGATTAAACATTTTTAGTTTACATATTTTTTTAGGTTACGGACGTATTTGGGGTGTTTTAAATACACGTTGTTTTAATACAAGGCATATTTTTATTTGCATAGTTGAATTTGTGAAATTCGCGTATTTTGATTAGCTGATACTTAGTTCGTGTGACATATAAAATAGCGAGAAATGGAAAAATGGTAATATAGGAAATTTAATTATATTCTTTTTTTTTGAATCGGTGTCATTATTTTGAATAAAAGGTACGTAGTGTATTCTATTATTTTATTTTATGCATATATTTATTTGTTTATCCTTTCGCCACTTAGTGTTCTTCGTGGAAATATTGGAGGAAAAAGTATTTAAAAGATTCATCAAAACAATGCGAATAGATTTAAACACCTACACCCATAGAATAATAAATATACTAAAGTACCTACACCTACAAGTGAATTTTCGATATTTCATAATTTGAGGCAAATAAATATGCTTATATATATTATTATTATCTTATAGCTTCATTACCTAAGTAACGTAGACTAATGGGGTTGATAGGTAAATTATATCAGCAATTCATGGTTGTTTACAGGTATATACAGTATCGTTGGATGACTTTGTAATAATAAATCAATATGAAACAGATTGGATAGGCAGTCTTTTTATTTTATTTATTTAGCATGACTATATTACTTAGACAAAAAATTGAATTAAATTTGCAACATGTCTACAACATCCAATGTAGGAATTATTATAGGTACTTTGTTAGGAGGTTGATTGAGGCTAATAAAAAGGGTGATAAGTACCTTAATACATATGTACCTATCAATGTATTAGTGATAAAGTGCATAGAAAGCTGTAGATCTACAAGTAGGAAGATTTAAGGAAAACCTAGTCTATAAAGTATTGTGTTCAGTATCAATGTGCTATACAACTTTCCAGTGGAATATACTAACACAAATGTATACCATTTAGTAAATATATTTTTCATCCGCCCATGCTACGTTCGTATGCGTAGAAGATGACAACATTTCATCGGATGTATTTATTTATTTATTCTTTACTGTATTTTGATAACAAACAAATACATAAAACAATACAATCATTTTAAATACAATCATACAATCAGTATATAAATGGCTAATTTATAGCGGAGGCGCGATTTCTTGATAAATTAATTCATGTTGTGGTAACCTGCTTTAACATGCTGCTGCAAAAGAAATTATATTTTAGAAAGGTTATTCGAATCAAGTCTTTAATAGTATAATATTCCGTTATTAGGATGTCGAAAAGGACGTTAAGGCCAATTAGTTATGTTTATCATAACATCCATGTGTAAAATAATGTGTTTTTATTTGCTTATTTTTCCCCCTACAATGTATATATGGTCCTTAATAATTTTAACACTTGTGTAGGATTACAATATCTATGTATATTGAAGCAGGTAATTTAAATCTATCCAAAAGTAGTATCAAATGTGACGGAATGAATATTATCAGTTTGAAATAAATCATCAAAGTTCACTTATGAATAATGACGGTAACGGGAAGTAACGCTACGAGAAGTTTAACGCTTAACGGATTAACGGTAACGGCTCAAATACCGATAACGCGTGGCACCGTGTCCAACTCGTCGACTCCTGAAAATTTATCAGAAAGTGATTTCTATCACGAACTAGAGATATATCAAAAATTATTAAAGGGCGATTGTGAAAATGCTGCCATTGAGACCCTTCCGAACACACGTGTTGCCGAGACCCAGGATAAGGGGGTGGGGGAGTCTAGTGATGGAAGGGGCGGTGGTGAAGAGGGTGAAAATATGCAAGGGGAGGGGGAAGAGGCTGATAAAGGGCAACAAAAGAAAGAAGAAAAGAATGCGGGTAAGGTGGGGAGGAGCAAGGAGAAGAAAAGAAGGCCAGCTAGATCCTACAGCATGGAGAGGATTAGGAAACCAGAAACTAAAGAAGGTAACATTATTTATTAGGTACCATATTCCTTTAACCGCCGTCACCCTGCCGTAGCCTTGATGTCTATTTACATACATACACTGCTGGTTTTGTAAATTTTATGTATTTACCTATGTACTTGGTAAATTTTTCATAGTGTCATATCTTGTTACACACCTCATACTTCATCTTACACATAATGTTAGTACCTACTTGGCTATTATTATTATGATTATTTTGTGTTTAGCTGATTCATCCATCACTCTATCAACCTTAATTCTTTGAGACAATACATCATCTTTCGTGAAGTATCCACGTGTCTACCAACTTGTATCTCATCAAATGTCGTAAACGTAGAATTATCTTTTTTCAAGCAAGACAATAATAGTCAGCAGGGTTACTCTCGACAAAACTAAACACGATCTTAATCTAGTCTTGATCTTGATCATACGACGCACAAAGGGAATATGGTCAAAACACCGCGCTACCGCTAACGCGCGATCGGTTTGCGTGTATTTTTGGCCAATAGTCACTTCGTGCGTCGTATGATCAAGATCAAGACTAGATTAAGATCGTGTTTAGTTTTTTCAAGAGTAGCCCTGCAGTTCCTATAAACTATCTCAGTTAAAATAAGAATTCAGTTAAAATAAGATAGGCACCTCTCGATAAAACTTAAAATTCCATCAAGGTGAAAAAATCGTCAATATTAGTATTTCAGAAGGTAAGAGAATAAGTTAGATGAAAATTTCTGTAGTAAGTACTGGTTTAAATTTTCAATTAATTCATTTCATAACTCGTTGTACAACACTAAACATTTCAATATTCACTACAGGTATGCAAATAATATATCCATAAATGTAACAACAGAGTTCACGTATCTGGGAAATAGTGTGAAAGACCTTCTTTTATAATATTCATATATTGTTGCTACATATAAAAATTATATGAGGGTTTTATAAATGTCGTAGAAAGTTGCTTTGTTAAACCACAAGTCCATCTTTAAATCGCTTTGAATCGAATAAGTGAGTTTCTTCCTTATGTTTTAAAAAATGATGCCAACGAGACAGTGTTATTGAATAAAAGAGAAAAAATACATATTCTCAATTTCTTTTATATTCAAATGAATGAATGAAGCTTTCCAACTCTCCACACATGATTAAAGTTACAAAAATTATAATATGCAAAGAAGGAATGAGAGAACGGAACAGTTTTATTTTCATCTCTTTCATTATAAAATACTGTAAGAAATATTTAAAACTGCAAGCAAATTGGATTTATTCATTTACTTATACCATCACGGCATTTCTCACTTGTGGAGTAGCCAGTGGACTAACTTCATACAATAAATATAAAAATCATTCTGTCCATGACAATATGGAATGCCTTACTGTCGCTGAATTATAAATACTGTTAAACAAGTTGAAAATTAAAATAAAAATGAAATTATTACAGTATTACTTCCTCAGAAAAAACAAAAGTCTACTAGGCGTTAAATTCCAAATTATTATTATTGTTCAAGAACGCATGTTATAAGGTTAAGGATATTTATGTTATGTCTAGTTATATTAACTTTTCTTATAGTCAAGTTTGATATATGAATGATGTTGATAGATGAAAATTTGACACATTCTATCTTAAGTAGCAAAGTCAAATTTCCTTGTAGGTACTTATATCAGGAATTTCTTTGTGATTTAAGGTATAGAGCATGCTTGTCTAAAGTGCGGTCCACGGGCCGCATGCGGCCCAAAACACTATGCGGCCCAAACGCACATTATGAAAATATTTAAATTTGCTTATTTTTACTAAAAAAATTAATGTTTGCAATATTTTTCATTTTTGCAACATACAATATCGATTTGCTTGTTCAACAAAAGCAAATCCTTCCATCACATTAATTTTACATACAGGTATATATGTATAATATATACATTTTTATAGATATTATGTTCATTTATAATTTTATACATATATATCTTATTCAAATAAAATAAATATAATAAAAAGAAGTTATTTTATTTTAATAGAACTACATATAGGTATATAGCTAATTTTATTTCCATTTGTTGAAAAAATATTTATGTGCGGCCCAGCATATTTTTTTTTGCAATGTGGCCCTCGTGTGGTCAAAGTTTAGACACCCATGGTATAGAGTACATATGTCAAGATACTTATTTTTTACACATTCAATTTTTAAGTTTTTTTTCATCGAATGTTAAAAATAATCGAATAATAATCTTTATTTTTACATGAAAGAAATAATTTTTATATTTATATCCTTTCCATTCCATTTTTGTTTACATATTGTTGGTGAATTTTTTTAATTTTTTTTATACCTCAGTGACTAAACATGCAACAAAAAGTAGATGAGTCGATAATTTATTCTTTTATAAATCAAAACTACGGTAGTTATAGAACAGCGGTATGAAACTAAATACTGATAATAATATAGAAATTTATAGATGCGTTATTTTCTAGAAATCTACTGGAAGGACTCATTTTAACATCGTTTTGATTATCTCCACAATATTCTTAGGGTCCATAAGTTGTATGAAAGTTTGTTCTATAATAACGATACGTTCACTAAACGTAAAAAAAGTTTTAAAAATTAACCCAGCATCCGTTTCACTGTCGAAGCATAGAAATGAACGATAGCTGATGCTAGTTTTTTTATTTATATTTTAGTTAGTAATGTTAAGTAGAGATGTAACTAACATGCAACAAGCTTAGATTTTCATCTCCATTTTTCCTTATCTTTGGCCAGTACAAGTTATGCCCTCCACGATAGCAATCTGCTGGCCCAATATTACTCAAATTTACAAGCTCTAAAGTTGCATAAATCTTTGACGAACCTTAAATGAAATTTTTAAATAGTTTTTCAAAAACATTAATTAGTAATATTGTTGCATAGTAATAATGTTTTAAAATAAGCATTTTATTAATAACATTATGGTATGAATAAAAAGTAGATCGCTTAATGTTGCGTTAGAAGATAATAAGATGTTTATAAAATAATTCTGCGATAAATGGTTAAAGTTGTTTTAAAACACATAGAAGAGCCATAAAAAGCCTTCAAAGCCTCCATAATATTCGATTTTTATTACTCGTCCTAAAACTCTTTTAATCCAGAACGAATTTTTACAACGGTTCAATATTTTACGAGATAACGATGATCTTTTTCCCTTTATACTGAAAATCTAATAAGAATTTTGCGTACAATTTTATATTCATGTACCTACCTCCTTTAAATCTCCTTACCAAATCGTGTTTTTATGTACCTATTCTTAGACTATGGGATGCGAGATTATTACATAATATAATACATTAATAGGTACCTACATATTACTATATCTAGATATTATAAAGAATCTTAAGGGAATATTATAAGAATTTTAATATTAAGAATACACAAGACATATTTGTGAGTATTTTTTTGTCATATAAACATTAAAAAGGAGAATTGATGAAAATTTCGTGACCCCAAGAACAAAGGAGTATGTGAAGAGTTAGGACATTTTTACAGCTTTAATTATCTGAAAAAAGTATACCTTCCTACTTTATTTTGGTACTGTGAGCGTTCATGGATTGTTCATGATTCTCCATACTGCTAGTGGCTATTTCAAGACATAATTTTGTTGGGATAATAATGAATTCTTTTGTAGTTTAATATTATACATAAATGTATGTAGTATTTACACATAGTTTTATCATAGAAAACATATTACTTGTTGACAACATCCTGGAATTCCAGTTTGATTTTCGATGCTTAATCATTTCGTCATTGTGTTTACTTTTGTTAGTCTTATGTTTTTCAACAGGTATATTGTTTTCAATAGAAAATACCTGAGATAACTAATTATGGAAACTAGAAAATTTAATGGTTAGGTATACATGTATATTATCAAAGCGCAGGGAATGTCGTGGAAAGAAATAGAAATAGAAATTCTTTTATTGCGCACAAATACAAAATATCAACATACATTTTTTCTTAACATGGTTACAATTAAGTTGCAGCAGCCTCACTAGGTTAACCTGTATCGAGGCGTGCTGCGAATAAAAATAATAAACAATATACAATCAACAAACTATCATTATATCCAAAAAAAAAAATCACAATAAACAAATAATAAATAAATTAATTAAAAATGAAAATATGTCAATGAGTCAATAATTAAACGCAAACACAATAAAGTAAACAAATGAATATTTGGAAAATGATGGAGAATTAAATGAATAAATAATAATAATATAACAATGAACAAATAAATAAATAAATAAACAAATAAATAAATAATCAAATAAATTAATTGACTAACTACCTAAATAAAAATTAAAATATGCAAATGGTTCTATAATTAAACGCATGCAAAATAAGGTGAAAAAATGAATATATGGAATATTAAACAAACAGATTAATCAATGAATACAAGAATAAACAGATGAACAAGATAAAAATTAAAGAAAATAAAACAATATAATAAAACAATAAAATAAAGTAACAAAATAAAATAAAATAATGAAATAAAAATCATCAAATATGTAAGACAACGAATCAATGAATTCCTGATAAAACCAAGTCAAATGAAATAAAACAAGTCAATACATGATTGTCTGTAAAAATTAAGAATAAAAAATTAAATACAATATCAATCAATAAAATAAGGAATGAATAAACGAATAACCACAAGTAATACTCAATCCGCAATTTAAGTCACATGAGTAAAAAGCTTGCTCCTCGCTTCAGACCGACCCATTTCCATTAACCATTTTTTAATGTTTCGTATAATAACGCTTAGTTTTATATTAAGCTTATTATACTTTTATTTAAAGAGGTGACGCAATTGGCTCAAAGACCCTCTGAAAGGAGGAGGCTGGTTTCTGCCCTGTGCACCCGAGAGGAGCGTTAAGGGCGAGATGATGATGATGATATATTATAAGATTACACTAATGTACATAATGTTTAGATGGAAAAAAATCACATTTTTTATGACTTGATTCATAGGTGATATTGGAAATAGATATATACTTACCTAAATAAAGACAAAACAAAATGTATGGTCGTTGGAAGGGAGGAAACGACTGCGAACATTGCCATAAACGGAGTGAGCATCAAACAAGTAAAAGAGTTTGTGTACTTGGGCAGCAGAATCAACCAGGATGGACGCTCCAAATCAGAAATTGTGAGCAGAATAAACCAGGCAAGGATTGCCTTTAACAAAAAGTCTAAAATATTGGAACCCCCAAACATTGATTTAAGCGTAAGGAAGAACCTTACTAAAGCCTTCGTATGGAGCATTTTGCTTTATGGTTGTAAGACATGGACCATCAGCAAGATTGAAAGCGGACGGTTGGCGGCCTTTGAGATGTGGTGCTACAGACGCATGCTGAAGATCCATTGGTCGGAACACGTCGAAAATGAAGAAGTATTAAACAGGGTAGGCGAAAAAAGGCAACTCGTTAAGAGAATCAGCCAACAACGAGCTAACTGGATTGGCCACAACATCAGGCACCCAGGACTCCTCATCGCCATCGCGGAGGGTAGGACCGAGGGCACAAACGGCAGAGGCCGGCCCAGAGATGCGTATATGGACCAACTGAAGAGGGACATGAATTGTGGCTCATACGTAGAGCTGAAAAGACTGGCTGAGAATAGGGAGGAATGGAGAAGAAAGACAAAACTCGTTGTAGACCAATCCAATGGATTGCGTAACTCATTATATATATATATTGTTTAATATCTATTATTTGAAATATGGTGCTGCAGGAAATTGTTCTGTTTCGAGGATTGCTCTTCCACTCTTTTTTCAGCGATGAGGTTTGTCTATTCTGAATGTTATAAGCTTTTGTTAACTCGGAGAAGACAACTTGCATGAATATGACATGCAGCTGGTCTGTTGGCTACCCCACTTGTAGGATGTGCCGTAATGGTATAGTAGTAGTAGTTTAAGTATAGATTGTTCCGAGTGGATTGGACTGAACATAGGCACAGTGAGTCCATCCTCAGAAAGTTAAATATATCCTTAAAACTGTCAACTATATGCTAACAGCGCGACCTACGATATTATGTTAAGATTGGGGCAGTGAAAGGGGGGTGAAGAAGGGGTGAAGTACTCAGAACAGAGGGACTGATGGAGAAGATGACGATCTTTCACTTTCATAAAGGATATAAAATGGCGAAGATATCAATTTGAATAAATATGGTACGTGGTTGATTTGAATACAGACTTAAAGTTTGTTAAAAAAAAACTTTTATCTCCATCCATAAAGGTACTGGAAATATTTAGATAAATTAAAAATATTTTTTGTATCATTGGACTTTTCAAAGAGATTGTGTCAAGTAGAAAACCTTTATTTTAAACAAATTATTGGTTTGGATACAGCTTTTTTTTAGTTTTACAAAGGTAAAATGAATGTTGCTAATTCATTAGAAATATCAAAAAAAATGATCTTTAAAGTTGATACAGAAATGATATATTATTTATCATAAGATGAATAAAATATCGACTTTAAAAAATCTTTGTACCGTAAGTTTCACAAATGTGAATAATAAAATCTTTTTCTGTAGTAAAAGTTGAAATCAGGAAAAGGTAATAATACGATTCGAAAAATTGTTTTGGAAATATCAAATTTGAAGCAAGCGGTCAATAGGCATAAAATGTGTAGCAGATTAAAAACACTTTTTATTATTATTCTAGTAAATAATATAGTTTAGGAAAAATAAAAAGTACCTACATCATAGATTTTTAGGTCTAAATATTATTATTTCACGAGGCGCTTTCAAACATTCAAGATGACAAAACAATACTTATTGGTATATAAGAGAGTATATATTTTTGTCGTTTATTTCTCATGAATTTAATGTGTTTTTGAAATGTCTGAATTTCTTTTTACTGTCGAAAAAGCAAAGTTTTCATTGCTTATTTTGTGTCATGTAAACAGTCATGATTTGAAGCGGACGCTTGTAGTAGAAGAGTAGACAAACACATAGACGGAATAAAATAACATTATTGATTTATCAACAAGCTCTTTTATACAATAACAATAATAAAGTTATTTCTTACATATTTGTTTGTCTAAGAACCTTCACGTTCTCAAGTTTTTACTTTAAGTTCATTTTATATTATATTGGTTTCGAGTGGAACAAAAGTCCCCCAACCATGTTGTTAATTATGTAGGTATTTATTTGACTTGTATACTTGAGAAAAGGTAGGTATGTTTTTTTCTAATGTTATAGTTTTATATTAAAAGAATGAGCGGATTGAAAAGGAGTGTAGTGGATAGAATGCGTGTAAATAAGTTACGATGGTTTGGACATGTGGAACGAATGGATGGTGAAAAGATGACAAAGAAAATATACTTATTTGAAAGAGGAGGTGTAAAAAAGCATCAGCTTCTGAGGAACCACGAGGCTTGAATGCGTGGATCAAAATCACAAGAATATGGTTATGTGTTGAGTAAACGAAATCGACGTGAACGAATCAAGAACTGTCTGAATGTAGAATGTTGCTAAAGAAGTTTGTAAGAACAGATCTTCATGGCATTCCGATATCTCTGCTTATCCCACTTGGGATACGGGTTGAGAGTATAGTATAGTATAATTGTATATTTCAAATAAACGTTAATAAGGGTGGATTGTACATCACTCTTATTTGAGTTAGCCCTTGAAATATGGTTTGTTTAAGTTATTTCTTCACATGTTTAAATTATTTACAAATCAAATAATCTTTGACTATTTACATGTTTTCTGAAAATCATAGAATTTCAAAGAAATGTTTATTTGATAACCAAATACTGTATTTAGTTTACTTCTTGAATAACCACCATAATCGTCATCCTTTTTTTGAATCTTTGTGATGATCCAAAGAGTTTTTTGATATCTCTGGAGATCCATATTTCTTCTTCTTTTTGTGACTAACAGACGTGATTCATCACAGATTAATTTTAAGTATTTTTGTATACCAGATTGTCTATTAGTTAAAAGAAGGTTTTATGTAAAAATTCTTTATCGTTTTTCGAAATTCATATTACAAGTTTTATTTTCATTTTTAGGTTCCGACGCCTTTCTCACTTCTTTTTACTAGATTTTGAACAACGTTAAATTGTGTAAACATGGTTTTCCCTTCGAGATTTCTGATTAGTTTTGTCATGCGCATTGTGCTCAAATCCAGTGAAATGAAAAAAAAATAGTAACAAAGTAACTATTCGATGGACGAAATAATAAATTATGTTTGTGAACATTTTTTTTATTAACTATTAAGTTTAAAAGAGGTAGGTATAATGAAGTAAGAACTTGTTTAAAGAAAAATAAAAAAAGAAAATGAAAATGGTGGACGTACTATACTATACTATACCCTCACGCCGTGTCCCAAGTGGGGTAGGCAGAGAGAACGGAACGCCAAACAGATCTATCTTTACACACTTCCTTCGCTTCCTCCACATTCATACAGTTCCTCATACACGCACGTCGATTCCTCTTACTCAACACGCGGCCGTCCTTGAGAATTTGATCCACGTGATCAAGCCACGTGGTTCTCGGACGCCCGCGTTTCTTCACACCCTTTCTTTCAGATAAGTATATCCTCTTTGTCATTCTTTCCTCTTTCATTCGTTCCACATGACCAAACCATCTCAATTTATTTACACGCATTCTGTCCACAACAGTCTTCTTGCATCCGCTCATTCTTCTAATATCCTCATTCTTCACTCTATCACGCAGCGTTTTACCAACCATTCTTCTCAACGATCGCATCTCTACTGCATTTATTCCACTTTCGTCCTTCTTCAACCACGTCCATGTCTCGCTTGCATACGTAAGTGACGGTACCAGAATGGTATTGTGCACCAGCATTTTAGCCATGTTCGACACATTGTCATTGCTGACAATGGGTCGAAGTGCACCGTTTACTCTAGCACCGGCCACTTTCCTTCTTTCAATGTCCCTATCGCATCTTCCATCCCTCGTAAACATACTTCCCAAATATACATACTCACTTACTTGCTCCAAACATTCGTCACCAACTTTAATCTCGCAAATCGTTTTTTCATTCTCTCTTTCAAAAACAAGAACTTTCGTCTTCATAACGTTCATTTTCAAACCATTCAAATTGCAACTATCATACACACACGTGGACGTCACCACTGAAAACATGGAAACGATAATTTTTTCATATATAACAAATTAAAATATACCTAATACGAATCATTATTTTTATATGGTGAATGTCTCAAACATTAATCATATTGAAAAATAAAAACGCTAAGAAACGCGACTGAAAATATGTTATCTTTTGCCTAGGATATCACGGCTCGTATAGGTAGTTTTTTGATACATACAGAGATCGTGACACTGGTTTCCTAGAACTTTTTTATTTTAAACGAAAGTATGGTACGTGTTAGATTTTCGTGTGGGTGGATATGAAAATGTAGGTAACGAATAAATTGTACAACTTTTTTAGTCGAATATTATGTGATGTTATCAAATATATAAATTTCTTTTATTTACTGACATTTCAGTTGCCTTTATTGAATTAATAAAACTTATTCATACTGTGATGAAATGAATATATACAAGACGGTATATATTATTTTTATATACCTAGATCGAATATTTGTAGTAGGTAATTAATTTGGGAATGAGGCAATCTCAAGTGGTTGTTGAACACAACTATCTATGTAGGGGACAGATACAGGTATATTTGGTGTGTGTGTCAGATAGAGATGGAAGTTGTTTTTTGTGTGTTGCTAGGGCATTTTTCAGGATCTGAAGGGAGATGAGAGATTACTCTTGGCAGTTTAGTTTTGAGCCTAGGAGAGGTGGGACTCATATTAATCTCAGTGTTTGAATTCGACATATTTTAATATTTTTATTTACCCACCTTCGTAGTAGTTAATACATTATATTTTAGTGATATTTCCACATTTGGGAATATATATAGATCATCATAAATTACTTTGAATTAACATTTAAAATCCGTGATGCTGCCAGCTGTCATAAGATAAGATTTTTCAATATTATTAATTTATTTATATTTAGGTGCTAGGATACTCTCAGGATGTCTGTTGTCTACAAGGCAATATTTGTACTCAAGGATTTAATTTTACAGATTTTGAAAACAAAGGAATTATGTGTTATGTATGCCTATTTTCAGTATTATTATATGTATGTATGTACCTATGACTGAATTTATATAGCGCCGTCCCACAAACCTAATAGCCTAATACTAGACCGACGGCAGTGACGTACCGACCCACCTAATATTATACTTTTATTTAATTTATTTTACCATAACGAAAGATTATGCAGTTTGGAGAGAAGTTGTACGTTGATCAGGATATTATTTGATTATTAATTTAATTACATATTTTATCGTCGAATGTCATTTGTATTCTACGAACTTACTGGATTTTTCTACTTATTCGACATGCTGTAATTGCTGCGATATCATGGAAGGAACAAATTTGACATTTTGCATGACACTAATCATACGTAATATTTATGTATCTATTGGTCTTAATATATTTTTATTTGACTTACATGATACCTAAATTCACCTCACCATAAATATGTAGTCTTTTATAGCTAAATCTTGTCGAGATTACCTTATGGATATGGATCCCTTCTGCCTATCGACACTAGACTAGCTACCTTGTGTCTATAGTGTGGGTTTGATCTATTCGTAACCACATATTTATCATTATTATTATACAATTATGCACGAGACGTATTATGTACTTTGTAGAAACATATACTATATACTAACAATTCCAGTCCTAATCCTGCTTCGAAATGTAGGTGTACCGTTAGCAAGCCCTGCTCCCATCTCTTCGATTCAGCTTTCGAGACAAGGGTCAATACTGGTCTTGCCCCGTTTCCCGCCAGGGTCCAAGACAAAGCTTCTTAACATATATTTATAGTTATTCTTATTATATATAGCTGCATGTTCAAATGAGTATACATATTATATATTATTTTATATATTCGGTGTAGATTAGTGCACCCGGGCTCAAAGTACGGCATGGCGAGTTTGAGACGTGAGGGAGCGAAGGTGGCGCTCCTTTAGCATGGACACAGCATGCTTTCCATGCACTAACATGGTAGTTAGTCTCTGAAAATGATGTCATAGCAATCGTGTTGAAATTTTATTAATATTCAAAAGTAATAAAGTTATGTTTTGGGGTGCGCCACTGTCCTTTACGACGCAACGAATTAGTAGGTATGTTGTAGAACATATGTACATACATCGGCTATAGAAACTATGAAATGGTTATCTTATGTAGGGTCATGGGTCGGCAACTAGTTACCATACAACATTCTCGTGATGACATGGAATAATATTATTTGAATTTTATCTTATAATGATTTGTTAAGTTATATTTTATGTTTTATTGTGCACTATTTTTATTATGTTATTTTACAGTATCTCAAGGTAAGTGATCTGACGTCAAAGTTGATCTCAGAGTTAATATAATCAAAATTCATGTTTAAATTGTTTTATTGATTTTGTGATTTTGTTGTTCTTTTTGATTATTGAAATGTATATTTCAGGTGACTTATTTTGCGTTCTAAAAATACACAACGTAGGTAAAATTATCGTCAAAACACAACGTACTGGGTCCAAATCTATGAAAATAGTTAATAGATAAATCTAGACGATCACGAAAGGCCAAAATTCGTTAATTAATTCAATTAGGAATGCGATATTTCGTACGTATATTTGCAACAATGCGAAAATTCATACAATTCTTAGCTAGCTGAATAGGGTTGTCACTTCTAGTTTGGGAATCAATTATTACAGTAGGTATAGTTTAGAAGCTAGGATGTTGCAAATTCGGAGCTTAGAATGGTTTAAAATAGGTAGGGTCATCACAATACACAAGCAATATAACTATTCTATATTTTATGAGATAAGGTCGTATTGTGCTCTTCATGTTTTCGTCTATGAAAACTTCGTGTCTTTGTACAAATCAAATGCATGCTTTGCATTTCAGTGTATTTAAAAAAAATATTCATTGGAGAATTACTGCAACATTAAATTATTTTATGCCTGGGTGTATATCTATCTTTTTACATTTAGTTTTATCTGCACAGTGCTTTAGCAGTGCTATAAAAATAAATATGATTCATAACAATTATATTCTTTATATCTATTTTTTCTTGCTGAGATCACTGTGGTCAAAAGTTGTTATGATAAAAAAATAAAAATATGATCTCTGTGTTAGATGTAATATAAAAATAGCTATTTATGAATAACATAACATGTATAGACAAATCACACAGATCGAGCTAGTCCCAAATTAAGATATGAATCTTGTAATGTGGGTACTAACGCGACGATATACATATAGAAATATATACGTTACACTAATCACATATACGTGTAACACCCACACCCAGGATGATTTGAAAAATGTTATTCTTCACTTTGCCCTGGCCGGGAATCGAACCTGGGACCTCGTGACTCAAAGGCATGAGCGTTACCTCCGCGCCACACCGGCCGCCGAATGTACGTGTATTAATTCTGTTTAATAACAGAAAATAGAACCAGAAATAAATTCGTGATCCTTCAAAAAAAAGTGAGCACAAAATTCGCACAGCTCCAATACAAGTACCAAGCTGTAGATTTCTTCAACGAGCTGCCATATGATATCCGGTCTACAACGGACCCCAAAGAATTACGCATGAAAATAAAGAAGCACTTCAAACTCAAAACTTCTCCCTTATCGCTAAGTGGTACACAAGATTTAAATGATCAATTGATTTGTTAATGTTTGTTGATAATATTTATGTTTGATAGTTGTTTATTTTTATTAAAATATTTTTCTATTACAGACGTAATTATGTTTGCAGTACGTTAGGTTTATATTTTTTTTTCTTCTCGTTACAATTTTTTTTACACATCTGTTGGTGATATTTTTATAAATTTTAATTGTAATGCTATACATCTACACTCCTTACACAAGCATTAAGTTGCTTAAAAGGAGTGGAGTAAAATTATTGTAAATGGTATATTATGTTAAGTTTTGTTTTTATTTGTAATTTTGAAAAATAGTATAAAATAAAATAAATAAATAAATAAATTACTAAGTACTGTCATAAAAAATGTGTACATAAATTATGCTTGTTTGCTATTTCAAATGTCTGAAGTATAATTTTGTTGGTAGGTAACGAAAAAGTGTGTGGTTTTTATACCTTTAGAGGTAAAGGAATCCTTTAGATTATAATTTCCTTCACATACAGTGAATATGAAATTAATCTTTCATGAAAAGGACTACCAACGACCTTAAGAATATTTATTTCATGTTACTTACAATTTATTGTGTGTGGTATTTAAAATAAATACAGATTGAATTATTCACTATACTTTTATTATATTTAAAATACAAATATTTAATAAGTAAATGTAACAGTTCTTAATAATGAAAATTTAAAGAGAAATTATTAATTTGAAGTTAATTATGACACTACTGAAATTCAACTGAAATATAAAATTTTACTTCTATCTAAAGATGGCTGTAACCCCTATTGAAAATCTCTCTTAACATTCCATAAGATACAAAAATATATAGCATTAAAATTGGAAATGGTATAACTCCATGAAAGTGGTAAAAGAAAAAACTTAAATTATAATAAAAGTTGTCATCATGCTGCGATCAAATGGTTTTGAAAATAAAATAAAGGGGTGAGAGGTTTAACGTGGATTGGGAAGAATGATTTTCAATCAAGTAAACTTTCTTTATTGCAATATCTGAAATAGAAGCAGCTGACATTTCCTTACTCATCTCATTTTGCCAGCGTCATCTAGTTCAAGACGATTTATTGCTGTTATCACAGGTTGTCAATATTATGCAATTGATTTTTTTCTATACGAGTATAATAATAAATATACTAAGGTGTACTTTAAAATCTAGTATTAATAATATATCCATTAAATGGATTGAAGGAAATTTTCCTTCTTCTAAGCCTACTTCTGTATAATCTTGGATAAAGCCTTCCTCCATCTCTTTGCATGTTCTACGGTTCCAAGCCATTTGTATTGTCAAAAGCGACCTGTTTGCTTTTCGTTCGTGATTTCTGTCTCTATGTCGAAGACTCTTCGTCCACTTTTTCATTCAAATGTCCGTTATTGAAGACAAATTTTAAATCATAGACATTTTCATCGAAATAATGTTTTTTAGGAACTAAGCTAAGGGTCTATAGTATTTGGCTTTAAGATAAATATGCCACATACATTTAGAGTCATATTCAATCTTTTTCAATTCAATAATATTAATATTAATCTTTTTATGCCCAGCTTACATTCATTCACAGACCTTCAATTTATCTTATGATTACAACAAAGATTATATCTCACAATGAGTATAACGATTTGCAAATATATCTTTTGAATAATTTTAATGACTGAATTAATTTCTATGAAAATTGAGAATCTTAGTAAGAGTGATTTTTAACATCCTTCCGGTGTATAATTGAAATTCCTAAGCAGAAATGTCTACGTATATTGGATTCTTACTAACTCTTGTAGTAGAAATGTAAAATAATATCTGTTTCATTTGTGCAATATTGAGTGGGAATAAAATAAGAAAAGGATTTTCATACAAAGTTTAAATAATATTTTATAGCAAGTCAATATCCGAGTAATGTTTATATCAAAAATATCAGTTACTATTGAGTGTTATAAAGCTAACAAAGTGTGAATGAATCAGTTTTTAAAGCTCTAATAAAACAAATGTCAGTGGTAGTATTGTATCTTGATGGCTGTATTGTATACAAACCTAAAAAATAATCTGCATATTTTATTTTATTTATTTTTTTATTTTATTTATTTAATTTAATACACAACTTCGGTATATATATATATATATAGGTATCAGGGAAAAAAAATTAAGATTATTCGTACTAAATATAATGTGTTTAGGTTTTAACAACAAATAAGTAATATCTTATTTATATATCTTTACTTGCAATACCATTTTCAAACATAAATACCGTAACTTATCATTTAAGTAGTAGAATTGTATCTGATAACGAAAGTGTTTATATGACATATATTGCGATGAATATGTTTTAATCGCAAGGTATGTATCATCTGCAGGATTGAGTATTAGGTGTTCCGAAGTCTAAGAATCGACTAAGGCTGACTTAAGCGCCTTATACCTACGTATACACAAACATATATTATATATGTATTTAACAATTGTAGTGTATGGACTTTGTGCACTGCACCGTAAATTGTACCTTGGACCTTGTTTACAAGAAAACAGTGATAATGACTGAGTAGCAATACGCTACTGCCTATATAGGTTAGCCACCTATAGAGAATGACGCTCATTAATTGATAGAACCTTGACTTGCACTGTTAGGCTGCGTGTTTTGACAAATTGTGTTCGACAAATTATAATAGGAATTATTTATTGAATATATTGTGTAAATATAAAAATACGTGTCGTTATTCAAAAAGAACCTAATATTGTTATACTTGACCCAGTATACAATACGTGGCGCAGTTCGGTAGTTCAAAATTGTCGTAAACATACAACAATAGTCTTTTTTTGCGCGCCGAAAGTTTTGTCGGCGGTACGCGGAAATAAAGAGTTGTAAGGCAGTCTACAGGAGTAGAAAGGAGGCAGGAGTCTCCAAAGCCAGATTAGCCAGCAGTGCAGGTAGCAGCAAAGAGACAGGAGTCTCAGAAGCCAGTTGGGCAAGGTTGCAGGTAGCAGCAGGGAGACAGGAGTCTCAAGAGCCAGTTGGACAAGTTGCAGGTAGCAGCAGGGAGACAGGAAGTCTCAGGAGCCAGTTTGAGGCAAGGTGCAGGCAGCAGTGGGAGACAGGGGTCACCCAGCATCCAGGCGGAGCCAGTTGGTGGATCCAGGAAGCCAGGAGAGAGGAGAGGTCTTGCAAGTCAGCCAGGCGGAGTCCATTGCGGTTGCAAGGAAATCCAGAAGACCGGGGCGATTGGAGGAGTCTCTCATAAGTTAAGTCTTTTTTATTCTTAGTTGTTTTTGCCTGTGATTTTCCGAAATGACTTCGAGAAGTTTAGAGCCGTTTTGTCACAAGACAATGAGTTGGCCTTCTTACAGAACAAGGTGGGAGAACGCCTTATTATTAAATGATGAAAGTTGGACTGATGTGAAGAAGCGTGCTTTCTTCATAACATCGTTGTCCCAAGGCAGTTTCAAGCTACTGTCTGATCTGTGTTTTCCAGCTTCTGTGGAAAAACAGTCTTATAAAGAGTTGATTCAGTTATTTAATGGTTATTTTAAAGAGGAAAAAAGTGTATTTGAATCGCGTGAAATTTTTTTCAAGGCTACTCAAGGTCATTCGGAAAATGTTAAAGATTTTGCCTTAAGATTAAGAGAATTAAGTATAAATTGTGAGTTTGGTACTAGATTAGAAAGTAATATAAAAGATTTGTTTATAATCGGAATTAGAAATAAAGAGATTAAACAGCAGTTATTCTTGAAATGTGATAAAGATAGGGTATCTTTGAACGAAGCAGTTGCTTTGGCTTCTAGTTATGAGCACATACTAGAGAGAAAAATAGGAAAAGAGGAAGAAAATTTTGAAGAAATTAGCCAGATTTCCAGGCGAAACAATAATAGTTTCAGTAGTTCAAGTAGTACAGATACAGATTATAAGAAAAATAATCGACCGTCAAAATTTTCAAGGTTAAATTCAAATGTAAATACGAGTAGGTATAAGCATAATAAAAATGTTTCATGTTTTATTTGTAAGGGAAATCACTATAAAAGTGAATGTAAATTTAATAGAGAATTTTTTTGTAGAAAATGTAGATCTAAAGGGCATTTGAGTGAAAATTGTTATAAGATACAAGGTATTTATAATTCGCAAGACACCGAAAACGATTTTATAAAATTAAATGTAAGAATTGAGAATAAAAATGTTGAATGTATTTTAGATTCGGGAGCGAATATTAGCTGTATATCTATTCAAAAATTGCAAGAAATATTCAACGAAAATAATATAATAGAGAAGTGTGATGAAATTAATTTATCTACGTATAGCGGGCACAGTTTGAATGTGTTAGGTATTAAACATTGTAAAATAAATCATAATGGAATGGAAAAAAATATTAAATTTGTTGTAACAGAGAGCGGGAATAAAATAATATTGGGTACAGATTTTATGCGTAGGTATAATATAGGGTACAAAGTACATAGCACGGAAGGCAGTGAATTAAACAATATTGTTGCATGTAAGCCCATTGAAAATATTCCGAATTTCAGTGCGAACGCATCGCTTGCGTGTAATGTGAAACAACAAAAATTAGATTTTGTAAATAAAAATAATAGTTTTAATTCGAAATTAATTTTAGAGAGAAGTAAAAGTGATTATACATTGGAAAAAGTTGTTAAATATGTGGAAAAAAATAATTGGCCGTGCAAAAGACAGTTAAATGAATCTATTGCGAAGTTGTTTAATGTGAAGGAACATTTGACTGTGTACAAGGATTATTTATTCTACAGAGATAGAATTGTTATTCCGGAATCAGTTAAAGGTATTGTGATAAATTATTTGTGTAAAAATTATTCTGTTATTGGGAAAATGAAATCATTTGTTAGAAGTTATTTTTATTGGGTTAATTTTAATATAGACATTGAGAATATAGTTAAGAATTTAGTGAAAAAGCGGAATAACAATAGATGTAAATGTTTGCATAGGTGTAGATATGAGGAAAGGTATGTAAATAAGGAAACTTGTAAAGATAGTTCCAGGGGTTCGAAATTTGTCTCGGGGAGGAAAAAGGAATTTAATTTGGGTACATCAGTACATGTCAAAGATCTCAAGAGTGAAAAGATGGTTTTAGGTAAAATTGAAAAGGTATTAGGCAATACAACTTTTCTTATTAGAATCAAAGGTACTGGTCAGCTCTGGAAGAGACATATGGATCGGATAGATGTGAGATCTGTGCATTGGGATGACAGTCCCTCTGATTAATAGTAGGAGTTTAGGTCCCCTCCCCCTGTTTGAAGGCAAAGCACTCACCGGTTCTGAATTTTTCAGGTCAGATTGGAGGCCATTGGTGAGGACAGCTGAGACCCAGGACTTAGGCTGGTGGAAGGCTTCATCTGGTGGCCCTGGACGGAAGGAAGAACATATCTGCGTGTATTTGTAATGTTTTGTTTTATATGTATAGAGTCTTGAAATACGTAGAGAACACAGTCACTCGCATAGAATTGTATAAAGATTGGAATATGTAGAATAGTAAGGTTTTCAAGATTGTGAGGGGAGAGTGTAGTGTATGGACTTTGTGCACTGCACCGTAAATTGTACCTTGGACCTTGTTTACAAGAAAACAGTGATAATGACTGAGTAGCAATACGCTACTGCCTATATAGGTTAGCCACCTATAGAGAATGACGCTCATTAATTGATAGAACCTTGACTTGCACTGTTAGGCTGCGTGTTTTGACAAATTGTGTTCGACAAATTATAATAGGAATTATTTATTGAATATATTGTGTAAATATAAAAATACGTGTCGTTATTCAAAAAGAACCTAATATTGTTATACTTGACCCAGTATACAATAACAATATTCTATCGATAACAACTAAGTATACAAATTAAGCAATGATCAGAAAAAATAATAAAAGTATTTTCTCGAAGAAAGTACAAAATCTTATATTATACTCGTACAAGATGCAGTCTTATTACAATTACGGAATTGCTGGACTCATAGTTTCCATCTTTATAATATAAAATTACAGAAATTTCTTTACAACATATCGAGAAGATTCCAATCTTTCGATTATGTTATTAAACAGGTCAAGCACATAAATTCAGTTATCTCTTAGTTGATCTGAAATATTCTGTGCAGAAGATTTTCTACTATCCACTCACTTAGTATAATTCAATGAATAAGAGAAAAACATTTCATTGTATAAAAAATCTATAATTATAAACCTTTCTAAAAGTATATTGAAAATCATTATTTCTTGTTTCTCTAGAGTTTGAAATAATTTCATTAAAATAAATGCTTATTTGAAAGAAAACTGTAACTTATTCAAATTGATATGAAACCATGATAGATAAAACTTTTCAATACTGTTAAATTACTGCCAATATCTTTTCAATTAAACTTGTTTGTGAAGAAATTATTTTAACGAAAATAATATAATTTTTATTTACCATAGAATCTCTTTGATGAAAATATTGCTATTAGATCTTGAAACTAATTACTGTGTATGATGTAGACTAATTATGTAGTGAGTAAGTAGGTTATTCAAAATGTTAAGTCAAAATTATATATAATGAGCTGTTGTAACGTATTTGTTGTAAATTTCGGCTTACGTAGGTTTATTATATATATTAATGTTAATATTCTTGATAAACTTAATTATGTGAGTATATCATCTACGCAGTGAACCCTTAGAAATAGGTTAACATACAGAATAATACGAATATATTCAAATATTTTATAATTGGTTTCGGTTCATTTAAAAATCCATCTCTAAAATGTTACGTTCGTTAATTCGGGTTTTATTTAATCCTTTTAAAATTAGGGTTAGTTGAAAGAAATTGAGATAAACTCGTCCGCTAATTTTTATATATATAAAAGGAAATGTTATTCTATTTTTTTTTGATAACTGCTATTCCATTTAGAATGCTTTTATATTTAGATTAACATACAATAATAACAATTGAAAGTGTCAGTCGATTTTCTGTGTTGTTCCTCTTTTAAAGGTGAAATCGAAGGGAAAAAGTGATTTGAAAGACTTGAAAGTGTGATAAACATTGAAATAAACTGTGGTTAGCAAATTAACATAATTTTCACATTCGTTTCTTAAGGAAAAAGATACATACAAGCTAAATAATATGTGCTGTTGATATGTTTTAGTTAATTGTTTTACATGTCACAATATTGACAAAGTGGGTAGTTATATTATTCATGACCACTATAGCAATTAATATCAACAATTACTGACAGTTACTGCAAGTACATGGTTGGCTGAGTTGGTAAAGGCAATAGTATTAAAATACCAGTGCATGTGTTCAAATCCTAGACAACTCACATCAAACTTTTCTCTTTTTTTTAATGAGTAGAGGACTCATACTGTCTACACAATATACAGAGTATAGTATATCATTGATTCGATATGAATAAATACCAAACTAGAGGGGTAAATTCAAAATCACAATCTCCAGTACCTGGAATAACTCAAAGTGTAAATAAATCTCCATCTAGCGAAAAAAACAGGAAACAGAGAGATAAATCAAGTATGAATAATCTAAATGAGGATATAAAGGTATTTATCATGGAAATATTTGACTCATTTAAACAGGAGATGGCTCTATCATTTCAAAACATTACCTCATTAATGGAATCTCAATTTAAGTTGACTAGTGAAAAATTGAATAAGCTTGAAAATGAAAACATAGAATTGAAAAATCGTTTATCTAAATTGGAATCAATTGGAATTAATAATCTTAATATGAATGAAGATTGTTCCCATGATGTACTGGTGGAAGTGGAGGAACGTATGCAGCGTCAGAAGAATCTAATTATATGTCATTTGGAGGAGAATAACATTATGAATAATCGTGAGGCTGATAAGTATGATCGAGTGGTTATTGCATCTATGTTGGGAGAAATTGATACTAATCTGAAAGATGAACAAAATATAAGATGCATAAGACTTGGCAAAAGAACTGAGGGTAAACATAGACCCATTAAATTACTTCTTAAAGACAGAGAACAAGCCTTAAATATTATTCGAAAAAGGCGTGAAATAAATGATAAGAATATCAGAGTTTTCCCCGATCAAACGCTGTTACAAAGAAAAGAACTGAATAAATTAAAAGACGAGATTTCTGAAAGGAAAAAGAATGGAGAGACCAATTTGTATATAAATTATATCTCTGGTCGACCTAAGATAGCTGAGAGAAAGGCTAATAATACTTCAAAAAACTTTGTAGAGAAACCGTCAACTGCATATACCAGAATGTAAGGGGAATGGGCACGAAATTACAGGAGTTACGAACGAGTGTCGCAGCATTATCATACAACGTCATCCTTATAACTGAGACCTGGCTACACTCGGGAATTCACTCTTCTGAGCTGGGTTTATACGCATATGATGTTCATAGAAAAGATAGAACATTGGAAACAAGTAGTAAAGTAAGAGGTGGAGGCGTTTTAGTGGCAGTGAGAAGAGAGTTCCCATCAAAGCGACTAGAATTGAAGCATTCAGATGTTGAACAGATTTTTGTGATGGTTAATGCTGGTGGTCATAGGTTCATTGTGGGCTGTGTATATATACCACCATCTTCACCGTTAAGCGTCTATGAGCATCATTTTGAAGAAATGGAATATATAAGGAATAGATATCCTGAGGAAATGTTCATTGTTACTGGAGACTACAACCTGCCTGATCTTCAGTGGTGCCAGGAGCATCTGGAGGGTCCAATCAAGAGTAATGGACGATCTTTAAACGATCTTGAAAGTGTCGTCACTGAGCAGTATAATTTTCTGAATTTATATCAGCTCAATTTTGTAAAGAATACTAATGGCAAAACCTTGGACCTTATTTTTTGTAGTGACCCGAGTGTGATTGTTAGTGAATCCTGTGAGTGTGTTCTCCCTGTGGATGTTTATCACCCTCCATTGGATATAGTTATGAAAACTACACAGATTGCACAAATAAACAAAAGTAAAACATTTATTAATTATCAGAAAGCAGATTATAGATTAATTAATGACAGGTTTTATAATGTAGATTGGACTTTCTTGGAGGTTCTTCCATTGAGCGGTGGTGTTGACAGGTTTTATGAGATAGTTCGGGGGGTGATCTCGGAGTTTGTCCCTTCAACTACTTATTGTACATCGGGTTATCCAGAATGGTTTAGTCATGAGTTGATAGAAAAGATCAAGGCAAAGAAGGTGGCACACAAGGCTTATAAGATCTCTGGGGAGCACCATGATTACCAACAGTTTCAAATGTTGCGCAGGGAGTGTAAGAGGATGGCTGATTCTTGTTATAAAAAATTTATAGACAACATAGAAAGTACCATTAGTATAAATACCAAACACATTTTCAAATACAGTAACTCGCTTCGGTCGCAGGACTCGGGAATCCCGAGATCTATGGAATTTGGTGATACGGTGGTAGACACTCTCCCTGGAATTGCGAATTTGTTTGCGGACTTTTTTGGTTCTGTCTATCATGGATCCCATAGTACTGGACATGGCACTCATGATGAACTTACATATGACCTGCATTTATCCTCAATCAATATAGAAATCAAAGATATTGTAAAATATATCAGAGGCCTGGAGCCAAAAACTAGTAGTGGTCCTGATGGTGTTCCTCCTTTATTTATGAAAAAATGTATGCATAGTCTGTCCTACCCATTGTTTGTTATTTTTAATAAATCATTGACATTAGGTTCTTATCCAGAATGCTGGAAACACAGTTATCTCGTACCAATTTTTAAGACTGGTAACAAGCAGAGCGTCTCTAATTACAGACCTATTTGCATTCAATCGTGTATACCAAAGTTACTTGAGAAGATTGTCTTAAGTAAGATATCTCCCTGTATCACAAACATAATAGCTGAGTCTCAACATGGTTTCATGCCCTTAAAGTCTACTCAATCAAATTTAATGGTTTATGAGAACTTCATATCTGATTCGTTGGCCCATAAAGCCCAGGTTGATGCGATCTATACGGACTTCAGCAAGGCTTTTGATAGGGTGGACCATGGGATTCTTCTAGAGAAATTAATGGCGATTGGAGTCACTGGTTCGCTGTTTACTTGGTTTGTAAATTATCTAAAGGATCGGAGATTGTCTGTCAGAATCGGTGACACATATTCGTACGAGTTTCTAGCCCTGAGTGGGGTGCCTCAGGGTTCCCACCTCGGTCCCATCCTATTTAATTTATTCATAAATGATGTAATGAACGTGTTCACTGATGTGGAGGTTCTTTTGTATGCCGATGACCTCAAGATATTTAAAGCAATTAGTGATGAAAGTGACAGCCGTATTCTTCAGGAAAATCTGAATAGATTTTATGATTGGTGTACGAATAACAGATTAACACTCAATGCAAAAAAATGTCACGTAATGCGTTTTTATCGAATAAAGAGTCCAATAGTGTACGAGTATAAACTTGATGGTGCCTTGCTGGAGTCCGTGGATGAAGTTCGCGATTTGGGTGTCGTTTTTGATCGTCGTCTTAGTTTCATCAGCCACATTAACATCACTTGTAATAAAGCTATGAGGCTTTTGGGATTTTTATTAAGAGTGTGTCAGCAATTCTCCCACATACACACTTTGAAATTGTTGTATGTTTCTCTGGTACGTAGTGTCTTGGAGTACTGTTCATCAGTCTGGTCTCCGTGTTTCCAGGTTCACATTAATAGCCTGAATAGGGTTGAACGAAAATTTCTGCAACATATAAATTTTAGACTGGGAATACCCAGAGAACATTTGAACTACAATTTTCTTTTAAATTCTTTGAATTTATTGCAGATATCAGAGAGAAGAAAATTAACCGATTTAATGACTCTGTTCAAGTTAATAAATGGTTTTATTTACTGCCCAGATCTATTGCATAAGATAAATTTTCATGCACCATTGAGAGTTACTCGACAATCCTTACCATTTTATGTTGATGACTCGACCACTACGTATGGTCAGAATTCATCTCTAAAAAGAATTCAGCGTTTGGGAAATGAATTTGCTGAAGGGGTTGACATATTTCACTCATCATTAGTCCAATATAAATCACATGTGACAGAAGCCATGTTGAGAGTCCAGAGGATGTGAATTTGCAAGTGTGAATTGCTGTAGTGTTCGGTGATATGGATTGTTCTGTGATGTCGTTTTTATTGTTAGCTATGATTGATCCATCTTCTTGTATCCAGTCTGTCTTGTTATTTTTATTGGTAACTATAATTGATGATAGTTTACACGTGTTTTAAATTTTGAATTTCATGTCTGACATTGAATTTGTTTGTGTTGTGGTTTTAAATTAAAAAAATTAAATTCTGTAATTTTATTTTTAAATTTTAATATCTTTTATATAATTTCTATTACATTGTCTTTTATATGTTTTTATATCATTGAGATTTGAGTGTGTTTGTGTTGTGTTTTCAATTTTATTGTTGTGGAAATTGTTTATGTATATGTATCATGTAATAAGGGCTTTTTGCCGTAGAATGAATAAATAAATAAATAAATAAATAAATATTTATTCTATTCTTTTTGCACATCATTATTGTATAAAAGTGTTAACAAAACAATACAAAATTTTAAGTACCTACCTACTAGAACGATATGAAGTGGCGAGATTATCACTATGAAGTGATTTCTTCCATCTAACCACGTATATCAATCACATCCACGTAATTTTTCACATTCTGATGTTTTTTTTTGTCATACGATGGTAAAAGCTGTTTTTTTAAAGAACTAAATATGTTTCTTGAAACTGAAGTAGATGAAAAGAGGAAAGAGATAGAAACTAGATCCTAGATGTACGTGTACGTGAATGTTTCATATCTAAACTTAAACAAATTATGCATAATGTGTAGATACATAATATTATATACAAATAATATCTTGTATGGAATGAGGAATCCTCATGTTATATCCTCGTAACAGCACTTAGAAGATATTATATCCACATAATTCACATCTACACAGCTTCCAGCAGCAGTGTTCATTGCATGCAATAATTGAAACGTATGCAATATTCAAAACAATAAATTACTGAAGAGTTCATTCTGATAATAATATGCATGTGCTGAGAATAGAGCTGTTATTATGAACTATATTCTAAATTGTTTAATATTGGATTTGACAGATGGTGAAAATACTGCGGAATATGTTATTTCAATTTAACTAAATTACAGGTAAGTATCGGCTTTAAATGTTTGTATAATATATTGCTGAAGTTGATAGGGTGTTAAGTTTTTATTTATTCGTATTTTAAAAGGTAGGTAAGAACATGATATGGAGTAGATATGAGGAAACACGATGATGCTGGGTTTATGTACATATTTCTTGAATTTTAATCTATAAGCTTTTTGAACTCAGGGAATGGCTAACATGATTTTTTCAAGCTAGCTGGCAATTATACTCGTATGTGAATATTTAATCATTTTTTCCAGGAATCTGTTCTTTGATAACGTTGAATACCTAAATATTAATAAATATTTATTTACTTACTTATACAACTATTCCATTCTACTCCTTAACATAAGCCTCCCCTATATGTCTTGAGGCATTTTTCTTCTGGGCTCTCTGCAACCAGTCACCAGCGATTCTTTTAATGTCATCAGACTATCGTATAAGAGGACTTTCTCTACCTTTTTTTGTCTTTATGTGGTCTCCATTCTACTATCATTTTTTCCTTTTTTCATTTATCACCATTTTGCTACTCTTTCGACGACATCGATAGTTCCTGATCTTTTGCGTATCTCAAATTTTGTCGAAGTTAAATTTCTGATACATAACCCAGAACTGACTGCACGCATTGTTGCTAGTGAAAACATTTTTAAGATTTCTTTAGGCTGCCCATCTATTAATTCCAATTCACCTTTGAAGTTCAGTAATCTGGGTATCTTGAGACAGTACCAAGTTATGACAAAGATATTTATACCCATTGTTTTTATTTAACATATACATAAGTTTGTTTTTCAATGCTAATCGCGCAGCCAAGGAGCAGATTTGCCATCACTTTTTTTGTGGTTGGATTGATAAATGTTGATCTTCTATTAAATGTATTAAGTCAAGGTTTATAGACTTGAACAAGTTTCATATTATTATTATTATTCTAAAAATATCACCCTGCGTAAACAATAATAAAGTGTAGGTATTTGAATCAAATTAACAAAAATGAATCTTTCATTACGTTAAAGATATATATTCAAAATTATTATATGGGTGTTTCGAGTATTCTATGTATACTTACCAAACTAATAATATGTTTTAAGTTCTAATCTTTAGGTAGATAAGTATATTTATTACACTCTGCATAATAGGGATGTAACAGTAGGGTAAAGCAAGCAAAGAGTACGCACTTAACAAACCTTTAATTTTAATAAATTTTATAAACAACTTACATTCAAACTATAACGACGTTATTGAACTATGACATTTTTGAAAACAAAATAATATGTTGTAAATGTATAAAAATAATAAAAAACATTAAAAACTAAGCATATAAAAAATGTCTCCCTGTGCGTACTCTTACCTACTATACTAGGAAAGAGTGCGCACGACTATTTCTTCATACAAGGTAAGAGTACGCACGACTATTTCTTCATACAAGGTAAGAGAACTTAATAATTTCAATTACACACATCACAATTAAAAGCTCCGAAGCCGACGTAATCGGTGCACTCATCGTGCCACCATGCTTCACACCTTGAACATTGAATCCAATCAACTTCAGGTGGGTCAACATACATATACCTCCATACAAAGAGGACAACGAATGACATTTTGACTAGCTTGAACATATGAACTATTTGATGATCCTTCAGCTGTTCGTTTTATTACTTTTTTCATTGTTTTTATTCGTAACTTCTCTGCTTTTTCTTTCTTCTTCTCTTCTTCTTCTTTTTTCTTATCTTCTAATTGTTTTTTGTAAGGAGAACTCGTTAGTACTTCAGATTTCTTTCTTTTTATATTTTGTTTTCTCTGTAATGTGGTTTTTGGTAGTGGGCGAATTTCAGATGGCTGGAAACAGGATTTTGACGTCATTTCAATGCTCTCAGTCACCTGTGAGGGGTTTATAATGGAGGGAACCGCCGCATCTTTCTGATTAATGGCATCAATGTTAGATGAAATACTTGAAGAAGGTGTCAAAATTTGCGGTTCTGGCAAATTTGTAACTTCTGAAGGAGCAAAGTCGGTATCGCTAAAAATCTGGTCGTTGTAAGGCCATATTCCACAACATTCAAAAGCTTTTTTAGCTTTATCTATAGATGCCACCTTAGAATATGCAGTTCCAAATAATTGAGCGACCTGAAATTGTGTGATAGCACGTCCAGGATTAGTGACTTGCCAGTTATCACAGGCTACGGCATATGCTCTTTTCAATGGTCCAAAAAAGCCTGTATCCAGACTCTGCAGTCGGTGACTGGTATGTGGTGCCAAACTCAAAAGAACTACTCCAGACTCTCGAGCCGTTTCAATTGCAGCTAAACTCAAATGTGAAGAATGGTTGTCTAATATTAAAAGTACCGGTGCTTCTTTAGTTACTTTTACCATCTTAATGAAGTGTTGAAGCCATTCTAAAAACAGCTCAGAGTTCATGTATCCGGAATCGGATACTAAAAGTAATGAATCATCAGGAGCGCCTTGCATTAATTCCAACTTCTTGCGCTTACGTGGGAAAATCAATGCAGGTGGAACAAATAAACCAGAAGCACTCATACAACAAACTGCTGTCATAGTTTGGCCTCTTTCAGCGGAGACAATTTTACCCACATTTTTTTTACCTTGTTGTGCATAAATTTTTGGTAATTTATTGGGAACTGTTTGTAAACCAGTTTCGTCCATGTTAAAAATATGTCTTCCAACGAATTGGTAAGTAGCGATTAAATCTTTCAAATTTTTGAAAAATCTATCCACTTGTACTCTGTTAAATCCAGAGGCACGCGCTAAGCTCGTTTTTTCAGGCTGTCTGAGACTCAGATTTTGCCTTCGTGCAAACTCTTCTACCCATGTTTTGCTTGCCTGTTTGGTTTCTTTGTTAAAGCGATGGTTAATTCCATTTTTCTCAGCTAATTCAAATGCAAATCTTCCTAAATCTTTCTTTGTCACTCCATAGATATAGTTATCGAGTTGCCTACAATGTTCAGCCAATGCCTGTTCCATTTCATCAGTAAAAACTTTGTGAAATCTACCTAATGACAATGGGATTGAGCCTGATTTTAATCTTTTACGGAGAGTTGCTTCAGGAATGCCATAGGATTTTGCAATAGCTCTTTTGCTTTCCCCCTTCTCTATTCTTTCGTTTATTTCCTTCATATTTTTTTCATTGAAAAATAATTTTCTCTCTGTTTTTTTCGTGTATTTTCCCATTTTCTGCAAAGAGAAAACCATAAGATAAATCAATATAAAATATCTCAAACATGTAATGCGAAATACTGTCATACAAGCAAAGAGTACGCATGCGTACTCTTTGGGTGCGTACTCTTTGCTATCGGGTCAATTTGATGACATAAATTTTTATTCAAAAAATAAAACTCAGTATCAAAAAATAAATGCACGAAAACCAAAGCCAGACTATCATTAAACAAGTAAAAATAATACTCACTGTTATTGTAGCAATCCAACTCTTGTAGCAAACAAGTTATTTTGACTGATTTTTAGATAAAAACTACAAAAAAACAAAAAAATTATTTTGTACCAAGACGTATTCCGACACGTGAGTAAACAAGTCGCCTAGTGACAGTTCACATCAAAGACAACTGAATGTGATCCCAGTATTGCCAACATAGAATTTTTTTTCGAAATAAATCACGATGCGTACTCTTAGCTTGTGCGTACTCTTTGCTTGCTTTACCCTATACAATATAATCTTCATCACGTATCGTGTTCAGTTTTATGTAGTTCCCGTAAATATTACTACCAAATGGAAAGCCATTAGTTCATACCCAAGCATGAAGGGTGTCAAATTCATCTTACATAAGACATCACATCTACAAAATTGTCGGGACAAGATTAATGTTAACAATCTCTATGAAGAAATTGATTGCATTATTTTATTCTGCGACACGTTCGTTGTCTTATTTGTTGGTAAGCAGTTTTGATGTTTCATACATCAATCATTGAAATAAATTATTAAGATTTGTGGGTACTCTTTCGATGAATTACACTAGATGATAATATGTGCCGTGTGATGTGTCTATCTTAACAAGTAGTAAGTAGTTAATATTAGGTATGTGATGTAATGTCGGTTTAATTATATTCTAGTCTCCATGTACAGAACAAAGCCGCAGTATAAGGCGATACACACCTATCTATCATCCACGGAATGTTGCACATGGTTCACCCATATATACACTACACATAAAGCCTTCTACATGGAAAGCTTGAAGCGTGTACATCGCAGATACTACTTAATAGCATGTTGCAAAATTTAAAATATCCAAATTCCACTCTGAGTTGTGTTACATTCCCTACATTCAACATTAAAATCTTGTGTTTAGGAAGTTACATTTGTAAGCTGTTGGTGTAGAGTGTAGATGCTGTTCCAGTTTAACCAAGAAGTTTTATTTGGGATTTTGAAGATCGCCTGGTTAAAATTTCAGTAAATATAAGTACTTGCTAATTTACACGTAATACCTATGACTACAAGAATCATCATGCCGTTTCCTTTTCGCTTCCATTAGGTACGTCCATTTAATTCCTCACACATGTTTTTCTGTTCAACACGTGTCCGTCTTTTAAGATCGGTGCATGATCTTGCAATTCAATCCTCGACTGGCTGCGTCTCCGAGTACCCATTCTCTCAGACATGTTTATAAGTAATTTAAGACAACGTGTTTATAAAACCATTCCACTATCCCGATAAAAATATTAACATTATGTATGCCCTTCAAAATAGACTTTACAGTATAATAACGTAAAAAAACACACTTGAATTACATACAATCAACATATAAGATACAGTGAAAACAAAAACATGATAGCAGAAACTACATGGGATTCTCAATGGAAAGCATGTAATAATAATAATAATAAACTTTATTGTACAAAATATATGGATACAAATGATAAAGTTACATGGTATAAACGAATAATTTTGCACAATGGGCGAGTTTATCGCAGGGACGCGATATCTTCCGACTAACCCATGTACTTATCTTTAATAATTTTGTAGGTATTACAAAAATATTCTTTTTTCTACCAATACCTTCATGGAGCGATTTTGCATGGAGACAACTCTATTTTGTGACCTCTTTTGTATGACTATGATAAAAATACATTTTTCATAGATAGAGAAACCTAGGAATGAAAAATGACTTACTTTATGAATACTAACAGTACTCGTATCTAAACGTGTGTCAGAGTGGAACTGTTGATATCAAATTGATAGTGAGAACAAATCTATTTTACATAATATTCCAGGTCAGATACGTATGGTAAACAGGTGTATTATTATTTTGACATTATAACAGGATAAAGAACAAAATATTGAAATATACGTATTTAATTAAAGTGAATATTATTCTGTATATCTGAAAGTCTTTGGAAAAGAATTGGTCTCCCATTCATTTCTCTAAGTTCTCGAATGCCCTGTAAAAGATAAGAATTTGTAAAATATCACGTAGGTATAAAACGTTTCACATCTTGAATTCGGCGATGAGGTATGCCACACATCCATAATGTTTTATTTTTTATGGTACAAAGAAAATTTCTTGCATGTTAATTACCTACAGTTTGCATGTTTAATATATGCAGCTGATCTGCTGGCTACCACACTTGTGAAATATGCCATGATGGTATAGTGGTAGTAGTAGAAATTACCTTTAGTCTTCTGGCTACCACATTTTTGGAATGATTCGTCTCGAGTGGTTTTAAATCCATAAGTGATCAACATCTATATTTCATAGTAAGTGAATCCAGTCTCCGGCATCCAATTCTGTCAAAATTAAAAACTAATGATAATACATATAATCTCACTACAATATTGTTTTAAGTGCAATAAAACATTGTCCTATGTGCATTATAAGCTCGTTATAATTTAAGCTGTCTATTCAAATACTCCTTGATTTATAAACCACTATTAATTGTCCAATGCAGGAGGAAAGTGCATAAATGGTTTTGTAGTGGTTAAATGAATTTCAACGTTAAGGACATTATGCTAATTTATGCACTTGATTACTTCTAGAGCAATTTTTGCATTGTTTGTTCCAAATTCTACACAATGATTATCATCTATGAATGAGACAAAGTTCTGAAGTGGTGATTATTATGTACCTAGTTGAATATTTCGAGAGAATATTTAGTATAGTGTATAACATGAAATATACGATATTATCATAATCGGCTTACTCGTAAGCTGAGAAGCTTAATTTATCATAATGCAGTGCACTAAAATAATATGTGCATTGAAAATAAGGAAGGAGGCTCTCAGAAAAAAAAACTACTACTATTATACAATCATGGTGTATCTCACAAGTGGGTAAGCCAGCACATCAGCTGCATTTAATAAATATGCAAGCCATCATCTTCGTGCCATCAATAAAATAAGACATTCAGGATGGGTGGCAAACGTCACCGCTTAATTTAAGAATTAAAAGTCTCTATTTTTTCACCTACCTTTTACAGGACACTCGAAAATATACAGGAAAGAGTCGGAGAACAATTGTTTCCCGGGTGCTTCATAGAACATGAAATATGTTGAACAGAGAAAGGCAGGTTGATTATCTTTAAATATGGCAAACGTCATGGCGGTTAAAACAGACCACAAGAAAAGTGTATTAGTTAGCACGATTAAATATACGTTTTGAAACAAAAACTGCATTATCTATGTAGATATGAACTTGTGGTAGTCGGAGAGATAAATAGATAAACTTAACTTTCAAGCTTTGTTTAACTACCTATCTCTTTTTATGTTACCACATAAAACGTACTTTACATATGTGATAACGTAATGTTTCCAAATTACTATTCAAAAACCCCTCTAGGATAGATTTCTATGTTTGTAGATTATTCTTAAAGAACAATTTTGTGAAGGATTTTAATATCTGCTACACAACTTGTGGTTTCATTCGTACATATTATAACTATAAGGTACGATTTAACGTAAATTCATCTTTTATTATGGAGATTTGTTTGTATTTGAGCTTATTATTTCAAAGCTTCAGGGCTTTTACCCAAATATTGTATTTGAATAGAGAATGTTAATGTTAAAGTATACTATACTAACATATATATACTCTTCAGTTGGTACATATAGGCGTCTCTCGGTCGGCCTCTGCCATTTGTGCCTTCGGTCCTACCCTCTGCGATTGCGATGAGCAGTCCTGGGTGCCTGATGTTGTGGCCAATCCAGTTAGCTCGTTGTTGGCAGATTCTTTTGAGGAGTTGCCTTTTTTCGCCTGCCCTGGTTAACACTTCTTCGTTTTCGACGTGTTCCGACCAATGAATCTTCAGCATGCGTCTATAGCACCACATTTCAAATGCCGCTAACCGTCCGCTTTCCCTCTTGCTGATGGTCCACGTCTCGCACCCATATAGCAAAATGCTCCACACAAAGGCTTTGGTGAGATTCTTCCTCACGCTTAAATCAATATAAGGGGATTCCAAAATTTTAGATTTTTTGTTAAAGGCAATTCTTGCCTGGTTTATTCTGCTCACAATTTCTGATTTGGAGCGTCCGTCCTGGTTTATTCTGCTGCCCAAGTACACGAACTCTTTTACTTGTTTGATGCTCACTCCATTTATGGCAATGTTCGCAGTCGCTTCATCCTTTCCAACGACCATACATTTTGTTTTGTCTTTATTTATTTGCATGTTGTACTTTGACAGCAGTATACTTTCCATTTTTCCTAAGGCTTCGTTCAGCTCCATCTCGAATTATCGAGCAGTGCTATATCGTCGGCATATCGAATCATGCCAATCTTTTTCCCATTTATTTTTGCTAACATTTATATTCATAAATTAAAATTGGAATGAATTTTGTACCTTCAATACATAAAAAAACAATCCTTTATTTGTTGTTTGTGAAATATTATTTAACTTTGATGTCTTATGCACGTGTTTTCTCAGAGTTATTGGTGTATTTTGAAAATTATGCAGCATGCACTAATTTTTCCATTTTCCTGAATATTTATGATGAAGAAACATATAGCTACATTACAAATTATATTTCACATTTAGAGTTCGATCACTTCTTCCCTTTAGTGCGTTGAGAAATTTTAAATTTCTTAGTTCGATCACTTCTTCTCTTTAGTGCGTTGAGAAAGTTTAAATTTCTTAGCATCTACCATAAACATCATTGTACTGTTTGAATAAAAATCATTAATTTATAAGAATGGCAGGATATCATAAAGGTATTTTAGGTTTAAAGATAATTGTGATACGAGGGTGAGAGCATCTTTTAACTTTTTGTCCATTTTTTGCTATGCTGTTTAAATGGGTAGGTACTTAGTTACCTGCTATTTCGTTATATACCCATGTATGAAATTTTGGTAAAACTTTTAATAGCATTTAAAACCACAGATTTTGTGTAAGTTATTATGTAATTTCTATTCAGAAGAACGAATCATGCCAAGTTTTGTACTAATTTAAAATCAGATTATAAAATTATTTATATAAATATTAATAATACCCAGGTTAAAATAAAATATTATTTCATCTGAAAGAAAATAGTAAATAATAATAATAGCTCACCGTTACAAAGTTGTTGAAAAGAGATAATTCTGGTATTGTCTAACCTTCTAAATGTCTCCAGGGTCACGGAATCAAAGGGTAAAAAGGTTTAAAGGAAATATTTGTGGGATAATAATTTGAAAAAGAACGAAATCTGAAACGAGTGATAATAATTTTAACTCAAATACTTACTGATTATTTCA
The DNA here is from genome assembly GCA_947579605.1 of Athripsodes cinereus. Classification (NCBI taxonomy): domain Eukaryota; kingdom Metazoa; phylum Arthropoda; class Insecta; order Trichoptera; family Leptoceridae; genus Athripsodes; species Athripsodes cinereus. The sequence continues at coordinate 16,386,530 of OX388315.1, forward strand.
TATTTGAAATAATTATAAGATACTCTTTCTCTTTATTAAAGAACAAATTTTAGTTCTTTCGAACCAGTGTGGATAAAACATCTTTGTTTTTTTAGAATATAAAATATTTCAAAATTTTGCTAGCGATTATTATTTCAGACGCTTGAATGCATCCACAGTGACCTACATTGAGTTAATTATGTCGAAGCTCTCACAGCTTTTAATAAGCTTTACACAATGATAGTCATCTAATTGGACAATAAATTCATATAACTGTTGAAAAAATTTTCTTGGTTATTAAATGAAGTGAAGTCAATTCTAGCAAATAGTCCCAATTATACGAATTCAAGAAACTAATCCTTTTCGTACTTCTGTGTGTAAAATGTTTTGTGTCATTTTTCAAACAGATCTAATTTGTTTGTCTGTCAGTTTTGTTTGGCTTACTTTAATTTTGATAATTAATTTAAGCCGTGGCATATTTTTAATTTAATAATAATCCCGCGAAGTTTGTTTATTGTGAGACGTCAAGTGTGAAATAATTAACACTCTCCCTCTACCGTCCCTCGCAAACTAAACAGCTGGAATATAATTACCCACTGAAGACGTGCGTTTCTGCTATACAATTATTTTCAACTAAAGCATACAACATAATGTTTTTTTTAGTTATTTAAGATTTTTTTTTATTCGTTTAGAGTAATGAACTTCACTTAGTTTTTTCAACTGGGAATAATTTTAATAAACAAGTAATCACAATGTGAATACAAATATTCAAATTATAACGTCATGCAATCTTTCGCTAGTGGGGTAACTAATAAACATATCCAAAAGTCATCATCTTTGTCTAAAAATTAAGATATTAGGGGTGTCTGGTAGATGATGGCGTGGCAATATGATAACTCTTGCTCTATAAAAAGGCGTTTTTTATTATTGGTCGAGTAAAAATAATACACATAGTTAGAAGCTCAGATGACGAATGCCCAAAGTCTCTACATCTTGGAGACCACGAACAGCAACTGGGAGCATAGGAAGGCTCCCAAAGAGGTAGAGGGATGATATCACTCGACACGCTAGGGCCAACTGGATGCAGACGGTGCAGGATCGAATGGTGTGAAAGGAAATGGAGGAGACCTTCGTCCAGGAGTGGGTTGAGAAGAAAAAGAAGAATAAAAAACGGGTGTTAAAATATATTCTTTTACCAATTACATCACGATAAGTTTTCGGTCATGAATAATCGAGAAATAGTTTGCTGAAAATTATTTATTTTTGTCATTAATGTGAGATGGTGATTCAATGTAAAATATTTAAGCGTGAAATTGTACAAAAGGTGAAGCAGTACATATTATTTGTTTCTACCGTTGTGTTTTGGACCCAAAGTGCGGGTCAGGGCCCTGACCTGTACTCGTGTTTCATGGGGATTTGACCTATTCCATATCAAATCACCTACATTCCGCTTAAGTTGTTAACATAGACAGGGATGAAATAAATAGGAAAATATTGCTATTTTATTGAATTGTTAAGTAGAATTCTCGATTCACATAAAAGTACATCATTTTAACCCGTTAACTTTCGTTTTGGAAACACAGTCGAGTTAAAACAATGGTTTTGATTGTAGGTAAAAAAATAAAATAATCTTCTCCATTCAAAGGAAATAATTATATAAACTAATCATAAAAATCAAAATCAAAGTGCTGAGACATGCAATCCAACTAATAACTAATAACAAATAAATGACTAATAACAAATCTATATGTAGATATTGCACCGTTATTCTTCTGACTACTAAATTCACGAATGATTGCATATTAATGATCATCACATTGCTTGGCTTTAGTGGACATCATACAGCAAACTATTAACATAACATAACATGTATAGACAATTCACACAGACCGAGCTTGTCCCAAACTAAGATATGAATCTTGTATTATGGGTACTAACATGACGATACTATTATATTATTAAATGTAACGTTAAATTATTTTGAATAAATGGCTATTTTACGATAAGGACACAAACTCTGAATATATTTATCAAAAGAATCAGAAGATAATGTAATATTAAATATATTCTTTGTTGATAGTTATTTCACGACACAAGCTTTTAGCTTACTGTGAAAGGTGTATAAGGTTGTATTTGGGTTTATAACAAAACCCAGATATATCTTTTTAAAAAAAAAATAATTCTTGACCTATTCAAAACCATTGAGTTGGTACATAGTGAAATTTCCATTAGGTTACCGACCAGTATAATATTCGCTTTCTTGTTTCACCCTACAAGTCACTCCTCACAAAAGAAAAGTAACCAGGTATAAGTAATGTTATTTATTTTAATAATTCACTTCATTGTATTGTTATTGTACTACTTTTTCATAAGATCCTTTTCAAAGCTCTGACCTCATTAGGAAATATTTATAGTGAAACAGGAATTCACCAGTCCAAAAGTCATGAACACTTGGAGCCTTTGTACTGTTTTATACAGCGACAATAATTTATGACTACAAATGTTATTTTTCCCTATCTATCTATCTTTTCAAAATGAAGGACAAACGTAGTAAATATGGGTAGTATACCTTATTCTTATTAAAAAAATCGTAGTTTTCTAAGCGTATTTAATTTTTTTCGTAGTATTTATGTAATTAAAATATAAATATTTAATATCCTTCACACTGTTCTCAAATGTTGCATATTTTTTATTATTTACTCTACATTGGTTACCTATAACATCAATCATTATAAAGTATCATAACTAGATTGATGCTGATTAGCTAGATTGCGATATCTTCTTGCTTTATTTGTTTTTTTTTTTAACTTATCACCCAAGGCTGGTATTCATTGAAAGCAATTAAAATTATTTTATTATGTTGAAAAAGTTTAAAGGAATTTCAGCACAGTACAAAAAAACAATTTGCTGATTGAAAATAAAGGTAAACAATTAAAATTAAAATCCATAAATCAATAAAATAAATTTAAACAGAGTGATATACACTTTGTTAAATAATTATAAATTATAGAAACCAATTAGCATACTTTCAAAGTACGAATTTTGTTTTGAGTCTTCATATGTTATAAAATTTCGTAAATTAAATGTTTTTGCATAGAAAGTACAAATAATTTAAAAACTGTGTCAAAGTATTTCGATATATATAACTTTTTTTTAAATACATATCTGCTACTAAAAGCTTGTGTAGTGAAAGGGGAGTTTGCTGGCACCTGGTATCGAATCACAGACTCCTTGTTCACGAGGCCGAGACTCTACCTCCAGGCTACCGACGAACTCGAATTTTAGTAGACATTGAAATGTTTTAAACATCTAAACATCTATAAGCCCCTGAATATTATATTTTTATTGTTAATGAACAAAAACGAGTCAATTATGTGTCTTTATCTTTATTCAGATTCAGTCTCGAAGATTGTTTTGTAAAATAGTCTCTGTTTCATTATCTCATCTCTGATGAATAGCGTATTCAATCTGAGGGACCATTGTATGGCGCTCATCTTAGAATGTACAAGTTGGAAATTACCAGCAGTAGGTATATCTTCAAATTGAAATGTCTCAGAGTAAAATACAATATAGATAAAGGTATGGATATCATAATAAATATCTTTACATTAAATAAAGCCAAGCACCATAGCTTTCTCGTTATCGAGATAATAATTTAACAAGTAAACATAATCATATTTATTGTTACTCTTAGCTTCAGAAATATTACAGTAAGTTTTAATTTTTAAAACAAAACACAGTTTTTACAACGTGTTACAATGAAAACAATAAATTTGTATTAGAACTTTCAACGAACATATCTGTAAACATTTCTTATTTAAGTACTGCATGAGTAATCATGCTGTGGAGATGCGATCACTGAGAAGAATGGTAAGTAAAACATTGCGAGATAGAGTGAGGAATGAGGATATTAGAAGAATGAGTGAATGCAAGATGAATGTTGTGGATAGAATGCGTGTAAATAAATTGAGATGGTTTGGTCATGTGGAGCGAATGGATGATGTAAGATTGACGAAGAGAGTGATTTATCTGAAAGAGCGGGTGTGAGAAAGCGCGGACGTCCAAGAACTACGTGGCTTGACCACGTGGATCAAATTCTCAAGGACGGTCGCGTGTTAAGTAAGAGGAACCGGCGTACATGTATGAGAAACTAGATGAATGTAGAGGAAGCGAAAGAAGTATGTATGTAAGGATAGATCAACATGGCGTTCCGTTCTAGTATAGTATGTATACTATTATAGTATAGTATGAGTAATCAATTTTATAAATGGATTTTTAACATTCTATAGTCTATACAATGTGATACTAGGCAATTTTGTTTAAACAATAACTTTGCCTTATGACTGAAGCTTTTTATAAGCTCGAGGCTTTATCGCTGTTAGTAACTACAATATTTGTTTTATAATTAGTGTACATATATTATATTCTTATTCACTGACATGTAATACGACAGTGTAAACTTAGAATTTATGAATATTTTGTGTAATTTGTTTTTTTATAATAATAATTTTAAATTAGAACATTATTTACGAAGACTGTTAGTTGTTATGTAAAAGGCTTCTTTAAGCTGTGTAACATTATTGTAAATTTATTTACGTTTAAAACATAATAAATCACAAATATTTCTTCTTTGTTACAGAGTAAATTAACTGATCCACTAAATAATTAGTATTTATGGACTAATTTAGAACAACATTGTTCACAGAAAACCTGGCAAATTTGATAGTATAATGGCTCTGGTGAAATTTATTTTTATTTTAAATCTTATTACAGAGAAACTTTGAACCACTCGTGCTGTACCAAGTTCAGAAATTCATCAATTATATTTTAATCCTAAAGTACACTCCCAAATAATAAATCTTTTAAAAATAAAGCTTTGACTCAAGATTTAAAATTTTAATAATTATATTTTTGATCAAAGAAAAGGAGCGTTGTCAATTTTAATTATATGAGTTTTATACATGTTTATATAATGCCATAACATTCTTTTAGTTACCGAAAGTTTCTTTTATTTTATGTATTCTCAGATGATTAGTAGGTTGTAAAACAGAATAAAATACAAAATAATATTTTTTTATATAGGTAGGTACTTGGAAGATATTAAAATAATATATTACCTATCTGAAATAACGAGTTCTAGGTTGGATCAATGACATTAAATTCCAATTTTAAACTAAGTACCTGTGTATCATTATAAATAAGAGAATATTCAAAAGACTTCGTTATTTTTTTTCTAGGAAAATGTCAAAGAAGGAGTAGAACGCTGGGAGAAGAAATGACGACCCGAGTTCATAGAAATTACTTAGTTGTCTTCAATACTTCATCTAGACCAGCGAAGGTATGTACAACACTGTTTCAGTTACGTATTTATAATAATGCTGAGTTTATTCAACAATTTTTTGCGAAAGTATTTTTTCTAATGAACCTTTAAGTTCGTCAAAGACAAGTTAAATTTACCTAATTCTATATACGAATTGTTTTACTCACTCAAAGCTCAGATTCTGATCGTTTTTATTTTTAAATTGTTTCACTTCATTTTTTGTTATGAATGTTTAAACAATTTATTATCAATGATATACAAAAAACAGCGTCCTTCAATTAATACAATTATCCTTCAACACTCCTTCCAAGATCGCGGTACTAAATTCAACCTCCCCCATCTTTGTGTCAATATCGTCACCTCTTCTTATGACATTCCTAACGTTCTGATATTGTTGTCATGGAAACGGAATATTGTAAAAGACGGACAATCAAGGAATCTGAAACTAAAAGGAAGAAAAAAAGTGTCTATTTTTTTAACTTTAATTTAATATAAAAAATATATAAAATAATAAATCTGATTGAGAATTCTGAAATTTTTAGGTGGATGAAAATATAGATTTTGTCAAAATAATTTATTGTTGAATTCAACGCTTATTATAGATTTTAATAATGTGTATTGCATACTCAGTTTTGTTGCTCAGAAATCCAGCTTCATAGAAAATTCAAGGAAACTTCGTTAACACAGTTTGATTGTTATACCACACAGAAAAAGTGTAACACAGTTTGTTTTAACTTTGAATTGGAACAAATTTATTGAGAGAAAAAAATAAACCCTTCGAACCTCTCCCCAATTTGTTTTTCAATATTAAATGACAAAAACACAAGTATCCTCGAGTATTCCGTTTTAAGTATTATTAAATTTATTTGACAATGCTTAAGGACTTAAAATATATTATTTGGAAGCTTTTATGTATTTTATTTTTGACTCAATGCTTGGAAGGTAAACATAATATTTTTTGTGCCTATTTTATTCTTATGATGGCTTAACTAATTGTTTTTTGAATGAATAATTCATATTTACAATTTCATAAATGCTAATGTTAATACTTTTTAATATTCGAGATATCTTTCATACATATTTTATGGTCGGTAGGCAAATTGTAAAGTTTATAAACCAAAACAAACGATTGGAAGTTTGACTATCGCTGATAATTTATTAGGTACGTACTTACGTCCACCATAAGTTCGTTGGTTACAATAATTATAATTAGGGTGTTTTTGTATTTTTTACATATCTTGTTCCTGGACTCCTGAATTATCTGGGAAATAAAGTTATTTCAACACTGTATCTAGTGACATAACAGATCAAACTGATGAAGAATAGTTTTCCAGTCATGGCTTTCACGAAATTCAGATATATGATCATATTTCTTGAGACCGAACACACATCGAATGCAAGTATTCTGAAGACGTTCCAACTTATTCAAACATTCCACCGAGAGATCCAAGGAACAAACATCCGCATAGTCAAATAGGGGATGAATCAAAAACTGAACCAGTAGCTTTTTTGTGTCAACTGAAAGGAAATTCTGCATTATCCTAAGCGAATGCAGCGAACCAAATACTTTTTTACTGATTATGTTGACTTGTTTCCACCATGATAACTTGGAACCGAACATTACTTAGATTTTTGAAAAGATTACAAGATTTTTGACAACATGAAGGGGATTGTTGAGTCATTTCTTGACGATGTGATCGGAGATATATATTAATATATATTTTTTGTTGCTTTATTATTTAATATTGTTTTGCGTTATTAGTTATAAATAAGAGCTGAAAATTTTCAGACTGAGAGAATGATAAATTAATAAATGAAGAAGATGAGGACTGCGAGAAGTTATCAGTGTGTGCGAAAGATAGTATGATTTGTTTTGGAAGGAATTGAAGTGAAAAAATCGAACATGGTTGAGAATTCTGCGAAAGGGATTATAGATAGTAATAGTTGTGTGTTAGAAAGTAAAAGTATAGATAGATAAAGAGTTTCCATTTTTATATTGCATTAATATTTATAGCGATTATAAGGGATGCCATTCAAATAAAATTATTTCATTATAAAGAAATTTGACTGGATGAACTAGATTCGCATTTAAAAAACATGTAAGTGTTTTTTTTATAAAATATTTTATAACATCCGTATCCATTTGCATGTAGTTTTGCTTTGTATTACCTTTTCATTTACTCGTTAGAAAAGATAATAATTAGTTAAGAAAATGATAATACTAACATTAATTATACTACAAGATGTTTAGTATCAAAAGGTTTTATTTTGAGTATGTATGTACTTACAACGTTAGTGTCTCAAGAAGTATGTAATGTCTGTATTGTGTATACCAGTAGGTTTCTTATATTTTATGAGAGTAATTAGCTTTTATAAAATTTTAATGCAATTATAAATCTACGTCTTCTCTAAGTACAAGGTGGAAATAGCTGTTGCTTTTCTTAATACAACTTAAGTATTAAATATTTTAATAAACATACTCTTAACTTTCTAAAAACTCTTTATTAATTTAATAATGCTAATCTCCTTTTGTGTCACTTTCCTCAATGCTGAGGGTCATGACTTGTAAGTCTTTTTGTCTCTACTACAGTTCTCCAGATACGCTGCAGTCCTAATTGAGTTCCTTTTCCATTGTTGAACCAGAAGGAAACCTAATTTGGTGTGTTTATCTCCCAAGAAATTGTCTTCTTTCTCTTGTCACTTTTACGCCACCAGTGATGATTAATCATTTCATGCCTTCTTCTTGTTTTACTATTAGTTCGAAAAGTTGGAGGATGTGTCTCAAACAAAGAAAAGCGTTGAACTGGAAGGAAGGAAGGCAGAATAAGTTTGCGTTGGACTGATCAAATTAAGCAGATTGTAAAATCGTCGCTTTGCAATGCGGTATACCAGGTTAATAACAGAAGAGAATGGCGCAGGGTTGCACATGCAGGGCTATCAGCATCCTTATAACCTCCGAAATTGGGGAAATGACTAAAGAGAGAGATAGAGAGCCTCAAACACATGGGTGAGAGTTTTTCTTTGATTTCAATCTCTTGGAGGATAGAAATGTTTGTCTTCCGTATTGTCCATGAAATTTGTATGGGGGCCTACATCTCTGACATCACACATAAAACATATTTGTTCTGTACCTTTCTCAACTTCCTACTGTTCAGGTTTTTAACACCGTTCAAAAATGTTGGAAAATTAATTTTGCAAGGCGAATTTTCGTCGAGATGGTGATGCTTTGATCATTTCAAACTTCAGTTTACTCTCATCTTGTCAACGGCTGGGTTATGCCTACACCCCTCCTTATTTCCCTTCGCAGCATCCATCGATTGAGAGAACTCTTCCGAGATAAAGGAATTCATCTTTGACCTCCAAGTTCTTTAACGATTATATTAGAATGTTCGTGTAAAGAGTTTTGAAAAAATCTAACAACTATCCGTTATGTTAATTTTTATATATTTATTTATTCTTTACTGTACAATACTATCAAACTTACAAAAAATCACATTTAAATTCAATACAATCAATATACTGAGGGGGAGTTTATCGCTGAGGCGGGATTTCTTCCAACTAGCCCAAAATGATAATAATATTAACTACTATTACGTCATGATTACAATCTATTTGTCTAAATATAAATTTATATTGGTGAACTTACCCAGGATTCTATGTTGTGATTCAAAACAATATATCTGGTGTTAATTTTTTTCCTCATGCTTCATAGTTCAACCAATTTTTAGATCTTGATTAAACTTTGTCATACTGTGTAACATTAATCTTAAAAAAATCGACATAATAATTGGTACACAAAAATATATACTTAGGTTGAAGTTCTTTTTATATCTTAACGTTGATGCTTCTTGTGTGAAGTATTTTCCGTTCATTTTCCAGAACACTACATAATCTTATTTCAGTTACAATGTGATTATTTATGTTTAAACATTAATGGGAAAGTGCTGTTAGGTGGGGCTCACACGATTAAGTTCAGAATAACATAAAGTATTTTTCAAACACGCGAATATTCAATTACCGGATATTGTTGCTCGAAGCGAAGTGTATTGATTGAAAAGTAATAATTTTTTATTGTTATTGGATGTCTGAGTGTAATATGCACGATACAAACAAGATCGATGGTTGAATAGCTATTGTTAAATGTCCTGTAATAAATGATAAGCTACCAAAAATATTGGATAGTAAAATATCTATTTTTCTCCTTCTTCTTTCTATTTCTTATAACAAAGTGCAAATTTTAAAGGCTTCTTCATTTTCTTCTTTGGCAATTATTAGTGAAGCACCCGGAAAAAAAAATTGGTCTCCCACTCTTTTCCGTAAGTTTTCAAGTGTCCTGTAAAATGCAGGTGTTTGAAAAATAAATATATATTACATCTTGAATTCAGTGATGAAGATGATGATTGTCTTAATGTCATCCTGAATGTCTTAATTTTTAGTTGGCACGGAGAGGATAGCTTGCACCATACGGCTGATCTGCTGGCTACCCTTCTTGTGGAATATGCCGTGATGGATTAGTAGTACCAATCATTAGTCCCACATGATGGTGGGGTCTGCCTTCTTTGTTTTTCTTCGCCACGTGGTTATGTCCAGTAAATCATTCTGTATGATATCGCAGTCTCCTCACCTAGAAGATATGTCATGCCTCACCTAGAAGATGGATAAGTATTTCATAGAAATTCTCAAAAAAATCTCAAAAACATTTAGTTGAGAGGAAACACATCGTCATGTAGGTACTCGCAACTTGCACAGAATAAAAATACTCGTATATAATCTAAGGATTATAATGATAAGAAAGATATTTGAGTGATGAAAATGATTGAAATAACGCATTTTATGTAAGTATTTATCTATATTTTTACGATATTTTGTAAAAAAAGTGTCTAGATTTATTTCTTACATCTATTCTTCGATATCACAAGTGTTTCTATAGAGCAGTACCTACTCTGTATGTATCAATAAGGAATATTCGAGTGTATTATAAAATGGTAAATCAGTGTAGGTATGTGAAATAATATGGTAATAGTATTCCTTTGGAAATCTTTATAATAATATTTTGTATAAAAACAACTAAACAGAAACGTGCGTAACCTTTTATAAATGAAGAATAATAATCATACTCAATATACTTCCAAACATTTTCTTATCAAAATTTTCATCAAAAAGGGTCTTAAAAGTTGAAGATTTCACCCTCCGATATTCGTCTGTACAGCAAAGATAGGTATAGGTGGGGTGGAGGTTGGTAGTAAGTATGTAGTTGGGTACTGTGTAATAATAAAGGTTTTCATCTTGATAGTAGTTAAGTAATAGGCAATAGTATAAGAATCCCATCTCACACTTCAGATAACGCATGACTTAATTATAATTATATGTGACCAAACTTAAGACATCACCATCGGTGTCTTGCCTCTTGAGCGATTTAATTAATTTTAGGATAGATAAGTAATTTATAATTTTCCGGGTACCTACTCACCGCCGTTAAACATTTTCTTTAGCGGCAAGTTTGTAATTATTTATGACTTGAAAGCGACTAGAAATCTAATAACTTTGCAGTATATAGTTGTTCTTAGGGGTAGAATATTCGCAAGTTTAATCATATACACTATGATTATATACCTACATATACTTTAGTGTCGGCGGTGTTGTGATAAATCTACTGAAGGAATTCTGTTGCACAAAATATTTCAGTGATGTACGAGTTTCAAGAGCTAGCATCACCTGACGGCCTTTGAATATTGTGTAATGTTCAAGTCATTAAGAAAATATTCCGAACCATTTTATTTTACTGGAAAGTAAACAAATCACTCGTTTACGTAAAACGTAACCATTTTTCCTGTCTGGAGAGACGGGACATATAGAATCTAATATTTGCTTTTCATTTTAGAACTTTCCGCCAATATTGAAAGACTTAGGTTGTGGCAATAAAAGTGAGGGTGTTAAGGATATATTGAGATTTATCGTGAACTTAGCCAGAATGACAACTCGATATTGTGAATAGGAATGATATATAAAAAAGACTTAATTTTTAGTGAAAGTAGTTGTGAGGTTATAGCTCTATATGATGAAAAATTTATATGCGTTTTCATGCGCTAAGAAATTATTTTTTTAGTACACAAACTGTTTAATTTCATAAACTATTATAGATTTTTACGAAATAAACGTCAACTCAATCAATGATTATTATATACCTATTATTGTAAAATGAAAATCATTAAATACGTTTATACAGTTTATTATCAAATCGGTATAACTCTAAAAAACATTTGTAATACATTATTTTACTTGAGATAATATCCCCTATTTTAACCCTCCCTATTATCTTAAGTTAGTGTGTCCTTAATCTTTTTATCTATTGACATTTTTACGACATTACTTAATTGTAAAATAAGAAAGTTTTTATGGACTACTTGATGTACTCGTAAAAGCTTCAATTTATATATTTTTAATCTACATAATGACATTTACCAGAAAGGGATGAGTTTATTTTATAACTTAAAATTTCTTTAAAATTCTTCATAATTTTCTAATTATCAGAACAGTATAGATGTTTGGTTTAAAGTTAATTATTTTTAATTTGAAGTAGGCACATTTAAGGTACTGAAAAGTGTATTCATTCTTATCAATTAAGGAACCTTCCTAAAAAATTATATATCATCACTTATTTTGAGGATCGAGTATATTAAATCAACTCTTTAAATCAAGACTTAACTCTTTAAAAATTATAAAAGCGTCTTTCAAATAGGATAAAGAAAATAATGAAGATACATACTTTAGTAAAATATTCACTAGTTGATAACACTTTGAATTTCTCATTTATGTAAGTGATGTGTGTTTTGCAAATAGGGTGTGTGAACTTCAAGAGAATAGTTGTTGCCGGTAGTAGGCCATTCATTATACAATTATTATGTTAGTTTCAAATAAATTTTTCTATCATGAAAAAGTGGAGTAGTCAATGAATTCCATGCATTTTATTAACATATATAAATCATTTACTTGGTATTTTCACCTTTAATTTATTTTTAAAACGAGTGTAGCTACAGGGTGTATAATGGTAAACTATTGCCAAAGATTACCATATTCCTTCATTAATATGTAAATAACAATTCAAAATCATACAATAGATGCTGTTACAGATAGGCGCACAATCTCCCAATAGCTGTTTTCGTACAAATTGCTAATATTCCAATAGTTAATGAAAGGAATAATAATAACAATATCTTCTACTAAAAACTTTTCAAATACTTACTGATAGTTCGCGTAGTTTCATACTAAGAGGAACGTTACTTAGTACTGGAATAACACTGTTCTTGATGAGATAATTACTCATAGTGTGCAAGTATAGCAAAGTTGATAGGTATTACTCCTTATACCACTGAAGGGAAACAATTGATTTACTGGTAGAGGATCATAGAACATAAATACTAAATATCTATTTTCAATGATGGCAAAGCTTGTTTCGCAAATGTGAGACAACTCCTCTTTATTTCCTCATTATTCTAGTTGAAGGTAAAGACAAGTGAACGTGAAACCAACCTTTTCTTGTAATATTTCATTGTTTGCTGAATCACACAACTTATTATCGAAAAAAAACATACATCATTATCAATAGATAAGCACAGTGAGCAGTCACACGAAAGTCTTGTGTATCGAAATAAAGTTTCTTTTTCAGTAAATTAACTGTTATTTGTGCTGGCATATTATTATCATCTCTACTTTCTTGATACTATTTCCATACAAAATGTGTCTATAGGGTAGAAATCTATTTCAATGGAAAGATGCAAATATCTTTTCAATATACGATGATGTCTTCAATAAATGTACTCGCGTTATAAAGCTTCAACTGAAATTAAGCCGTCTTTTTATTAAAAACGGAATTGAAAATTTCAATTTCATATAATCTATCAATCTATATCTATCCATACCATCACGGCATATTCCATACATAAGGCAGCTAGCAAATTAGCTGCATGTGATAAACATGCAAGACATTAAAGATGGTTGAATTTCATACATCTACGTCAATAAAGTGAGTGAATTACTGAATTCGCATGATATTTTTATTTTTAGATATATATCATTTAGTTTGATGTCGCAGGCTCTTTACAGTAGTACCTATAATAGAAAGTTTACCCGTAAATGATTTATTACAAAGCATCCTATTGAATCACTAAATATCTATCAATTTATTCATTTATTTTTAGAGCAGATATTAATTTTGTCTTTAGAGTACAATACCAATACAAAACATACTTGAAATGAAATGAAAGATCCATTGTTTGAACTTCACTGCCTTTTTACCCATTTTTACAATAGCTCAATCCACCCGATTCGAGTGATTTGTGAAATATATATTGTTTAGTGTGGGGATATTTTAGCGAACCAAAGTTTATTATAAACCCAGTTTATTTTTTTAACAATGCAACAAATATGTATTACACTTCTAATGATTAATTCATCAAAAAAGTTAAACTTTAGTATTTTAAAGTTTTTGGTAATGTAGGTATAACAATAATAATATACCTATTATCTATAGGGTGGTATGATGTAAAAAGTGGAATAAGAAAATTCGAAACAATTTTCTTTACAAGAGTTAGGAAATTGCTTTTTATATACTTATTTTATATCGTGGTTTTAAGTAAGTAATAGTATTTTTTTTTTATGAAAACTGCAACAAAGTATAAGAGAGAATCATCAAAGCGTAAAAGGAATTATTATTCTTGGTGGTCGTACCTTCTCAAGTATCTACATACTTTTACTGGAAGAGATGTTTGTCTATTATTCTCCTTGTATTTCAAAGGTAAGAAACGTTGTGGGTTAACCTCATATTTCATGAGCTTTTGTAAGTTTAATCCACTCCAAAGTTCTGCTTCATGTCTTTGTAAACTGATAGATCATTTAATTAAAGCCTTTACATTGGACAAAATTTTGTACATTTCATATAAGTTATTTTGTTTTTATACTTAAAACGTTTCATGGTCTAGTGCTTGCACTATTTTGCCCCAGGTTAGCAATGTAATCTACAGTATACGACCAGAGAAACTGATTTTATTTCACTTTTATTTTTCGGTATTCCGAATACTTAATTTAAAAGTATTACATTTACCAGAAATTCGTATGATTTTAATGAAACATCTAAGTTTTATTGGAATCATTGTAAGGATAAATGCATCGTAAGGATACCCGCTAATATAACTATAAGTCTTTTGAGAGGAAAATATGTGATAATGTTAAGTATATTAAAATAATATTTTTAGATGGTTAATTTATCTTAACTGAACTAGCAAGTAATAAAATTAGCCATCAATATATATTTTTTATCTACCAGTCAATAATTCTAACCAATGGTGTGAGAATTCACTACGTGAACGATAGTGTATATAATATTTTATATAAAGTGAATATACCTACAGTATTTGAAATCATAACAATTTTTCACTTATTTTTCTGAGATGTCGGAGTGATTGATGTTCACATTAAGAAATAATTTATTTTGGTAGTACCCTTTTTACCATGAATGTAGTACATATAACTTATTGTATGCGATTTTTTACAGAAAATTATGTTGTAAATCAGGTATGATAAAGTACTACATGTTCTGTAAGTGAATTCCCACATCAATATTGTTGCCAGACTTACTTTTAGGTCTAAATGAGAAACAAACAATATTATGTACAATGGTTTACATTTGATTCTTGGTTATTAAAGATTATTTCACTAAACTATCCAGGTATAAAATTTCAATTTGTCATAGGTGCTTAATTTATTTTTAACTGTACATTGATAACTATTAGGTACTTTCACACAGATACGAGTATATTTTGATATTAAACACAGGAAAGGTCCAAATAACCCGATAAAGTATCTATAGTAAAATTTCGGATTCTATGGCATTAATACTTATTTAATTATTCATTCATCAACAAAACATTGAACTTTCCAAAATCACTCTGACGACTATAAGACTGGGACGTTTTCATCATATTTTGATGAAATATGAAAAACAAAGTTCTTTATGAAAAACAAATAAATATAATTAATAACATAAATAAAAAAAAAACATTTATCTAATATCCACTATACTTGGAAAATATTTTTTGTAACATGATGCATGTATATATATTACTAAAATAAAATATAAATATATGACATTCTTTAAAACAAATGTTTCTTCTAATATATTAATTTTTATTGAGAGACAGTTTTCGTTTTTCAAGGACACTCTCAATTATACTTTTACCTGTGAAAATCAAAAGACCAATTTCATGTACGTATATCAATTGTCGAACAATGAAGCCGCTTCAGTTGGTTTGTTGTAGACCATACCATTTCACTGTCCATTACAAAGTACTCGTTCAAATAATCTGGGATTTCAAAGTATGCAACAAACTATGTGCCAAAATTCTTATATGACACCTACATACATATTCTGTTTACAACTCATTCTTTTAGAATCTTGGCATCTTCGCAATGAACAAGGTAAACTTTATAGTGGCCATATTTTAGGGTCCTGTGGCCTTCGGTGGAGTTTTGGGGGTTGATGATCTTGTTTCTGTTGGATCCAAATTGCTCCTCGTGTTTCCTCTTTTGGGATGTGCAATCATGACTTTCGTTTTTTTCCGGAGATGTACGCTTTTGGCCCTTGCTTAGTCTCTTGGTGGTGCAATCATTTCAGGGCTTGACATTCCACTTATCAATGTATTTATAGTTGCCTATTGAACCAAATCTACAATCTTTAGAACAGTATTTTACTATTATAAAGTAGATGATACAAATGTTGTGATGCTATTTTTCTATGTTCATTTCGTTTCTGCTGGGAATCAGTTGGATTTATCGATAAAACAGTATTTCTACTATTTACATTTTCGTCGAAAACTACAAAGCAATATCTCACAACGACATTTCAACTTGAACTATGAAAAGGGTGTTTATTAACATTGGAACAAAAAGCATTTTGTAGAAATGAAAGGGTTGTGTTCAATATCATCTTAAATTGTTAAATTTTAATATATACATAAAATTTGTCACGCATTTAAATGTATTATTAATTAAAAAAAACCTTCTTCACAATATGGGCTCAACCAACACACGATTTGATAAATCGTGTTTTATTTATCAGAAAGGTCCTGATAATGTTAAATTAAATAGATACGTAATGGAAAATATGGTTGAAATTATTTTATTTTAAATACAAAAGAACGAAATCTTTGTACAATAACTCAATACAATGTTTAACGTGTCGTTTTTAAATTAATTAATTTATGGGTTTACGGTATTCGAATAACAACTTCACGGGTTACTATTGCATGCACACGAAGTCACTTAGCTTGGGTTAGTTGGAAGATATCGCGTCCTTGCAATAAACTCGCCCATTGTGCAAATTTATTTGTATATCCCATGTTGTAATCTTATCATTTTTGTACAATTAAGTTTATTAATATTATCTTTACCTTGATATTATGATATAAAGTCAAAACATTACTGATAATATGTACTATTAATTACAAATAAGAGTGCTTTTCTCGGAGCACTCTGTATATATAGAAAGATAGTAGAATGTACCCACCTATTATATATCAAGGATGCTCTTTATACATCCGATCTATCAAGTGAGTATCGCTTACGTTAAACCATGTCTCTGTAGTCATAGAGTTCTACGTATTGACGGTGTTGCAGGCAATATCCGTACTTGTAGCGATACTGACTAATACAACAGATTATTTCTTGTTTATTATTGATATTTGTAGACCAGTGAAGCTATTTACAACATATTTTGACTCGACTTTGTGGGAACCATGTATATACTACTTCAACTACTACTATACCATCACGGCATATCCCACAAGTGGGGTAGCCAGCAGATCAGCTGTATGTAAGAAACATACAAACTGTCCTCTTCGTGCCAGTATAAAATCAAGACATTCAGGATGGGTGGCAAACCTCAACGCTGAATTTAAGATGTAAAATGTCTTATTTTTTTCGAACACCTGCCTTTTACAGGACACTCGAAAACTTACGCAGAAGAGTGGGAGACCAATTCTTTACCGGGTGCTCCACGGGATAAACCATGTATATTAAGGCAAGATTAGGTATATGGAAAAATTACGTAAATGATGTTTGAATTCGAGTTCATAAATTTGTTATGTATTGAAAAAATGTGGAAGTAGTGATACTATCTTATGAAATAATTTCTATGGCATAAATAAACTAATGACGACATATTTTTTCAATTTCATTAGCTTTACAGTACCGTACAGGTCGTTGACTGCATATAGATAAATAGATTCTGTTAAAACGATAGAAACAATTAGGATATTTTATGGTGTTAATGTATTTTTTACTTTCGTTTCAAAAACTGCTACTACTACTACTACTATACCATCACGGCATATCCCACAAGTGGGGTAACCAGCAGACCAGCTGCATGTAAGAAACATGCAAGCTGTCCTCTTCGTGCCAGTATAAAATTAAGACATTCAGGATGGGTGGCAAACCTCATCGCTGAATTTAAGATGTTCAATTCAAAAACTGTTTTCAATTTAAATTGATTTTTAAAAATTCTGGAATCATCCGTTTTGTATTTTCCGTATATTATGTATTTACGTATTTATAGATAGCATCGAACTTTTCACGTTCGCTCCAGTTAAAAATGGCTACAGTAATATCTTAGACAGGAATAAGGAAGCACGAGAAACCAGAAAATTCATAGTCAACTCAACTAGAAAATTACCTTTACTCTATGCATATTCCTCACAAGTCTGATATATCAGACAAGCTTTATATTGTATCTTTTTGCTTTGAAACAAAAGCCTTGGGGCTTTCTTCAGAATGTATCCAATACTAGATATCGTGCTTTACTTATTTCTTCAGAAAATCTTTATTAAATGTGTTATTTGTGTTGCATACATCTTCTTGACACACAAACAGTCAAAGTTATGTATGGTTACAAAACATCATATATTTTAGTTTTTTGTGTGCCATGTTATGCATATTCGTAAATTGTTTTAGAGTTTTTTTCAAAGATCTTTATTTGTCTCGAGTAGTTACAAAAATTCGCGCAGAGACAATAAAATGAAATAAAAACATTAGATGCCTGTTAAAACTATGAAACCATAGTGCCTCTGATCACTCGTAAACGAGTGGATGGCCTTTGAAAATAGAATAGATGCCTGTTTAATGTATACTTCTGATCTTATTGATCGTCTTGCAAGTAAGATAATTAATAGATATTATTTAGTATGAAGATGCTCCCTAATGGTAGTTCCATGTCAGTTTCGTATCGATAATGCATTTCTGTTATCAGCTTCTAGATATCAACGATATTTATGTACGTAGTAAATCTGATCTGTAGTTTCATGGTAGATGCAATATAATATATGAATCGATATGATTGTTTGTGTATTCCAAAATGCCAACAACAAATTTGCTGAATTGATTACAAAGTAATTGCATTGTTTATTTTAGTTTGGTTTGTTAATTTGAAGTGCAGGAATGGAATACAAACAAAATGAACACTCTGTATTGTAGGTATTTATAAAACAATATGTTATAAATCTATGAGCATAATATTATTTTATAAAACACTGTTTCTGCATACAAAATTATTAATTGTAAAAATAAATTGCTTTTAAAACCATCGCATTGCAAAATGAGAAGATTTTTACACTAAATAATTACTAAATATCACCAAAAACTACATACATTGCGTCTAGGTAATTTAAAATTAATATTCTTAACAATAAAGGGACTCGTATTATTGAATGACATATTTGTCAATAATATGTTTTGTACTATAATCGGCATACATTTTATTGGTATTAATTATAAAAGCAAAATAAAGAAATACTAGGCACTATAATATGCATTCATTTTTTTATTCAACAATTCACTACATACGTATATACATACCTTTAATGTTACCCACTACACTTAAAACAACATAATATTTTTATTAGACGAGTGTGTGTTTTTTATGTCTATCCATTTTCATCGTATTTTTATTTTACTTTGTCTGCATTTTTGTCAAAATTTAGAGTTTTAATACACTTAAAAATAAGTACTCGTAAAATAATTATTTAAAATATTTTCATTTTCGTTCGTTTTAAGGACAAGAAATATAAAAAAAAAGAGATAAAGGATTTTGTAATACAATCTTCTTTATGTAGACACAGTGATTAGAATCATTCAGTACCTATGCTTTGTTGAAAATAATGCCATGAAATGAAAGTGTACAAAAGTTCAGTTATTCATCCACGTAAATTTATGCTTTTTGTCTTTTGAGCAATAAGCTTTATTATTGTGTTGATTCCTCGAGATATAATTATGAAAATATTAATATTAAGCGATAAATAATGGACTGGATTGTTCGGTGTATATTCTAAAGTGTATTAATAGATTCGTTAGCTTTGTATTTGTTCTCTGCTAACTAATAATTTATAATAATGTTGATTGTGATTTAGTTTCAATGAACAAAACTTTCAGTACCTTCATATTAATAAAATCAAAAGCTAAATACCAGTTGGTATATTCTATTTAATAACATTATTCATTGTGTCTAAAGTTATATATTAATTCATTTCCGTTCTTTAGTAGTTACGTATATTGAACCTGTATACAACTAACTAATTCGAATAAAAAACAAATTTGAAGATTCTTGAGAGATGTTCGAGAGAATTAATCTCACTAAAAATATTTTGGATAAAGAAAAAAAGTGAAATTGATATTACCTACATACGTATATTCTTATATTTCGTCTTCATTTATTTTGATATTTAAATAATTTCGATTATATGTTAAAAAATGGATCTGTTGTTGAAGTTAGGGGAATTCACTCACAAACAATTTATTTTGGTTTTGTTTTTAATTGATTTAAATTACCCAGAACTAAAAAAATTACCGCGTTCATTTTGATTATATTGATGAACATTTTGTCTTTAGATTACCATTTTAAGATCATTTCACCATCTGTATTCCTATCATGAAATCCTAAATGAGTATGTTTTTATTCGAGGAATTGTAATAAACTTTTTAGATATCGTTTAAAAGATGTAAACTGAAAAATATTTACTACACATATATGTTTAGTAATACATATGCATATATGTAATACTTGTACATGTAACATTTTCTAAAAGAACACTAATTTCTCTAAGGAGCTACAAAGCAACTTTTTCGTCATACCCAAATAAAATAAAAACTAAACATATCCAACAAAACTTGTAACGTTTGTTTAAGAATAAGACCTTGAGGACTAGTTCAGGAATTTCAATTCCGCCAGAAAGTAAGACTTGATTTATTATTATAAGAATAAACTTTTAAGTGAAGATTGGATTATATGCAAATATGCATTCGCGTCGTTTGGTGATTTTTAGAGTTGAATAATTCTAAATCTGATATTTGTTTGACGACATGCAAATCATTGTGAAACTGTAAATTTGATTTTAAATGTTAATATATATATATATATATATATATATGATTGTATATTCTTTACGGATACGTCGCGTCGAAGTTTTTGTTCGCGAGCTTTCGGAATCATTACACATAGAATCGCTGAACACCAGGTAGATGTTAGAAATAAGAAAACTACTTCTACGTTAGCCCTTCATACTCTCACTGAAGGACATAAAATCGATTTCCACAACGCACACACATTAATAAAAACAAACAATGAATCTCATCGCATAATTTATGAATCAATCAACATTGCAAAACGGGACTTCGCTATGAATTCACGTAATGAAATCAACAAGCTCCCACATACCTACCATCATCTCATACAAAAAATTGATCATAAAAACTTACCACGTCAAAGCGACAACGTCGCAACACAGAGCAACAGCTCTGTTAAAAACGACAACGCCGCAAAACATCTGGACGTTATGAGATTTAATACAGACATACAATCAAATACAATAACACTGCCTTCTAACATTCTTACACACAAACACACCGAAGATTCACACATACAAACAAACACAATAGCACCGCCTCTAGACAAACCTACTATTTCAACTCACCCCCTACCCCTCCCCACCAACACAAACACACCCTCTCACCCTCGACGCAGTCAACGTTTAATTAGTAAGCGCCAACTCCTCGACGGGTGAAGACGTACACTCATTGCCTGATGATGGAATCTCCAATGATTCCGAAAGCTCGCGAACAAAAACTTCGACGCGACGTATCCGTAAAGAATATACAATCACATATTCCTCGTCGCGAAAATCTATTTCAAAACATATATATATATATATATATATTTGATAGTTCCATGGTTAATTGTTAAACCAAAACTCGCAAAACTATGAAACTCTTTTGTGTATTAACTTTAAGTAACGCAAAGGTTGCACCTGTCATGTCACTCATCATTCATTTTACATAAGAAATAAATAAAATAAATCCCAACAACTCTCATAACAAAGAATATGCTTGGGTCGCGAATGTGAAGTAGATTGACAGCGGAACGATTTGAACCTGGGATATAATCTGATCAAACCGAGTGAACATACGAGTAGGTACAGATTTCTAAATTGCGGCATACAGACAGCTGGATACGAACTTCAAACATCAATCATCAAGCAAAAATATTAAATTTTTCGGCGACAATTTAGAGTATTCTCCGAAGAAATATTCGATGGATGTCTTAGTTACGTCTCATGGACGGGTAACGAAGACATTCATTCAAATATTTCTTCGGAGAATACTCCGAATTGTCGCCGAAAGATTTAAGATTTTTGCTTGACGATTGATGATTGACGTTCGCATCCAGCTGTCTGCACGCCGCCAATGACATAATATTTTCATACTCAACTTACATTATGGTATGTAGCATTCTATTTCTTCTTTAGCCGTTTTGGATCCATCTTTAGATCTTTGTCTTCTCAACGATTTTTCACTTCGATTCGGGGATTGGAGCTACTTTATTCCAGCAATTTTCTATACATCATCCGACCATAAAGCAAATTTTACACCTTTGTACTGCATATTCCAGCCTTTTTTACATTGCATATAATCATTAAGTTAAGTAAAAATAGGTTACGGTGTGTTAGTAAGTGTATTGAATTATTTCATGACAATAATAATTACTATCTTAAGGTCTATTATAAGCGGCACCATATAAATCGTCTTATGTCCCATCTTCCCTTGATATCGCATCGTCCTTATCTTGCTACTGTTTTATTGCCCCTACTTAGATTTACAACTTGCGCTCTCTATAAATTATATTGGTTGATTTTAACACATACATATATATACCATTCCACCACCAACAGTTATTAGAATATTACAGAGTATTAATACATACAAATTGTAGTACAACTATTGTTAAACTTCTGATGATAGTATTAGCTGTGATATTAATGTTTTAGGACAACATTTTCTCTAGTAATGTCCATCAATGAAATATATATCACTTTTATGATATGGTAATGATACTATTTATAACTATTAATAATTAACCAACTGGCTACGCAAATGGGGTAGCCAGTTGGTTAATTGTTAATAATAAATATGGAGATTGTTTGCTTATGGAAAAAGAGTGGGAAATATGTTCTCTGCCGAGAACCACATGGAACTTCTAAAGACTTCACGGGTGGATATGTAAATATATAAATAATCAAATGTCAACAAATTTGAATAATGTTTTTTACCCCATTCCTTGAAATTTGAATCTTGGGATGCCCAGTTTGCACCCAGAAGGGTATTTGCACCAAACTTTTTAAACTTCAGTACTCCAATACTTCTTACTTTTTTGTAGTACTAACAACACTCATTGAAACGGAACTCGCACGCATAGATATCAAACAGATCAAAATCACATTAAAATTTTGTGTTTTACCCATTATAAGTTGTTATGGCCGAATGTAACATTAATCATTTTTTTTAATCCTTTACGATGGAAACAATATTTTTTGATATTATAATAATTTTGTATGTTAAGATATACCTATATCAACACATAATTATTGTATAAGATATTAGTATATTTAATTGCCACAATGTAGTAAAGGCCTTATATATTATTATATATTAATAAATAAAATCAATTTTATTCCTGATAAATTAATAAATTGTGGCTTTTAAGTAATGCAATTATGGCGGTCTTTAAAATATTTTTCAGTTGCTTTAGTTTAAAATTAGTTTTTTAAATAAGATATAATTTCATCGCTTTTGGTTGTCGAAAAATACATTGTCTAGTGAAAAAATAAATTATTCCATTCTAATTGTTTTTGAAGTGTGTATTATAAATATGTGCCTACATACATAATTTCAAATTATGCTATTGGAGGTGGGTATTAAATAAACGGAAGTGAATAACAAATAGGGAGGATGTGAGTACGAATATATTTATTATTATTATTATTACATATATTATTATTTAAGTGATCAATTGATTAGAATAAAATAATTACCTACCTATACATATATTTCATAGAAATATTTTTCAGATAAATATCACACAACCCGGTTTTTATTTCAGCCACCGTAAAAATGAATTTTAAAGGTAGATAAAATAACATTTTAAATTAAGTAAGATTTAATTATTTTATTATAGCCTCAGTCAAAGATATATATTATATAATGAGTTACAATCCACTGGATTGGTTTGCAACGAGTTTTGAACTTTGCTAGTTTGCAACTTGAAAGTTTGCAACTTTCTTCTCCATTCCTCCCTATTCTCAGCCAGTCTTTTCAGCTCTACGTATGAGCCACAGTTCATGTCCCTCTTCAGTTGGTCCATATACGCATCTCTTGGTCGGCCTCTGCCATTTGTCCCCTCGGTCTTACCCTCAGCGATGGCGATGAGTAGTCGTGGGTGCCTGATGTTGTGGCCAATCCAGTTAGCTCGCTGTTGGCCGATTCTCTTAAGAAGTTGCCTTTTTTCGCCTACCCTGGTTAAAACTTCTTCGTTTTCGATGTGTTCCAACCAATGGATCTTCAACATGCGTCTGCAGCACCACATTTCAAAGGCCGCCAACCGTCCGCTTTCACTTTTGCTGATGGTCCACGTCTCGCAACCATAAAGCAGAATGCTCCATACAAAGGCTTTAGTAAGGTTCTTCCTTACGCTTAAATCAATATTTGGGGATTCCAATATCTTAGATTTTTTGTTAAAAGCAATCCTTGCCTGATTTATTCTGCTTACAATTTACGATTTGGAGCGTCCATCTTGGTTTATTCTGCTGCCCAAGTACACGAATTCTCTTACTTGTTTGATGCTCACTCCATTTTTGGCAATGTTCGCAGTCGCTTCCTCTTTTCCAACGACCATACATTTTGTTTTGTCTTTATTTATTTTCATGTTGTACTTTGACAACAGTACTTTCCATTTTTCGTAAGGCTTCGTTCAGCTCCATCTTGGAGTCTGCAAGCAGTGCTATGTCGTCAGCATATAATAATAATAATAATAAAAAACTTTATTGCACAAAAAACAAACATTATTAAAACATAAGCATTGCAGAACCAGACAAATAAATTTGTGCAATGGGCGAGTTTATCGCAGAAGCGCGATATCTTCCAACTAACCCATATCATATCTAATCATGTCGGCCTTTTTCCCATTTATTTTGACTCCTGTCCAGTTCTTCATTTCTTCACTGAGGTTATCAATAGCTCTCTGTATATAGCAGTTAAAGAGAGCTGGCGACATTGAGCATCCCTGTCTCACACCTTGTTCGACCCTTGCTTCTGCGCAGCTCTCTCCGCTTTTAATCACAGCCATTTCGTTCTTGTATAAGCTCCAGATTGCTCTTCTATCTTTATAACTCATTCCTATCTGGTTTAGAGTCTTAAAAAGTTGTTCCCATTCTACTTTATCGAATGCTTTTTCAAGGTCGATGAATGCTATGTATGTGTTTTTATTAGTTGTTATTCTCTTTTCTAGAATAAGTCTGAGACTCAAGATTGCATCTCTTGTACCTGTCTCCTTGCGGAATCCAAATTGATCTTCTGAAAGTGTTTCGTTTATTTTATTTTCCGCCCTTTTCATTATAATGTTGGTGAGTATCTTAGAAGCGTGTGATATCATGCTTAAAGTTCTGTGTTGTTCGCACTTTGTCGTGCCTGCTTTCTTAGGAGGCGCTCGTATCAGACATTTGGCAAAGTCCTCAGGTATCTCTTCTGTGTCGTATATTTTGCAGACAAGCTTATACAATGTGTCAAGCATGCCTTTTCCCGCGCATTTAAGCAGCTCTGATGGAATCAGGTCGATACCTGGCGCTTTGCCGTCTTTCAACTTTGCTAATGCAATATCAAATTCACTTCTTAAGATGTCATCTCCATTATTTTCTACGTCATATTCTGCTTCTAGTGCTTTGCTTTCCTGGAGCATGTTCTTTCCTTTGTACAATTGTTCTAGGTATTTTTTCCATCTTTTCACGATCAGATCGTCCTCAAACAGCAGTTTGCCGTTTTTATCTTGTATAGCACATCGTGGCTGTGTTTTGTCATTGAAGAAATTCATTACTTCAGAGTATGCGGTTTCGAATTTCCTTTGTTTTATATTCCTGTTGATATTTTTGCATTTTTCTTGCAAATAACATTCCTTTCTCAACTTGGATTCTCTGTTAATTTTATTTCTAAGGGCTTTATATTCCTTTTACCCTTCTTCTGTTTGAGGATTCTTTAGCTTCCTTCTTTCTTCGATCATTTTTAAAATGTCGTTTGTGATCCTAGCTTGCGGCTTTCTTTTCTCTAAAACCTCGTCTGCCGCTGCGGTTATTTTATCTTTAATTTTCCCCCATACTTTATCTACATTTTCATTGCTCATAATCGCATATCTCAGTTTTTTATTTTACCTATCCATATTTACCTATCCATAAATCGGTTGTATACCTATCCATAAATCTATCATTATATATTACCTATCCATAAATCAGTTGTCTAGTATGTTTTAATTTTTATAAGATGTTTCTCTATTAATCATTCATGTCATTATGGTATTTCTTACCAGTGAGGTAGCCAGCGGATAAACTGCATGCAACATGTAAACTGTCCTCTCCGTGCCAATAAAACTTAAGATATTTAGGTCAAGTGTCAAATTATCTCATCGCAGAACTGAAGAATGATATTTTACGAATACCTGCTTCTTACAAGACTCCCGAAAACTAGCCAAAAAGAGACGGAGAGTTATTTTTTTACCGGGAACTCCACGGGAGTCATTTATTTTATTGGATAGAAGAACAAAACATTTAAAGTATAGATAGCTGTACCTTCACAGCATCTCATCAAGAAGTACTTTACAGAAAAATGAAACTTTTATTATAGTTCGTGGTAAATGTACAAATGTAATGAGAACAAATTCTATGACACTGCTGGAAAATGGATTATCATGGTGACTTTATTTTTAAAAATGCGGTACTAAGAAGAACGTATCGGTCATAAGTACATTGAAATAATACATAATGAATTTATGTCTGCGATCGGGAATTCACTATTTGATAAACCTAAGTTACTTCATATTATTTACTACTCTATTCTTTGTAAGGTTATCCACTCGTTTTTGAGTGATTTAGGATGACAAATCTTCACCATATCAGCAAATACAAGTTTAATGATGAGTAATTTAATTCAGCACCGAGCTTACTATGTAACATTTTTGTATGTGAAATTTTTCGATAACTTGACTGTCTTTTACTGGATTCCCAAATTCTTATTACTTTACCATTTGATATCCAATATCTTTCTTAGACTTTCTTAGATAGAATCATATACTCGTTAGGCTCTCGAGTTAGATGTTAAGAACAGAACAGGGTTCATAATTATCACTCAAGTGTTTTGTAAATGGAAAGGTTTTAAAAGTTTTGTAAAGGTTTTCATAAATGTTTTCTTATTCTTCTTCTTCTCAACCCACTTCCATCCAGTCCTGGGCGAAGGCCTCCTCCATTCGATTCTGCGCCGTTTGCATCCAGTTGAGTGATATTATCCCTCAACCTCATTGGGGTCTTCCTATGCTCCTGCTTACTGCTCGTGATCTCCAAGATGTAAAAGATTTTGGCCATTTATCATCATTTGCCATTTGCACAATGTGTCACAACTCTTAAATGGAGACTGACGGGACACATAGTTCGAATTTTAATAAATAAAAATAAAATATTGCGCCGTTTTGTGGAAAAATCACCGCAAGGGCGCACATATATTTATTTATTTATTTATTTATTTAAACATACACGGCAACAAGCCTTTTACATGTTAACAAAATACATATGTAGTAGACACAACAATGACATGACAATATATTAAATAATTTATAGTGTCGAAGATCAAACAGTAATCAGGGAATACTATAATAACAATTGAAATAATAAACAAAAGAAATAAAATAAAAAAAAATATCATTATAAAATCAATTGATGCATTATAAATTTTAAAATTATTCAATAAATCAAAATGAAAGAGGTCAATAACCACATAACAATAATAATTTTATAATATGATAATAATAATAAAATAATAATAATAGATAAAAACAATAATAATAATTAAAGGAATTCAAATTTGAATTACAAATTAAAACAAATTCGTGAATAATAATACAATAATCAATTTAAAATATAAAATATACCTTTGTATAATAATATTAAAAAATAAATAAAATCAATATACGATAAATGGGATAACTGTTAATAAAAATAAATAGAAAAATGAATATAATAATACAATAATAATAATAGATATAATGTCAATAATATAATAATAATAGATAATATGTCAATAAATAAAATGTATATAGAATGTCAAAACAAAAACTTAACGAGAATGAAATGCACGAAACAATTATTTTAATAGTCCAAAAGTGTCACGACTGCCCAATGTCATTCAACATTTGTAAAAAAATGTATTACGTCAGCCTTATACTTGTGAAAACTGTCGGCAAATATGTCTGTAAAATTTCCCACCATATTCCCCAGTCTGTGCAATCTAGGTATCGGAGAATGATAAATATAGTTGGTGCGAGCTTTACACTCATTAAACGTTACACATTGTCTGGTTGTTCTGGTGGGAATATTAAAATGTACTAGTTCTAACAATTCTGGAGAATCAATGGAGCCATTTAATAGTTTATGAAGAAAAGAAAGATCGAAAACCTTTCTACGATCCACCAAACTAGGCAGTCTTAGCTGTGTCATTAAATTAAAATAATTAATTCTGTCGGCTGGAATCCCCATTTTATAATTAATTAGTCTCAAAAATTTTCTTTGTACCCTTTCAATACAGTCAATGTGAATATTATAATTGGGAGACCAAATCACAGAATTGTATTCGAGTATCGGTCTAACAAGGGATACAAATAATATTCTATAAGAGTCAATCTTATGTAGGTCAACTGCCAGTCTAAAAATGAAACCTAAAACTTTCATAGCTCTGCCAACAATTTCCTCTATGTACAAATTAAAAGTCAGATCATCGGAAAAGGTGATTCCCAGATCCTTTAAGTTAGAAACACAAACAAGAATAACATTGTCAATTGAATAATTGTAGACAATCTGGGATCTGGCTTTATGAAATCTGACGACTTGACATTTTGCTGTATTTAAGTTAAGTTGGTTTTTCGTACACCAGTCATTTAAGAGCGCTAAATTATTCTGAATTGCTATACAATCGTTATTATCTCTAACAGATTTATACAATTTTAAGTCGTCAGCAAACAAAAGAACCTCAACATTCTCGAAGATCTGTACTATGTCATTAACGAATAAATTAAATAAAATTGGTCCTAAGTGCGATCCTTGCGGCACTCCGCTAAAAGCATAAATTGGTTCTGACGTACAATCACCCATTTTAACTCTAAGAGTTCTATCTTTCAGATAGCTCTCTAACCAATGAAGAAAGATGCCACCGACTCCATAACCACGTAACTTCCGAAGCAATATATCATGTGATACTTTGTCAAAGGCTTTCGAGAAGTCAGTGTATACAGAATCAACCTGGCATCCTCGAGAAATCGAGTTTAATATATATTCTTGATAAATTGCCAAATTTGTGAGTGTTGATTTTTTGGAGACGAAACCATGTTGCAATTTTGAAATGATCTCGGTTATAGGTTGGCTAATTTTTTTCACAATTATAGACTCAAAGAGTTTTGGAATAGCAGACAATATACACACTGGTCTATAATTAGTAACTTGATTGTTATCACCCTTCTTATGTATAGGTGTTATAAAGCTTTTTTTCCAAGTATCAGGGAAAATACCTAATTTCAAGGAAGTGTTAAATAAAACATGTAAATGTTGAGACAGTATGTTAACACATTTTATAATAAATACGTTAGGAATGCCGTCAGGCCCAGCCGCCTTCGAAGAGTCCAGTGCAAGAATCGCACTCTTGACCTCGTCAAGAGTAATTGTTATGCTGGGCAAGTCGATCAGCCTTTCAGAAGAGAAAACAGAGTCGATTTTAGAACTCGGATTGACATACACGCTTTGAAAAAAGGAAGCAAATAGATTAACGGCATCTTGAAGAGATTCCGATTGCTGATCATTGTAATAAAACCTTGACGGTATATCAACTCGATTTTCTCGCATTGTATCAACAAATCTCCACAAACTCTGAGCACCCCTAGTTAAATTACCTTCAATATTCTCTATATGTTCATTGTAACATTTTTTAGACAGTAATGAACATTTTCTGCGTAAATCAGAAAAAACATCGTAATCATTACCATCCATTGTCTCTTTATATTTTCGATGGGCCAATTTCTTATCCAATACCAATTGTTTTAGTTCAGCATTGAACCATTTTGGGTAATATGATGGTTTTATAGTAATTTTTGGGACATATTCGTCAATGCATGTTTGAAGCCTTGCGTAGAATAAATCCAACATTTTATTTAAATCCTTTTCTGAAGAAAGAAAAGAAAAATCTAAGTTATTTAAATAATTGATTATACCAGGGTAGTCAGCATTATGGAAACATTGTTTGACAAATGATCTTTTTTCAAACTTACATAGTTGAGAGGCAAAAACAATGTCGAGAGGTGGGTGAAAACCGTCAATAGGAAGCAATGATGTGGTGGATTTACTCACAGTGGTAACGTTTGGTTCAGACGTGAGAACAAGATCCAGTATCTTGTCACATTTGTTTGTAATATTATTAATTTGCTGTAGACCAAAGAAATTTATTGAATCAACAAGTTCAGTTACCTTTACATTATTAATATTATTTGCAATTTGCAGGTTAACTGGAAACTGATTACTATCGTGGTCATCAATAGTTTTCCAATGGCAGTCGGGAAGGTTAAAGTCACCAGCTAGAATAAATTTACTATTTTTATGTTTAGATTTTATATATTCAATGACGTCGTGGAAATTTTTATACAAAGCTATGTCTGAGCCTGGAGGAATATATGTACATCCAATAATAATGGTTTCTAGTGGAAGTTTAATGGATACAAATATTTGTTCTAATTTATTACATTTTACTGTCAATTTTCTGCTAGTTAGTGATTTAGAAACCGCTATTAATACTCCACCACCTCTCGATTTACAACTAGTCTGTATGTTACGGTCGAATCTATATAAATTATAATGGGTAAAGCCTAATTCAGAGGAACCAATGCGAGAATCCAGCCAAGTCTCTGTGAGAAGTATTATATCATAACAAAAAGATGACAGAGACAGGCGAAGTTCACTCAACTTGGTTCTTACTCCCCTAATATTCTGGTAGAAGAGTAATAGTTTTTTGAGTGTCCGTCATTTACAATTTTTGGAGAACCTTTTATATATTTAACAATTAAATTCTTTTCACCTCTCTGTGTTCTCGCATTTAATTCCTCCTTCAGCTTCATTAATTGATTCCTCTGTATTACTGTCTGATCATGGTATATTTTAATAGAATTATTTAGACATTTTCGGTTTTTAAATATTACGCCAACTTGATGTTGATCTCTAAGTATCACTTTAATAGGTCGTGGTTTTGCGTTGTTACTTTTTCCCAACCTGAAACATTTCAGGTCAGAATTTGACACTGTTTGATCTGCTGCCTTTAATAGATTAACAATTTTAATTTTATCATCCTTTAGAATTTCATCATATCTTGTTTGTGAACTCTCCTCGACGTTACACACGATAATATTTCTTCTTCGTTTATTTCTTTCCTCTATCTCGTTAGTGATTGAGTCCATGCCAGTGACGTCATAGTTTATACTTTTACTCTCTAGTTTACTAATTCTACATTCCAATGTATTGACTCTCTCTTTTAGTAGAATATTTTCTGCAACAATATCATCAATGAAACATAATTTCGAAGACAACTCATTTATCATCGTTATTAGATTTCCATTCTGCAGTTCCATTTGTTTTTTTATATTATGAACATTGCCCTGAAGAGCAAAAAGAGATTCTCTCAGTGAGTCATCAATATTATTATTAACATTTGTAGATTCCGAAAGAAGAGAGTTTGGATTAGTCTTTCCATCTACAATAGGTAGTGAAATTCTCTGTGTCGAAATTCTATTATAATTACTAATCCCACTAACCATAGATGGCTCTTTCTTGGATTTAGTTTCGCTAGATGGAGGTGGTGTATTATTTTTAATTTTGCGAGATCTGGTTCGCGTCTTGGATAGTTCTGTATTCATTTTAGTTGAAGTATTCTTACTCAATATGAAGAAAAAAAAACTTCTATGATTTGCACAGTGCGGGGATCGATCTCACGTCCTCAGATTTAGCTTCGTCGTGATCGAGCAGCGCGTCAACCAATTCAGCTACGGTCGCTTGCGCCGTTGCCGTCACAACACTCGTATAAATAGTACTGTATGTTTATAGTAAATAAATCAGCTACCCACTTGATCCATTAATATTAAATACAATCTTGTCAGTATGTAAGGTGCATATATGTAAAATATGTAATGCGTACCTTATATGTGTGGTAATAGAGTTGTGAGTATGATCATCAAACGCATCAGGTTTTTATTCACTGTTACACAAATAATTGTAAATGTCTGTTAACTTTACATTACTTATAATTAATTTACTTAATAGATCAAAATAAATACGTCTGTCACTGTTAACTGTCAATGTAATATTTTATCCAAATGATTATTTCTATCAATTACTTTCTTTAATTTAAGTTTTTATTTGAAAAATATCAAAATGTCAAAAGATAATTGATTATGAGCTCCGACTAAGTATTATTGTCACAAATTTTATTCACTGATTTTAATAATTTAGTAACTTTTATTTAATTTTAAAATAGTTAAGCACTAAAACATATTTTTTCTTGATTAAAATACTAAGATTAATATTAGCACAATATAAGTACTACAATTTTGTTGTAATAAATCGATTTAAAACAATATTTTAATTTTTAAAAGGAGGTCAAAGGCATCAGGCAGCTACTGTGAGCACCATCCACCGACAATACGAGTGCAATATATTCAAACCCTGGCATTGATGGTCACAGATATCCGACAATCCTCATACATCTTTTCAAACTAACATTACAAATTGTCGTTTCTAATATAAGCAAGAAGGTATATTTATATATGTAAACTATTATGTGAGATATCTCACAGACAAGTTTTCCAATCTAAGTGCTTTGAAGTTTCTTTACTTGTATAATATTATTATTTCTAGACAACTACTGAGTGTGCATTGAGAAGTAGAAGATACGTATTACAAGTAACTATTCTGTGTATTTTATTTCGCTTCCTTTTTAAATGGACATCTCTTGGTATAATATCATTTGTCTCTTGCAACTTTTCCACTCGTGTTTCTATTAAGAATCTACCTACATACTTCAAATTATGTTATTTTTCTTTTTGTTTCATTATTTTATTTCCATTTATCGTTATATACACTATGATTTTTCTGAATCTAAGCTCAGAAAGTACTTAGCAAACATCTATAGTAAAAGGTTCATTGGAAGGTTTGTTTTATCAATTTCTCCACATTATTTGGAGTATTGTTGTTCGAAAATGAGGTTCACAAATTCATATCAACCGATAGAGTGTGTATAAATAATCTAATAAATTGAATAGTAAATGTGTGCATAGCAGACACACAGATGTTTCATTTTTGCTATCCAAATAATATAATAATAATAATCTGGACAATTTATTGAGCGCCGTTTTGTGGTACAAACCACCGCAAGGGCGCATTTCAGTTTTTTTTTTTATCTATTTATTATTATTATCAAATTTTAATATATTTTATAAATCTACTTTAACCATTAAAAAAAAAAATTGCATATCCAATTGTCACAAATTTGAAATATGAAACAATTATGTGATTTCCAATTGTAGGTATTATTATTTGACACAAATTTTATCCACTACATTTGTTTTAAATTTGTAATTTTTAATTAGTTTCAAAGTAGTTTAACACTCAAAAAACAAATATCTTTATAAAACTTTTGAAACTAAAAACACGGTATTAAAATTTTGTTATTTTGAATCATTATTAAATAATATTTTAATTTTTTTAAAATGAGACGTCAGAGGTTTCAGGCAGCCACTACGGGCGCCATCCACCGACTCCTAAAATTTGATGTTGTGTCGAATTTATATATAGTGTATTATACTGATAATATTCCCGTACATAAAAACATTGCCTAATTGAATTTTTATACACGTAATGTTCGCAATAATACATTGTCAATGTTCAACAATGACAATACTCTTTATTCAGCAATAAATCTAAATTACACTAAGAAGTTCCTGTTGTTAGTATAACGTGTATTCTCTGGTCAGTGTATCAGTGAACCTATGTCTTATCAACAACTAGTATAAGGACAACTACTTAAAATGTATAGAGTAGTCCGTGGATGTGGGTTGTGATCTTGTAATCTTGGTTCCCAAGACGACCATCTTAGATAGCTACGTGTTTAATTTACTCTGCTATTTTATATCAGACTATATATATTGTTGTGGAAAATGTTGTTAAACTCACTGTCGTATCGTATCTTAATTCTCCTTAAAATGGTTTCAGTTATTCACTTGGAATTTCATGATCCAGTTTACTTAATGACCAATAATTACTCATTATAAATCCAAAAACGATATTGTTTTAAATACTTTTGCTCTTATACGAAAACAGCTTTATTTTTAAATGAACAGAAATTAGTTCGGATACCTGGTATTTTGAATGTTTCTATTTTTGTGTCACAGAAAAAACGTTCTCCGTGTTTCTGGCTGAGAGCACCCTAAAAATAAAAAATGTAGTGAAATGAAAATAATATTCAAAACTTGTACCTTAAGGAGATGACAGTAGGTATGAATATTGTTTAATGATAATTAATTTCTATATATAAATATTTAAGAAGTGATAGAATTAGTCTACTTATCGAATATAAGCTAGAAAAAACAAAATGTATGGTCGTTGGAAGAGAGGAAGCGACTGCGAACATTGCCATAAATGGAGTGAGCATCAAACAAGTAAGTGAATTCGTGTACCTGGGCAGTAGAATAAACCAGGATGGACGCTCCAAAGCAGAAATCGTAAGCAGAATAAACCAGGCAAGGATTGCCTTTAACAAAAAGTCGAAGATATTGGAATCCCCAAATATTGACTTAAGCGTAAGGAAGAACCTTACTAAAGCCTTTGTATGGAGCATTCTGCTTTATGGTTGTGAGACATGGACCATCAGCAAGAGTGAAAGCGGACGGTTGGCGGCCTTTGAAATGTGGTGCTACAGACGCATGCTTAAGATCCATTGGTCGGAGCACGTCGAAAACGAAGAAGTACTAACCAGGATAGGCGAAAAAAGGCAACTCCTTAAGAGAATCAGCCAACAACGAGCTAACTGGATTGGCCACAACATCAGGCACCCAGGACCACTCATAGCCATCGCGGAGGGTAAGACCGAGGGGACAAATGGCAGAGGCCGACCAAGAGACGTATATATGGACCAACTGAAGAGTGATATGAACTGTGGCTCATACGTAGAGCTGAAAAGACTGGCGGAGAATAGGGACGAATGGAGAAGAAAAACCAAACTCGTTGCAGACCAATCCAATGGATTGTAACTCATTATATATAAGCTAGTAAAAAATGTACAAGTTCGTGTTTCAGGAAAAAGAAATATCTAAGTTTGAAACTCGAGACTCGACAACAATCTTAATAATCCTTCGTTGAATTTTCCTGCGCTCTCTAGTAGACCAAATATGATTTTATTACCGCGAAAATTTCCTAAAACTGTGATGGAATAAATATTTGGACGATAATCAGCAGTTGACTGGGATATGTTGGTTAAGCACGTGCATGTGTTCATAATATTGCTGGCAGGGTTTTAAATCGTTATAATGGTTTTCTGATAAATTTAATAAAGCGTGATAATTAAATTGTCTGATGATGGGATTATAAAATAATTGAATTCATTTATAAAATCCTCATATTGATGCGGTTTAATTATTTTCAGATTTCAAATGTGTATTATTTTATGGTATTAAATTAGATACACGCGCTCATAAATGAGAGAAGGTTTTCATACAATGTTCCAAAAATAGTATTCAGTGTTGTACCCAATAAATCAATATGATATATTCTTATTTTATCGTAGAGTCACAGGATAACCTTTTTGTAGGATATAATATTTGAATAACAATAAAATATTTAAATAGTGTGACTACGGTGCAGCGCAGCCTACGCCACACTTGTTAGTGTCCGTTGTACACTTGTACCCTGTTACATGCACTATGGAGGATATTTTTAACGCATCTTCACGTGCTCTGCGTTTTGCACAGTAGGTACTGACTACTGGATATCAGATAAATAATGACATTAAAATGATAATAATGAGTAAGACAAAATAAGCAATACGAAATAGATATGCCCCGATATTAAAGTGGATATCTGTTATTTATTATTTAAGTTTTATTTTATTCACAAACCTCATAGAAAGAACGAATCTTGATAGGAAAAACGAAAATATGAAGTTGATATACCAGGCACTTGACATATTTTCCATTCGAAGTTTTATTAAAAGAGTGTGTATACAAGTGAAGAATCCTGTTAAAAATTTGCAATTAGTCATTTAAAACGTACGTACATTTTGAATTTAGTAATCTATTGCGATAAATCAGAAATAGATTGAAAGAACATATTATACGCGATAATATATTAAGTTCATTGTACATATTGTTGACGAAAAAAGATGCTTGAGATTACACCAAATTTGTGCCAGTACTACAACACTTTATAAGATATATTGCACTTTTTGTTGGGAACATGTCACTATAAATTATTACAAGGCAATACAACCTACAAAACTGTTCGATACAGAATATGTGTGGTAAATTGGATTGTTTCACAAACATTGTGTGTTTTAAAATATATTTTGTTTTTATTATTTTTAAATTGAACACACTTAACAATTTTTTATTTGCCATTAGTAAAGATTAAGAAAACAAACAAAATTACATTTACATAGCATATAAAAACGTGAGCATTATCGATTACCAATCGTTAGGGTTTCAATAGATTGCCATATTTTTCTTGCTTAATGTCATTGTTATAATATTGTCATAACTATTTTTATAAAAATATCAAGGTTATGATTTGAGCAAACGTAACAAAGATTTAGGATGATTCAAATTTTAATTCGTTAATTATATTTTAATAACAATAAGACGCGTATCGTTAAAATTTGAATAAACCTTTTATCAAATTAAAACATAACGATAGGTTACGTGTTTTAATGGATGGAATATAAAAGATTAATATCATTATAAAAATACATTTCGGATATTAGAAGATATTTCAAAAAAATTATATTTTTTTGTTCTTCCAAGAGTTTTAATATAAAATATATGAAACCAGCCTTTACCATACATAGTGCATTGTGAGATACCTACATTTCGAAAGTTTCTGAAACTATTGCAGATGTTTCAAAAAGTTTATGTAAAAGTTTCAAACCCGTAAAAAAACCTCGTGTGCTTCGTGACAATGCAAGCTTCAACATCAGCTGATATTGTTGGAAAACTATACACCTTATGGATACAGTATAGTCTCCTACAAAATATCGTAAAACACTTTCGAAGTTTTTTCCTATTCAGAGTAATGGATATAAATGTAGCCTATGCCAACTTTTAAACTATAATATTGTGGGTGGTCAACAACTTGAATTGCAAACTATAAATTTGGATTTGATTCGAGATTGAAAAGATATTTAGATAAGAATTATTGATCGAGTTAGCGGTTATTTTGAAAAGTTCAATATTATTTTTTGCTATAAAGATCACAAATGATTAAATCACTTTTTTTATAATCGTCAAACCAAGAAAACGATAACTTTTAAGTCGAAACCAGGTTACTCAATTATTAAAACAAGAAGAAAAATTTACACATTTGTCTTTTTTTCTGCAAAAATAAATTTCTTCAAATAAACATATATAAATGAATACAGTTTAAAATATCCGTATGGTAACACAATTGAAAATAATAATAATAGTATTTATGGTCTGTGTCAAGGCGGATAGTACAACCAGTAGTAAATGCCCAAAAAAATGACATCATTATAAATGGATCAAATAGAATACACCAATAAATGATAGATATCAGAAAACTTTATGTAAAAACTTATCAAAGGATAAAAGGTTGGTACAAAAAAATAATTAGCGATGAACATAGACATACTAGACCTGCAATTCAGTACATTATTGCGGAATATTCGTGTTCCAACTTAACGCATTAATAATAACAATAATAATATTATGCTGTCTCACTCTATATCATTAAGATGATAGTGGTTATGCGCTGTCTAATAAACGGTCTCAACGGACGCTGGTTTAAAACTGGCTGTAAAATTTGATCGGCTGTAGGACCGATTTTTTCTTTGAATTACCTATCTAGTATATCTTTGGCGATGAATATAATGTTAACCAAATTGATATCATCATTGACAAATATTGATGAAACTTACAAATAGATATATTAAAAGATTATAGATTATTTTAAATTTAATTTTAATTAATAAACATTTCGTAATCTGAGTACATTTCTCAGAATAATTAATTAACTATTGTTGCAAAAAACTTTTTACTTCAATTATTAACGAATAAACAATCAAAACATATTATACCTAATACAATTCATAAACCTCTACTACCACTGCAACACTTCACACCACTCAACCGCTCCAGTAATCAAACTGACTCCACAAAGCGATAACATGCATAAAAAAGGAAGAAAAATAATTACACTAATTTTAACAATTATAGACCACAATTTTATTTTCAAGGTACTTAATACACATATTTCGTTAAAAATAATGATGTAATAGATTGTATAAGAAGCAAGTATTCATATTTCTTTAAAATATGAATCATTTTAATATTACAATACATACAACTGTATTTCCATTAATCGTTATCAGTTATCATTGATTATCACTATTAATAAAGAAAAAAATAAGTTTTTAACGCAATTTTGTTAATTGCATACTTAACAGTTAACAAATTTATTTGAAGTAGAGGGCTATTCTTATACTTACAGTAGCAAAGTAATATAAATAGGTTTATTATATGATTTGTTACTTAGTTGTTGACAGGGATGTTTACTTTATTTGAAGCATTTTAGAGATTGTATAGGTACATAATATTCCTCTACAAATAATAATAATTTTATTACTAGAGTGTCGTCAGAGTGTATAGTAACTAAGGTGTTGTATCTGGTGATTGATGAAGCTAGTTGGAATCGTCCAAAAAATATTTCCCATAGGAAGCTTCTCAATTTAAGGTACCCGAGCCACCAGTGCGACATCTCTCATAACACTTATATAGTGGTAGTTCAATTTTCTGGCAAAAACAAGAAGAAAACCCTTAAATAATGTAACACCACCAGGAATAAGATTTCATTCATTTTTTAGGTTTGTTTTCGTATATCAGATCTGAGAAAGTATTACTTTTTTGTAGCAAATTTTTCATACATCATAAAAAGAGTTATGTTCTATAAGTATTGTATGCTTTTTGGTTTTCATTATGGAATGTTCCATGAAATGCTAACTTTAATTAGTAAATTCTTAATGCAGCAACACAATTATGGATTCTACATTTTGATAATGAAAATATAATATTATTATTATTATATAGTAATATAATAATTCGGAAAAAGCAAGTAGAATATTTCACATAAATTATATAAATCAATTTTTATGTATGTAGTTGAGATTAGTAATCAGATGTTACGTATAATTGAAGAAAACAAAAATTGATGCCATGTAAATAAAAGGTAAATTACTTTTTCCAATAAACCTATGTATAACTAAGGTAATAACAAAGTAATTTGTGCCTGTTTTGTATTGACATTATTCTTTAATAAAATAAAAAATCATTGAACGTTCCTCTCACGTACCACCATGGGCTTAATTTTTGAAATAACATCGTTTAGAGCTTCGTCAAATTGGGAACATAAAACCATTTTTTTTAGAAAACATCAACATTGTTTTGAACATTGTGTTTACAGCAGTTGTACATTGTTCGGCGCCATACAAGTGATACTTCAAATCACTGATTTTATAAGATAAAACTGTTAGTCCAACAGAAATTTTGCTGTTTCTATTTTGTTATTTGTTCAAGTATTATTGATCAAGCTATTATTTATTGACATATTTTCTATCCCTACCACCATTCATTATTCTGTTACCAATTAAGTTAGCTATAAAACAAACATTTATCTGAATACTTTTTTGCATTGATATACAATCAAAATAAACATTTAAATTTCTTTTCGCCAATAAGCCAATATAATATATTGGTTCAAAATTGATACCTCTTTTTTTTAAAGTGCCACCTCAGGTTCCCCCGACGTCGGCTATCACTCTGGCGTAGGCTTTTCTTTCTCTGATGATTCATAGCCGGGACATCTGTAGTCTTTCTACACCACGTCTACCCTCTAGTGGTATAATATCAATATTTAGTAGTTCTTGGTGGCAAAATAATGTAAATTAAACTAGTTAAGATTGTTAACTGAGCGAAAATAAAATGATATTTACGTACTATTTCTAAATTATAAAGTAAATTAAGCTGTTTATGAACGAACACTATCTGCGGAAATTGGAGTAATTTGGATAGATTTTCATCTCTCTTTAACGCAATAATTCGGAATCGTTTCATATAACTATGTACTTTATTTCACCAGGTAACTATCTTCATTAACAATTAAGGGTCACATTACAATTGTATATATTTCTCTATTTGGAATCTTCATCGAAATTATGTGAAACCGATATTTGTTACTTAGATATTGCAGTCAATATCAACCCTGTAATGATAGTAACACTATTTCAACGGTGACATTTTGAACGCCGTTTTGTGGGAGATATAACCACAAGGCACAAGGCATACCTTAATCTAAATAGTTTTCAGTCCTAATCTTGACGAACTCATATCCTGCAGAGTTAAGTCATGTGATAATTTTCAATATTTTTATTTAAATCTATTACAAGTTAATAAAGTAGTCTATGCAACTTGAGTTTGAAAATTTAAGCTTAGAAAATGAATTTAACTTCAAAAGAAAGTTAAATAAAATTTACTTAAAACATAATAAATCAACAATGTGCAGTGATTTATTTTTATGTTATGAAAAATTTGTTTGTTTTAAGTGTGTAGCTGATTAATTAAAACAAAATAACAAATTAATCATATACTATGATTATCATCCACACTTTTGAGTATATGTGTTTAATTCCATCCTGTGGAGCACCCAGTAAAGAATTGGTCTCCCACTCATTTCCGTAAGTTTTCGAGTGTCCTGTAAAAGACAGGTGTTCGAAAAAATCGCTGAATTAAAGACATTTTGTGTCTTTAATTCAGCGATGAGGTTTGCCCCCTACCCTGAATGTCTTGATTTTATATTGGCACCGAGAGGACAGCATACATATTTATTTTATGCCGTTGGTCTGCTGGCTACGCCACTTGTGGGATATGCCATGATGGTATAGTAGTAGTATAGTTTAGTTAAGTGTTAAAAAAAATAAGTCAAATAATTCCATACAAAGTATCTAATAATAATATGTAACACACAATAGTATTTCATTTGAAGAAATGGATATACTCGAACTGAATATAAGTCTTCCAACATTTTAAAAAATAAAGTGCCTCAGGTTAATGCACTAGTATTTTTTCCACAATGTTGGGAAATCTTATTAAAAATATTGGACTCATCATGTTTCACGTCAGCCCCTTCCCCCACACAGCATTGCAAGGATAGGAGATGATAATCCTGTAAGAACGAACCTGGTTGACAAGTCTATTACTCGGCAGGAGAGCCTTATGATTTATGCTTCACGGATCGCCTGGACAGGTGAGAATGAGGACAACAAGGAGAGAGGATCGAAGAAAAATCAAAACAAACTTTATATAAAAAACGATAAAACAGTATTTTATTCAGCAAAATATTTTCAGTATATTTTATCATAATAATTCTGATAAATAAGCAGTATGGAAACTCTTCACTGATATTTTATGATGTATTTGCTTTAGATTTTCATAAATTATTTGGATTCTATTTGGTATTTTAAGTCTTTTATTTCATTTGATGTATTGATATCCAATTTAGCACAGCATTCGGAGATATTTTGTGAATACGTAAATTAATATGTGCGATTTGTTCGTTGAGTAGGTTCTATTTCAACATTTTGAAAGATTCCGTACACTTTGTACGGTACATATCGCATCTACTTTGCTTTTATCACGGTTGGAATTTATTTGGTAGAAATTCTAATGTCAATCCTGTCAACCTTCATAGCACAATTTTTTTGTGTATTATTTGCGTGTGAATTATATAAATATTCTTTAATATCAATATCGTTAATACTTTACTTAAATTTTAATGATCAATTGATTTTTGTAATTGAAATAAAATAAAGTGTGTAATGAAGATATTATTTACTGTTTTTATAGTTCTTTTATAATGATAAGAATGCTACCACTTGAAAATATAATACTATTTTTCAAACAAAACTTTATTCCTCACTTTTTAGAAGAGAATAATCCCGTAAATCTAAATAAATGTTTAAAATGTAATCTAA
Organism: Athripsodes cinereus; assembly: GCA_947579605.1. Classification (NCBI taxonomy): domain Eukaryota; kingdom Metazoa; phylum Arthropoda; class Insecta; order Trichoptera; family Leptoceridae; genus Athripsodes; species Athripsodes cinereus. The sequence goes on from OX388315.1 coordinate 16,428,789, forward strand.
CTTTTGTCGAAAAATGTTTATTTTGTACTTGATTTGTGTTGTTTGAAGTGAAGACATTTTATATTAAAAAAAATATTAAAATTTATGGACAGTAAACAAAGCTTTAGTTTTTTTTTGTTCATGTCACGATAATCATAAAAAATATTGAGAAAATCGTAGAAAAATTAAAGTCTATTTTCTTTTTAATATAATTCATAAAATAGTTTCACAAGCTGAAGGAATATTTATACCAATTCATTATCACATTATTTTTCAATAAGTTGATACATATTCTTTATTTGTTTTGCAATAAAATTGTTATAATGAACGGAATCAGGAAATTGCCAATTTGCTTATTTAGGTGCCACGCCAGGTCTCTCCGATTGGCTGTCATTCTGGCCTCCTTGTTTTGTGCTAGTTGTAACTACTCCTTCAATCTTTGGATGCTTGCTCATTTTCTGATATTTCATGGTCAGGATTTTTTTCCTTCTTTCCACGCTACAATTTCATCAAGTATCTTCTTCTTATCTTTGGGCAATCATTAGTCCCACATGGTGATCTACATGCATAAAAAGTATAATAAATATTATTAGTTTTTATTTATGTAGATCGTCGGTAAGTATGTATATTATTTCTATCGTGAAAGTTTTTATAATAAAATTATTAATTAAAGTTCAACATTCTGTCATTTCATTAGTCACCAAAGTACAAAAAAATGGTAATGCTTTAATGAATTATTCATCAAAAGGACTATTCTTTTGCACTGCAACGTTCTAATGGCGCATGAAAATGTTTGTTCATATGTACATGTTGTACATAACATGAAATGCAGCAGGTACAAAGTTGAAATTCAATTGTAAGATGCATCGGATGAGAAAGGCGACGTTATCCTGTTGTACAAGCAGTAGATATTTAAATGTGTGTTGAGTTATGTATATAAAGTGAATTCTACCATACACATATTATGCAAGGTGCTTTTCTATGAATGTCTAATGTTGGAATAATACAATTCTAAGCCATATTCTTCACGTTTCAAATTATGTTATGCATACTATTTTACAAATTTATTTTTTCTAGCAACTTTTCAACCCATGTGAATTAAGGAGAATAAAATTATTTTTGATGTTTGTAATATACATTTGTAAGCTTCAGAAAACAATTTACAATAAAAATTAAGAATCAAAGATACTGTGTATCAAACACTTAACCGTTGTTAAAAATTTGATTATCAAACGTATAAAATTCTGTTTTATTGTAGGTGTTAAAATGATAAACTTTGCCGATATTAAAACTTCAACATATCATAAGCAACAGTGCAATGAAAAATTGTAATCCAACCAATGTTTTGCTTCTTCTTTACGTGACTAGATATCTATATAAATTTGTGATAAAAAGTATTTCACTCTTTTTTGTTTTTCGCCAGTATTCTAGATATATCAAAACGCAATTATTTTAGTAATACCTACCATTTTTTCCCCCATAATTTGTATTAGTTCACAACGTATTTTTATTATTTCATAAAATGTTTTAAAATTCACCAACAAGTTAAAGCTCTGTCCACATGAGAGGTCTATAAGAGGATTTGATGACACAAACAATCGGATCTTTATAAATTCGTATTAGAGGATTAAGGGGCAATCGGACGGAATACGTTTCTAGTAGTAAAAATTCTTTGGAAGGGGAAAACTATTTCTATGGATTATCTACGTATACAATATAAAGGATGGAAGCTTGTGTGTTAAAAAAAGCGTAACGCTGCGGTCGTTACGCAATATCAAAAGCGTATAATTTGAAATGAAAGTTGTCAATCGTTATCATAGTCATGAAGAAAATTTGAAATTTGGATTTTTACTAGATGGAATTCTCGCTGAAAATATTTCAAATTATATTAGAGTTCTGATTTCTAATAACTTGAAGAGTAAGTAATATAATATATTTGGAATAACCTTTATTGAGGTGTTCTTTAAAAAAAAATATTGCACCAACCTCTTAACGAAAACTAGACAGTTACTTATAGTGGGGTAGCAAGAAGTAGAATATGTTGGATGGGAAAAATAAAGGTTGAAGAGTAATTTAGAGAGTGGAGGAGCTGTTAACTTTTTCACATAACAGGAAGCTTTTCCAAAGTATAGTCGACGAAGAAAAAGGTAGAAAGACGAGAAGTTAACAATTTGAATTTGATTGACAATTAATTATTCAAAATTATGTATGTATAAATTATGTTGGTGTATCAGTGTAATGAATCAAAAGTTATAATTAATATCCTGTCAATTCAAATAAATTTCGCTAATAAGATTCGTCTGTATAAACTAACTTATTTTGTGTTTGTGTTAGGGGACACATCAATATAATATATTATGATTATTTACTAGACCAAAGTATTCTGTGGTTTTTATTTATACGATGAATTAATTTTTGTGACTTTAAGAAAAATAGTATTTTCAATTCCTAATGAGCGGTAGCTAGAAGATAAACTCACATTTTCTGTAATTGAAGATATGATACATATTTATGAAGGATATTAGTGTGTCTTTTGTGTCAGTATTGATTTGTATGACTTAATGATAGTATTTAAAAAAAATCTTAAGAATTATTTAATCATCATCAGTATTTCCATTTGCCTGTTGCTATTGTGGGATAGGCTAAAAAGATTGAGTGCTGTTAACTTCTCTCGTATTCAATGTGCTTTACACATGTCCAACATCCTATGGCATCTGGATTGAACCCTACAACACACTCATACATAACGAAACAAAAAAGCGTAACACATTTTGCATTTTAAGTTTGTATACCTACTTCTTAACTGAATAATCCATTTTAACTATAACCTTTGTTGGCATTTTAACTATTATTGACAGAAAATATTTGTAGAATCGTGAGACGGTCAAGTGACTTTTTTTGTGAAACATAAAAAATGAAACTTCTATAGGCAGACACAAAATTAGTGTCAGATTACTCGTCGTGAAACAAGACATACAAACAGTGCTATTTATTATTTCTTAGTATGTGCCTGATGTGTTGTTAATCCGAATATAATTTAATAACTACTTTGCCAGTCTATGTGACAGGAAATTGATCATTTCCGTACCCTAGGCAGGCTGCCCTGTGCTCTGCTGTAGGTACCCTGCTCTCACCTAGGATACCGACAGGAGGGACGGTGGCTTTAGAGGGAGTGGAATCAGGAAAGAAAATGATTATATGTACACACAAACAAATTATTTTACGATTCATATAATATTTCGCATAATTAAAGTTCACTAAACTTCGCGTACATTATATTCGGCTGGTCTGCTGGATACCTCACTTGTAGGCCATGCCGTGATGGTATAATAAGAGTTTGTAAATATTCATTAATTTAACCTAGTTATTACATTTGGGAACGCAAATTGGTAGTAAATGATTTATATTCAATGGATTTAGTATTAATTTTTTGCGTGTTATTATTAAAATGCTGATGTTGATCCCATGTGAAAGATAATGATATATAAAATATAGTTTTGAGACAGTTTTTCAGAATTTCATTTTTAAATTCTAATATTCTAATCTTGTTGTGAATATTATCACCTAAGTAATACTAAATCTATCTATTCTATCTATCTATTACCTCACGCCGTATCCCAAGTGGGGTAGGCAGAGAGAACAGAACGCCAATTAGATCTGTCCTTACATACTTCTTTCGCTTCCTCTACAGTCATACAATTTCTCATGCACGCACGTCGGTTTCTTTTACTCAAAACACGGCCGTCCTTGAGAATTTGATCTACATGTTCAAGCCATGTAGTTCTCGGACGCCCGCCCTTCCTCACACCCCTCCTTTCAGCCAAGTATATCCTCTTTGTCATTCTTTCCTCTTTCATTCGTTCCACATGACCAAACCATCTCAATTTATTTACACGCATTCTATCCACAACACTCCTCTTGCATCCACTCATTCTTCTAATATCCTCATTCCTCACTCTATCACGCAACGTTTTACCAACCATCCTCCTCAGCGATCTCATCTCCACAGCATTTATTGTTTAATACTAAATCATAATATAATTTATGTTTACATGCATCTATGATTTAGATTTGTATCATAATATCACTATAATATATTTGTCTGAATAATATGATGAAATTCATTATTTTTGTTGTCATCAGATTTTCTTCATACAATACAATATTTTATTAAATAAATAAGTGGGTACTTGCATAAGTTCTAAAGTATTGAATCTAATGCTTTTCTAATGCATCAGTGTACTTGTAGGTACTTTTCATTTTATTGTACTAGAACAGCTAAAACAATACCACTGGTCAACGTAAGAAGATATAGATAATATAAATATCCTATTTCAGATCGAAGGCACCTATGTATAAATGTGTATCTATTAGGTTTTTGTATGTACTAGTATGTCATAGGTAACAAGGAGTTTGTATATATCTGCTTGGTGAATTTTATTCAGTTCAATGGGCCGTGTTATGAAGTCTTATGGTGCGTGCTAGCAACAGTGGGCAATAAAAATAATTGTAAGAAATAGAGAATTGAAAATCCCTTAAAAATGTATTCGATTCTTTTCGTCTGTATTTATGTTTGTTTATATATGTTTTAACAATCTAAACACGTATTAATATTTGTCTGTAACAGGAGTTTTGACGAGACAAACAATAGAAAAACTATAGTGTCATTCAGCGACTTTTTTTTATCTCTGTTGTGTGTAATTATGAATAAGAAAATTATCCCACGTTTTACATATTAACAAAAAACTACGATATGGGTGGGACTATGTTTAAAATTTAGTTTTGTATTAAATAAATTAAAAATATTCATGGTTTGTTAAAGTATTGTTTTTTCATTTAATTGGTTTGTCATAAAACGAAGAAACAAATCAATGTCATTTAATTTGATACATAATGCCGAACGTAAAATTTATAACAAGGACCACTCTATCAAAAATATTTCTGTGAATTAATATAAAAATTAAATCATCATCATCATCATCATCGCCCTCAACGCTCCTCTCGGGAGCACAGGACAGAAACCAGCCTCCTCCATTCAGAGCGTCTCTGTGCCATTTTTTTTTTTTTTTTTAAAAAGATATATCTGGGTTTTGTTATAAACCCAAATACAACCTTATACACCTTTCACACTAAGCTAAAAGCTTGTGCCGTGAAAGGGGAGTTTGCCGTCACCTCTTCTCACGACATTCCTTGCGCTCTGATATCGTTGTCATAGGAACGGTGTATTGTGAAAGAGGGACGCCCGGGCCTACGGGACCCCTGCGGACGGAAGAACAATGCTCTTTTTGGCCAACTATCATTGGGCATTCTCAAAACATGTCCCAGCCAGGACCATCGTCTCTCTTGTATTACGGAGATTACAGGTCTCTGCTGGGTGCGCCGGCGCACAGCATCATTTGTAACATGTTCATACCACCTGACATCCAAAATCCTTCTAAGACACTTGTTTTCAAAGCTTAGTATCTTCCGCTCTTGAGCCTTGGTTAAGTGCCAAGACTCGCAGCCATATAGAAGGATTGGGATGATGCACGCATTGAACAAGCGACATTTTGTCCTGATGCTGAGTCCAGACGCCTTCCAAACTTTGTTCATGTTGTTGAAAGCCCCGCTAGCTGCTCCTATGCGGATTGGTAATTCCGACCGGAGATCACCCTCTGGCGTTATGGTTGCTCCCAGGTACCTGAATTTACTAACCTGAGATATTTGGGAATTGCCAACCATTAATGGGGTGTGAGTACTCGTGCATGTACTATTACATAAATAAAAAAATAAATATCTTGTGAATATTCTCGGTGTGTTCTCAAACTGCAGTTATTTATATCCTACTAGCTTAAATACCCGGCGTTGCACGGGAATACGGGAAATATATATAAAAAAAAAACAGTAAGTAGGTATATCGTTGCCGTGGAGGTGATCCAAGCCACACTTTTTTGAAAAATGGGTTTAGTATGCAGTTTTGTTCAGAAAACCACGGAGAACATAGTGGTGAAGAGAAATAAGTGATTTGATATTCCTAAAGGGCATTTTTGGAAGATTTTGAAGAGATGTTAAGTGTTTTTACAATCATTTCAAGTATGTTAGAGCATTTCACTAACGCATATAGGAACAAATAGTTCAATTAAATTATAGAAGTGAAAAGATCTAAGCCGCATAGCGCGTAACTTTCCAACAATTTTTTTACAGGTGGATCTTTCTCAGCCACAGTGGTGAAATAACCCAAGTGATAAATTCGTGTTTACTTCTAAAATATATAAATTCTTTAATATTTTGTTATTTATATTAGTGGAATATGTGATCAGGAATATTGTGTAAATTTTTTAGCGAAATCCATGCAAAAATAACTTAGTTATTGTAAGATTAGTATTTTCGGATGTAACAGCGTAACTTCAACACCCTTTTTCTCGGAATGTCTGTCTTGTGGGTTGGATCACTTCACATCCACGGCAACGATATATAAATAAAAATTATTTTATGTAGGCAGCAATAATTTTTGTATCAACTATATACACAGTGTCACATTAAAGTAGAGAACATATAATAGCATATATGTTAGTGAGACTAACAGTATATAAAATTATAACAATATACCTACATTACATACACATAAATACATACATACCATTACGCCGCTTTCCTCGCGGGGTAGACAGAAAGAATCGAGAGCCACTTCCTTCTATCCTTGCATACATCTTTCGCTTCCGTCACTGTCATACAATTCCTCATGCATGCTCTCCTGTTCAATGTGCTCAACACGTGACCGTCCTGTAGAATTTGATTTAAATGAGCTTGTCATCTTAACTTATTCACATTCATCCTTGTAATTACACCAACTTTCATTCCACATTCCTTTTGTATATTACTGTTACGCACACAATCTCTCAGACTTTTACTACACATCCTTTTCAGCTCATATTTATGTCAATTTTAAAAAAATGGGTATTGAAATCTTGAAGTTTGACATCCCACACGGCCATATTTCAATAAAAAAATGGGAAGTATCTACGTGGATAAAGGTACTAAAATCCTCTTCCCACTGTAAAATCTTGAAGTTTGACATCCCACACGGCCATATTTCAATAAAAAAAATGGGTAGGTACCTACGTGGATAAAAGTACTAAAATCCTTTTCCCACTGTAAAATCTTTAAGTTTGACATCCCACACGGCCATATTTCGATAAAAAAATGGGTAGGTACCTACGTGGATAAAAGTACTAAAATCCTTTTCCCACTGTAAAATCTTGAAGTTTGACATCCCACACGGCCATATTTCAATAAATAAAATGGGTAGGTACCTACGTGGATATAAGTACTAAAATCCTTTTCCCACTGTAAAATATTGAAACTTGACATCCCACACGGCCATATTTCAATAAAAAAATGGGAAGTATCTACGTGGATAAAGGTACTAAAATCCTCTTCCCACTGTAAAATCTTGAAGTTTGACATCCCACACGGCCATATTTCAATAAAAAAAATGGGTAGGTACCTACGTGGATAAAAGTACTAAAATCCTTTTCCCACTGTAAAATCTTGAAGTTTGACATCCCACACGGCCATATTTCGATAAAAAAATGGGTAGGTACCTACGTGGATAAAAGTACTAAAATCCTTTTCCCACTGTAAAATCTTGAAGTTTGACATCCCACACGGCCATATTTCGATAAAAAAATGGGTAGGTACCTACGTGGATAAAAGTACTAAAATCCTTTTCCCACTGTAAAATCTTGAAGTTTGACATCCCACACGGCCATATTTCAATAAATAAAATGGGTAGGTACCTACGTGGATATAAGTACTAAAATCCTTTTCCCACTGTAAAATATTGAAACTTGACATCCCACACGGCCATATTTCAATAAATAAAATGGGTAGGTACCTACGTGGATAAAAGTACTGAAATCCTTTTCCCACTGTAAAATATTGAAACTTGACATCCCACACGGCCATATTTCAATAAAAAAATGGGTAGGTACCTACGTGGATAAAAGTACTGAAAACCTTTTCCCACTGTAAAATCTTGAAGTTTGCATCCCACACGGCCATATTTCGATAAAAAAATGGGTAGGTACCTACGTGGATAAAAGTACTAAAATCCTTTTCCCACTGTAAAATCTTGAAGTTTGACATCCCACACGGCCATATTTCACGGATAAAAGTACTGAAAACCTTTTCCCTCAGTAAAAGCATGAAGATTGACATCCCACACGACCATATTTCAATAAATAAAATAGGTAGGTACCTACGTGGATAAAAGTAGTAAAATCCTCTTCCCACTGTAAAATCTTGAAGTTTGACATCCCACTCGGCCATATTTCAATAAAAAAATATGTAGGTACCTACGTGGACAAAAGTACTGAAATCCTTTTCCCACTGTAAAATCATGAAGTTTGACATCCCACACGGCCATATTTCGATAAAAAAAAATGGGTAGGTACCTATGTGGATAAAAGTACTAAAATCCTTTTCCCACTGTAAAATCTTGAAGTTTGACATCCCACACGGCCATATTTCAATAAATAAAATGGGTAGGTACCTACGTGGATAAAAGTACCGAAATCCTTTTCCCACTGTAAAATCTTGAAGTTTGACATCCCACACGGCCATATTTCACGGATAAAAGTATTGAAAACCTTTTCCCTCAGTAAAAGCTTGAAGATTGACATCCCACACGGCCATATTTCAATAAATAAAATAGGTAGGTACCTACGTGGATAAAAGTAGTAAAATCCTCTTCCCACTGTAAAATCTTGAAGTTTGACATCCCACTCGGCCATATTTCAATAAAAAAATATGTAGGTACCAACGTGGACAAAAGTACTGAAATCCTTTTCCCACTGTAAAATCTTGAAGTTTGACATCCCACACGGCCATATTTCGATAAAAAAAATGGGTAGGTACCTACGTGGATAAAAGTACTAAAATCCTTTTCCCACTGTAAAATCTTGAAGTTTGACATCCCACACGGCCATATTTCGATAAAAAAATGGGTAGGTACCTACGTGGATAAAAGTACTAAAATCCTTTTCCCATTGTAAAATCTTGAAGTTTGACATCCCACACGGCCATATTTCAATAAATAAAATGGGTAGGTACCTACGTGGATAAAAGTACTAAAATCCTTTTCCCACTGTAAAATCTTGAAGTTTGACATCCCACACGGCCATATTTCGATAAAAAAATGGGTAGGTACCTACGTGGATAAAAGTACTAAAATCCTTTTCCCACTGTAAAATCTTGAAGTTTGACATCCCACACGGCCATATTTCGATAAAAAAATGGGTAGGTACCTACGTGGATAAAAGTACTAAAATCCTTTTCCCACTGTAAAATCTTGAAGTTTGACATCCCACACGGCCATATTTCAATAAATAAAATGGGTAGGTACCTACGTGGATAAAAGTACCGAAATCCTTTTCCCACTGTAAAATCTTGAAGTTTGACATCCCACACGGCCATATTTCAATAAAAAAATGGGTAGGTACCTACGTGGATAAAAGTACCGAAATCCTTTTCCCACTGTTAAATCTTGAAGTTTGACATCCCACACGGCCATATTTCAATAAATAAAATGGGTAAGTACCTATGTGGATAAAAGTACTGAAATCCTTTTCCCACTGTAAAATCTTGAAGTTTGACATCCCACACGGCCATATTTCAATAAAAAAAAATGGGTAGGTACCTACGTGGATAAAAGTACTAAAAAAATATATGTATATATACATACATGGGTACCTATAAGGAAAACAGTTCTTAAAAAGGAACGAAACAATTAATGTTTCCTGTATAGGCATTCCCTCCCTGTATTCCCAAAAGAAACCTTGATGAATGAATGTACATTCTTCAATATTCTGAAGTATTATATTTTTAATTGAAATACTTCCATCAGATTTTTTTTAAAGACTCATGAAAATATTAGGTCAAAATAAATACTTATCGTTGATTGAGAAAAGTACCTACCTGTGTATTTATTGGTAAACGCATACCTACAATATTGTCTATGAATTTCATAATTCCATTTTCACAATTATTTTTCTTTGTTTTTTTTTCTCATGTGTCATATTTAGTCTGTCATATGTGGTCTATGAAATTGAATGAAAATATGCCGAAATTATGCAATTCTAATTTACACAAATTAGTAGTTTTCATGATGTGCAAGCATGATGTTTTAAAACCAAAATAATCTCCAAGCTTTAAGATTCAGTTTTGTTGTATTTTTTATCACTTCCATTTTGAAATTAATTCAATATGATGAAAATGTTTTGTCTACGATTTCGGCAATCAGGAAGTCAAATTTTCATTCATTACCTCATTAAAATGTTGATATCTTTGTCAATAAATAAGATATTTGAAATATTTTTGGCCTGGGGTCTGTGATTATGTATAGAGTTTATTATTCAACATGCCTTTCCTAAATTAGGGATATGTACGGGCTCAAATATTTGTGCCGATTCCCACAAATACTAAGAAATAATAAAGGTCTACTATATTTTTGAAATCTGAGGCTTAAAAGCATTTCAAAATAAGTCAAAATTTTCATCTTTCCACACAAAGCATAAAGGGAACATTAAAATAGAAGAACAATACATACCTTCTCCTTTTTTGTAATTAAGATACTTTGCAAAGATATAAATCATGTCATGTCACATCAAAAAATATAACCAGAACGTAATCATTGCAAAAAAATAATGGATACTCACCTATTTTTTCTTAATTTCCTATTCAACTACATATTTTATAAAATATCATAGGAAAAGAGAAAGTTTTATTATGTTAATTCATTTATTGCATCAAAAATTCATAAAACAACTACTCGATCAACCTTCAAGATTTTCCTGGGAACGAAGAGAAGAGAATACAGTCTTTTCCGTTCAGATTCTTTGCAATGATTGTCACTTCTTCCCACGACATTCCTAAAGCCATAATGTCATTGTCATTAATTTATTATCAATTTAATTTCTAATTTCTTAATCATTAATTTCATCATTGAAAAATGAGCATCCAGATCGCAATGCACCGTTTTGTGTTTCTGCAAAAAAATATACTGTTAACTCTTTAGTAATAAAAATGTAAAGCAGGTTTAATAGATTAGATAGAAAAATTAATTAGATAGAAAACGTAAATTAATTCTCACCTGATGTTAAATTAAATATTGAACGTACTTTTTGACACATCGTTCATTAATCGCCATTTTGGAATGTTATAATGACACAAATAATTGCCAGACGAATAAATATTGTTTTTGGCTTTTCAATTAGCACGTGCTTAATATTTTTAAATTGGATTATTTACGCAAAATATATTTTAAATGTGTTTATTTGCACGAAATTAAAAATATTTTAAATGTTTTTATTTGCATGAACTTAAAAAAAGTCTGATTGTGCTTATTTTTTACAAATTAATCATAAATATTTATAGTACTTTTCATAATTAATTTTAATATGGCAATATCTTATGGCACACAATTTTGGCGGTAAAGAACATTTTCGCACTCTTTCAAACTCACGCAAAAAACGTATTTTTTATCTCATTCACACTTTTTTTTTACACTCTTTTTTGCTGTTTTTCTCGCTTCTTTAAAAGAAAGTACGGCATTTAGTGGGTTTTTATTTGAAATAGATACCTCATCTTGTAATGGTCAGGTCAATGGAACGCAAATTCCTTGAAATGGGCGAGTATAGCCCGGTCTTCGTTAGTATGTAAATTCAAAAATCATTTTTATAAGATATAAGGATAAGGATAAGGATTTATGTAAATGCATTTTTACTATTATATTAATCCCAGTATTATTACGTGAGCGATGCCGGGTCAAAAGTAAGAATAAAATATAGAAGAGCCACTATCAAATTAACCTAGTATTATATAGATAATAAATTACATATCCATTTCCCCGATGTATATTATTATGAAAACGGATATACAATTACTTTGTAACTCAATAAATTACCTCCTATTAGGTACAAAATGATCTTGTTTATTTCCTAAATAGAGTTCGATAACCTTCATTGTATTCTCTACTAAATAGAGAAGGATAATAAAAGAAATGCAAAAGAAAATATATAGCAAATTACATGAATTACTGGTGAAGAAATTATCATTTTTTTTATTCTAAAGCATCTTATAAAAAGCAGATAAAGCATCACGAACGAAACATTTAACATATGCCATCTATTCTGATTTTTTTGATTTTCTATTGGCACAGAGAAGGAAAAATTTGAACGGTAATAATATGCTGGTATTTTTGTGGCTACCTTCTTCTGAAAAATTCCGTGATAGTATAGATGATAGAGTAAGTGGATTTAATGACTGTTCAACACAACAAAAGTGCTAATCACGTGTAAATCATAAATTAGTACGATTATGTTTATAATATATGTAAAGCATGTGTACTTTATCGTGATACGATTTTTAGATTATGTCATGATTTTTTCTGAAACTTATATAATCGTCGAAGAAGGAGAGTCGAATTATGAAGGTTATATAAGGAATATATACATATCATGTCGTGTGGTGGAAAGTTAGGTGGGCTACATTTTGTATAATTTCTACGACCAATATTTGAAGAAGTGGCGAATAAATTATAGCCATTAATAATAATGATAATACTTAGGTATCTCTTCGTGATTCCTATTATATTATTCAATATGGTTATATATGTAAGGTAACATTATCGTCATGAATTCACTTTCATATAATCAGAATTATTGTTTAAAGTTGATAGCTATACATAATATCTATTCCTGAACATCTTTACTTTCTTGTCCTTTATATATTATGTCTATATTGTATCGCGATATAATACTAATCTTCATATAAATATTTTAGACGGTTTTTAAGTAGGTATACGTGTTTGTATATCTTTTATAGCAACCTTAACTTGAATAAAATGAAGAAACTAATTGACTCCATATGTTTAGTGAATTTACTAAGGCATATTACATCTCAAATTCAGTGATAAGGTTTGCCACCCATCTTGAATGTCTTAAATTTTTATTGGCACAGAGAAGGTTGGCATTTTATTTCGTGCAGCTGTTCTGCTGGCCACCCCACTTGTGGCATATACCGTGATGGTGTAGTAGATATTAATCTCATTTTTTTTATTAATAAACTATTATTTACTTGAAATCAATAAATATAACTAAAATTGAATAGGTACGAGGCATGCCTTTTAAGTTTTGTCGTTTGAAGAAAAAAACACAACTAGAACCTTATAGTACTTTTTATTGTTTTTCAAAGTATTCACCACGTAGCTTAATACACTTTTCCATTCGCTCAAACCAGTTATTATAACATTTATTCCACTCTAAAGTGGGGGTGTTCAAAATGGCTGACTTGAAAGCGTCGACTGCTTCTTCACCGGACTGGAACCTTTGACCACGAAGACTTTTCTTAATTTTAGGAAATGTAAAGAAATCGTTAGGGCTTAGGTCAGGACTGTATGGAGGATGGTCAAGAATTTCTACTTTTTTCTGCTTCAAATACTCAATTGTTTGCCGAGCGCTGTGTGAGCTTGCGTTGTCGTGGTGCAGGATGATGCGTCGCTTTGAGTTAGATTTTCGAAGTTCGGCGATGACTTGTGGTAAAAAAACTGTGGTATACCACTCTGCGTTAACCGTTCTACGATCTTCAAGTGCAATAGTCGCCACATGGCCGGTTTTTCCAACGAACGTGGCCACCATCTTCTTTGAAGTGCTTCGAGAACGAACAACTTTAGTCGGCTTTGGCTCGTCTTGAAAGACCCAGATTGTAGATTGTTGTTTGGAATCAGGATCGTAGGCATAGATCCAAGATTCGTCACCACTGATGATGTCGTAGACGTGATTTGACTCTCCTCGGTTGAACCTTTCCAGAGTTTTCTTACACCATCTGACGCGGGCCGCCTTGTGATCGTCGGAAAGCAGATGCGGTATCCAATGGCAAACTAGCTTTCTCACACCAAGCGCTTCATGCAAGATCTTCTGAATGGTTGTCCCTGAGATGCCTAATAGAGCCTCTATCTCTCGATACGTCACATGACGATCTTCGAGAATTAGTTGTCTCACAGCAATGATGTTATCTTCAGTGAAGGCGGATTTTGGGCGTCCTTCGCGAGATTTGTCACTAACACTAGTATGTCCACGCTGGAATTCTAAATACCAGCGTTCGACAGTCCGCAGACATGGGGCTTCATCACTGAACACAGATGTTAGCTCTGCAAAACACTGAAGCCGTGTCAGGCCTCTTCTAAAGTTGTAGAAAATTATTGCACGAACATTTTCCTTAGAAAGATTCATTTTCGTACGTAACCTGACAGATTCCAGTCGACGCTGTGACTAAACAATAGCATTTATCCTAATACTTTCAACTGTTTTGAGATTCAAAATTTAAACACATTCGAATATAGAACAGTTCCAAATTCAAAATTGCCGGGAAATATGGAAACGACAGAACTTAAAAGGCATGCCTCGTAGGTACATACTCAATGAAATTCAATATTTAGTTATTATTTTAGACATTAGACACAGCGTTCCATTCTCTTTGCCTACCCCACTTGGGACACGGCGTGAGGTATAGTAGTATAGTTTAGTATTTTAGAATTCATATTAGGTTTTAAATTTGAAAAATAATATTGAAATATTTTAGCTTGGTGAATACATACTAAGTTAGATTTTTAAACAAAGATGATTTTAAAGGTGTAAAGTTTGTTAAAATGTGTGGTCATTTAAAAAAAATACAATATTTTTATTATCACAGAAAGCTACTCAAACAATTTCATACGAGTTCGTCGGTAGCCTGGAGGTAGAGTCTCGGTCTCGTGAATAAAGGGTCCGTGTTTCGATCCCAGGTGCCAGAAAACTTCCCTTTCACGACACAAGCTTTTACCTTACTGCGTAAGGTATATAAGGTTGTATTTGGGTTTATAACAAAAACCAGTTACATCTTTTGAAAAAAAATATTGTACTGTAAGGTATATAAGGTTGTATTTGGGTTTATAACAAAAACCAGTTACATCTTTTGAAAAAAAATATTGTACTGTTTTGTCACATAATATTTTACGTGATAGGTGCCATGATGTTTTCACCCTGAAGGCTGCGTTGCGAACTCTATACTCTGCGTCTATAATATTGACTGCAGTGCTGCCTATGATTTTTCTTAATAGATGTCAACGTAATAACTCAATCTTAGCAAAGCCGGGTTTATAATTAACAAACGAAATATATAAAAGAGGCAATTTGCATTTTGTTGAACGCGTGACTTGACATAATGTTACATTACAAGCTGGTTGGTGATAATGATAATGTAAGTGGAAAGCAAGAGCCAAGAGAGCTGATGTCTTTGTTAGGTCATATTTTTATAATTCGTGCCATTATCATGATTATTATAGCATCTTATAATTCAAGGGAATATTTTTCTTTTCGATATCTTTTTATTGAAGGAAATGAATGAAATGCCAAATATTCTTAATGTATTTCCATTGTGATAATAATAACGATCGAATGATTTGACACAGGCCAGATAAGGTCCATATGCTTATATTATTAATAAAAAATCAACCCAGTGAGGTTAGAGACCCTGGAAGCAGCAATAAACAGGGATCTCTGAAGAAAGTACCTAGTTGCAACGGATTCATGACCTAACTTAGGACAAAGGGAAGAATATACATGTATGGTTATGAAATCGGTTGGGAGAACCTAAATAAGATAACTACTGATGCTGTTGTCTCAAAACTTATCTTTTAATATGTATAGCAAATATATTTAATATATATAGTTCGTTCACAACAATATCACCCATAATGTTTGTGTATATTTTAGGACATCCAACTAAATTTTATGAAAAAATATTGTTGGGAATTCACTCATAAAATTTGGATTGACCTTAATAAATTATACTTACGAACAAAACAATACTTTTCAAATACCTGAGTCGAATGCAAACGCCAAAAATATTTTTCTCCCTTATCATTATTTTCAGCACATGTAACAAAATTAAATTAATGTATATTTATCTTGTTGACGTGGAAAGAGTTCAACGTTCTGTACTTGACAGAAGAAAACGAATGTAATCTTTTACGGTCTTCCTATATATCGATGTTTTTTTTCACATACATTTTTTTTGAAATCAAGCTAATATATAATTCAATGCTTCATGTAGTACTCTTTCGCTAACTATTTCTATTTTTTAAAATCTTGTATGAATTTTATTTTGATGATAATTCAGTGCTTGATTCAATAGAATTCGTCCCGAGAATTAAATATATCTACTTGTAACACGGATGATATTAATTTTCTCTTTTGATTCCATTCGATAGAAATGAAAATAATATGCGGTGTGATTTCCTTTGAGATTGACTGAACCCAATAACATAATTACAAAGGATATCAGCTGGCGCCAAATTTATATATGAGACCCACTGCTTATAAAATAATTCTGTCACATGACTTCTTATTAAAAGAATAATCACCTAGGTATTCAATATATGTATTGTCATTTTTTTATTGTGACGCATGTTGTTGGATGATAGCCGACCTCTGAAAGATTTTTTTTTATCGGCACTTATATTTATAGTTATTGTCTGTTTTGTGCCCTTTGTTATGAAATATGTAAATATAAAAATTGACATTCATTTTAAAAATTTGTTCGTATGTCTCACTCATACAGTACCATTAAAAACTTCTTAAAAAGATTAGCCACGTTTAAATTCAGAAAGTTGTCTATTCGATGTAGGTATATGAAAATATGAAATTTCTACTAATATTATTAAAATATTTGATCATATGACCTCTATACCGAGTTAGTTGGAAGACATCGCAGTCTAGCGATAAACTTGCCCTCTGTACATTGAAATGTATAACTGATATTTTTATGATACTTTGTATTGATTTGAAATAATGTAAGCAATGTACAGTGAAGAATACAATAAATAATTCTGTACCTGAGAGCCATTAGGACTTAAGTGCATTTTTGACAAAAATGCTAAAGTTACGAATAAAGCGAAAATAACACATAAGGCGTGAGTCTTAAGTACAGAAATGCTTAGGGTCTATGTAATAAGCTGTATATACTATATACATCTTATAACTAGTAAAATGTCGAGATTTTTTCGATTAAAAAATTGAATTCGAAAATTGCATTTTAGTACTTAAGACTAAATGGCTCTCAGGTACAGAATTATAATAAGCATTTTTTGACACGTGGTTCTCTTATTACTACTACTACTATCCTGTCACGGCACATCCTACAAGTAGGATAGCCAGCAGACTAGCCGCATGCAATAATTATTTGTTTGTTTCGTTATAAACTTAAGAGAAAAAAAATTCAAATATAATACTCTTTTGTTGAGAGCTTCACTTCTCAAAAGATTTCTTTCAAACACTTCAATATAAAATATATACTTGTAAATTGACTTAGTTGCCATCTTTAAAATATGTATCTAATTATTGCTGATTTTTTTCTAGTAGAATACGATTAGTCTATATAATAAAAATGAATGGATTCAACAAAAGAAAGCTTTTCTGCCCTGCTAAGTAAAAACACAGTAATTACCAAACACATATGTGTCAGAATCGCAAACCAAGCTTAAAACTACCTTTTGTGTGTATTTTTTCAAGTACCATTAAAAAAACATACCATTGTCGTCACAAATATCTAAGATATTCAATAATTTTTGAAATATGCTTCCTTTTAATGAGCTAATTTATAATAGATATTTGTGACAACTGTGGAAAGTTTGTTTTTTGATACTTGAAAAAATACACACAAAAAAATAGTTTTAAACTTGGTCTGCGATTCTGACACATATGTGTTTGGTAACAACTGTGTTTTTACTTAGCAGGGCAGTTTTTTCCTTAAGTTATTATTATGCATCTACTTATGCTTTACTGTCGACTCCTCAGTTCTGAGAATCGTGACCATAACTTGTAAAGGTGTAAATATTTTTTTTCCATGACCCCGATCCTTAGCCCTTCGCAACACCTCATGCACGGTTCCTCCGGTTGAATCCGTCATCTGGTGACTCCATCTCATTATTGCGCGTCCCCTTATTTTGTTACCTATACCCCCGGTCAGAACAAGCTTCTCCAGGTTATCTGACCCTCTTCAGGTGATGTGGCCAAATTACTGCAGGATACGGGGCATGAATACAGTGGACAGTTGTTCCTTTGAGTTCTTCTTAAGTATATGAAAATATCTATGAGGTATACGAGTATTTGCATTATTTACAATGATCGAAAATTACTGATAAAATAAAGAAAATTTTGCTGAAGATAGAGAT
This sequence comes from Athripsodes cinereus, assembly GCA_947579605.1. Taxonomy (NCBI): domain Eukaryota; kingdom Metazoa; phylum Arthropoda; class Insecta; order Trichoptera; family Leptoceridae; genus Athripsodes; species Athripsodes cinereus. The sequence continues at coordinate 16,447,018 of OX388315.1, forward strand.
AAGATAGTCGTTGTTATTATAACATTCATTATTATATTGTATGTATCGTTATTATCGCAAAATGAGCTTAGTTATCATTTTTAAAATGGGTAATTTGATTCTCTTTTCAAAATCTCTAAATCATGAATATAAATATTGACATCGTAAAGCTGTATGAAAGAGCTTTCTTCATGATGAGATCTCTACTTCATTACCGTGGAGGGTGCTTTCTATTACATTCCATTTGCAGTTAAAAATAATATCGTGAAATTATTTTTTCAGGATAATCCCCAAGAAGGGACTATAAAATCTAAAAATACTTCAATAAGTTTTAAGTATCAACCCTAATCATTGGTTATTATGAAAATTATTCAAGCGAAATGTATCGAGTTTTTTTTCTTCTGATGTATCAAAATTCAAAATTGAAATAAATTGAAATTTATTTGTATAATAATAAATTGTACGTTTTAATTGAATATCGTAAAGTAATTTCTACACTGTTACCTTTTTGTCTCATAACCATTGACCCAGATTTGAAGGAATATTATAAGGAGTAAGTACTTTATAATGGTTGACGAAAATCATAAGAATCTCGTGTATGAAGTAATGTTAAATTAGGCTTTCACATGAAGACAGAAGTACCTTTGAATACGACTGTTTAATGAGACATTTCAAATATGTTGCATACATACAATTTTCACATATTTTGGATAGATTTCTCTGGAATAGATCCTCCTTACATACTTAAAATACCATGGCAAGAGAAAGAACGGAGATATGAAATAAATAAAGAATTCTTTCAAAACGTGATAGGTAATAAAAATATGTTTTCACGAGAACATTATTAGATATACACATCAATGCGGTATCTTTGAGGAATTTAGATGGGGCAATTTTTCCACACAATCGATTTGAAAGGCTTATACAAGGCACTATCACATGCCGTCTGAACCCTTTAATGGTCCATTTATACACCTAGTTATGTATCTTCCCAGTATAAAATATTATAATATGATTGTTTTCTAAGATTAACTGTATTCTTTTTTATCTGTTTTCTCCCTTTGGTTTGGTTTTTCTATGTCTGCGAGTGAGCAGGAAACTTCAGAGTCATAACAATATGTATGGATAGTACAAAATGTATGAATAAAAGTAAATAATCATGGATTTGGAAAATCTTTTTTCGGTGTTAGTATAAACTTCAAACCAATAAGCTGAGAATGTATAATAAAACTGAAAGTATTGGTTTTATAACGTAAGTAGGTCGAAGTAAACTAAACAATGTTTCCTTATTTCTCCTTGAGGTGAAATTTCATGAATACGATTTAATACAAGTAAACAATATAATATATACGTAATTTAATCATTTTTTTAATATTGCAATTGTAATAAAACGAGTTTATCGTTACTTTTATTTTGTACCTATTATTTTTGACATTGTGTTAAATTTCCATATTCTTGTAATGCGATAAAATTTAATATCAACCAGCAACAAAAAATAATATAATACTTCTTTGTGTTAAAACGTATTAAATGTGGGTACCAAAGTTACCGTAAAAATCTTACTGTGATAAGTTAACAAATTTTTATTGATTAATTGCATTATAATTATTATTATTATTTACTTAAAAATGTCACCCTGCACTGAAACCATAACAGCCTCTGGCCATGGCGATCTCAAAAGAAAAAATCAAAAGAAAATCTAAAAAAAGTATCTACGATAGAAGGAAAAAATCACAACAGAGAAAAAAAGAGACATCATACAAAACAGCAACAAAACCAAAGGAGAGTCTTTATCCTGGGGGTCATTGCATGTTATGTTGAAATTATCAATATGAACATTCAAAGCATCAAATAATTTTATAGCCTTGCCGATGGGAGAATTTAGGATTATGTTTGTTCTGTTATCCGGTGGGTTAAAAAGTATACTGTTGTACGATATTGGGATTGTACTTCTGAAACCACTTAAGAGTTTAAAAAAATGTCTCGCACAAAATACATCTCGACGGTGCATCAACGTATCATATTCCAGGCATCTCAGTATGAATGCAGATGGAAGCATTTAAGGGTATTACCCAAATATGTAGAAGTACATCATTCTCAAGTATTACTTGTGAACTTTTTCCAGCATTAGAAATAGCCTCGCAAGGATTCTACATCACTGAAGCTGATTCTAAGATAGTACTTGGGTATTCAGCATTAACTGATTCCGAATTTTGCAGAATATAATAAATTATTCTTCTCGATTGTACGTAAGTATTTCTATTTTTGAGTGAGATGTCACATCATCTTAAAATTTATAATAAATTTATTTATGGGAGTTTCTTATGCAATTTTTTCAAATGATAATTTGGTGTAGGTGTGTATGATACGAACTACGTAATATATCATATGTATTACCAGAGAATATATATTTATTATTTACATTATACTTATCTTGAGAGATAATTCTGTATCAGCCGTATTCAGAACAAAAAATGATTATCATTGATTGCATCCATCGACATTAACTTCGTAACACTACATTTTTTTGTTGTTTATAAAATGAACACTTATTTCTTGTGTTGTAGGTACGTATAAAAAGGCTCGTTCGATTTCGTTGAGTCTGAGATTCGAGTCCGCAAAACCGGTCGTGCGCCATCATTTTAGGTGTATAGCTTCATTAGTAACACTACACAATTAAATATTATTCATTATTTTGTTTATATTTTCGGCATTAACTATATAACAATTTCTAGACATATTGATATGATTTTAGATGACTATGTATTAATTGTTATTTTGTGAGCATTATTCGCTACCGCGGTTTCGGTGGAGCGTCCACCATTAACGAGCGTTTATCTAAAAAGCTCACAAAATAACAATTAATACATAGTCATCTAAAATCATATAAATATTATTCATTATATCAAATTAAGAAAAACGATAACCTAGATAACCTATCTATTTCAATATAATAATTACTTTACCTTCGTTTAATGTAGTTTTGAAATAACCATCAAACAGATCTTATCAAAATGTCTGTTGATATTTTAAATGACAGAGTTAGAATTAATTGTAATTTTATGCATGTTATTCAGTCAGAGTAAGTAATAAAATAATCTTTCAATAAATGAATCGCTGTATATATGTGATGATCTCATTCTTTTTCTGTAAATGATAACTTGACAGTATAACATAAAGTAATTTAAAATAATACCTTCATAAAAATACTCTATGTTTTTGAGGAAAGTATTTAATAAACTTACCAGCCGTACAATTGATATAAGATAAGTTAAGTTATGTTAAACAGATAAGTTATGCTTAGGTAAGAGGGTATGCCAATGGGATAAATGCGTGAGATACTCGAAGGTTATTCGCAGCTGGTCGCTTAATTTTTGTCTGTTTTTTAAGGCTGTTAGCTGGAAACTGCATGATTTAGGCCCACGTCCCATCGGACAGTCTCCTTACTGGCAGTGTTTTTTCTTTTCTGGATTTCAGTGGTTACCTTCTTGCGTGGTAAGCCATTCTTCAAAAAATAATTTGGCCATGTTTTATGAATACGGTTGTAAGTATATTCGGTTAAAGGAATGTTGTAGTAATGATGTTAGATGTTCAGATATCAGAATCCTAAATACAAATTGAATTTATTATTAGACAGCTGAAATGAGGACTATTTTTGTAAGTTCTACCTAAATCCAAGGAGGTTTCTTAAATATCAAATATTTTTTTACAATCCATTCATACGCATTCCTCCATATTTCATTTATTTATAAGAAATACCTTGAAAAAAGTTTTGATATATTGTATACCTTTACTTTTCATAATATTTGAAATATTATTTGTAATCAAAATAGAAGATATGGTTTCTCTTAACTCTTTTTTTACTCTTCAAGCAAAAATCAAGAATTGTAAGATGATTGAATTCTGATTTTGTTGAAATGAAAATGTAATACTTTTGAGCACTCACGTATTTAGTTGAATGATTTTAATAATTTGATTTGATTACATTTCATATTTTTTTTGATACAGTTTGAAATATTTAGTCAACCTTCAAGAGGTGTTTTACTTTAAAAAAAATGCCCCCCATTTTGTTATTGGCGTTTTTTATGAAGTCTGATTCAATACAAATTTGGGATAGAATATTCTGTAATTTTCTTCTGGAAAGAGTTTTGAGCATTCTATTGCACATATTCATTAGATTTCAGTCAGAAGACAATCTAAACGAAGGGTGTTCTAATTGGCTTACCTACAATTTTAATGCCTATTATCTAATTTGTAAAGAGGAACCTCTTAAAAAATATATTCCTCATCTATGATATGGGTTTTTTGTGGTTTTCCCGATATCGCATAAACACAAATGCTGGAGATATTTTCTTAAAACCTGCCAAAAAAAGTTTTGTTTTATTTATTCATTACCAATGACTAACATTATCCCCACAATGATAATTATTATTATTTCTAATGTATTTGAATATAATTTTTTCACTTTACTTTAGCTTGATGATGAGAGCAGAAGTTTTTGAAATCCGGCTCGAAATTAATAAAGTCATTGTGAAACTACTAAATATAAGTGTTTTTTTTATTTCGTTAAGTAACCGGTAAAAAAGTGATTTTACTGTTTTCCATGAGTTTTCAAGCGTCCTGTAAAAGTCAGGTTTTCAAAAAATACAGACATTTTATATCTTCAATTCAGCGATGAAGGTTGCGATCCATCCATTATTTTTGTTCAAATTGCATCTTTATTACATGCAACTGATCTACTGGCCCCCACTTGTGGGATATGCCATGATAGCATAGTAGTAGATTGCACGAGAAAAATATTTTATGTGAGATTGTTGCCTCAAAACCGTGAGGTGAAAGTATCGTGAAAGATTTTTGATTTTTTTTTGTATATAGTGCGTCTATTGTTTTTCAAATTAAAAAGAAAACTATTTGAGTTGGAATGCTAAATGTCATGTCATATTAAAGGGAGGAATGCAGCAACCCTCATCCAGTTTGAAAACGTTGAACAGTTTGACACATTTCAAGCAACATACGGAGAATCCTACTCTATATGTTACTATGTAAGAATGTATTTGTCTAACAAAGGTCGCACACTGGGGTGAATTGAATGCTGGAAAACGTAAAGCGTTTAATGATAACACAATATTAAAAAAAAAACAATAAAAAAGTATTTAGTTACTCGCGAGGGTGTAACACACTATGTTATAGAGCGTACAAAGCATAGCAAAATATTATAAAACAATAATTTTGAAGGAATGCATATATTACATACATCTGATTAGAATAACGGGGTATGAATCTAACCATCGACTTACTTGCTTTTCTTGTCACAATCACATTGATTTCTGAGGAACTATTTCTAGAGTCTCTTTAGTTTATAATATGAAAACAACTATTGTGTACAGTGTCCCGAATGTTTTTCCAGTAAATACATTTTATATTAATTTCGTTGACTTTTGTATAAGTTAAACAATTTACAACATTTTGTAGTCGGAAATTTTCTGGTATGAATTATTACCTACATGTTGGAGAACTCAAAAAGCGTTATAAAAGTATGATATATTGATAAAGATTTCAATATTCCAACAAAGTTTGAACAAAGTATTTTAATACATATTGAATAACATATTATACATGTTATATAGAACACAAAGTTTTCCATATACTATTACTTAACGATCTGGTACATATGCAGTTCATATTATATACCTAATTTATGTAGGTGAGTTGAGTAAATATGTATGTAAGTTCTCCTGTTAATATATGCCTAAATAACAGGATTTATAGAACACGAATACTTGATAGCATGGAGAATCAAAATTAAAATAAAAAATTAGGAAGTCATAAAAATGGAGTTTATAATGAGTTGATTGTAAATTCTTTATTTATTGATATATTTTCTTATGTAGGATCATCAATATTTTTCAACCATCTCTGAAACTAAATAATCTTATGTAAATTATAAAGTATTTCAATCATTGGTGATCTTCGTGGCAAGAAGGTTTAGTCATTTATTATTCTATTTCAAGAATTACCTTTTAACAATATTGTTTATTGATTAATAATAATACCTACGTAATTAATACTTTTCTTACATGCAATTTTTTTTATTTATCCTTCAATATCTATTCTGTAAGAATAAAAAAATAGTATAAATATTCTTAACATACACAGTTCGTGTGGTGTTTGTAAAATGTTAAAAGTCTCGTAAAGATGGTATAACGGCTTTCTGAAACAGACATTTACACGTAAAATTTACTGGTGAGAAAGATAAGAAAATCGAAATATCATTTAAAAGAAATGACATTTTTCAGGAAATAACAAGTTTTCAACTACTGAAATGATAGTGTGGTGTGTTCAATTTTTGAGAAAATTATGTAGTTAGGCTTATAATAAGTGTTTTAATTTTAAAGTGTTGTTGCAGTCAATTTAACCGCAAGTGTTTCTTTCGTCGTTTTAGAGTGAAACTAAGTCAATCTTTCATTGCTGTTACTTATTAAAGGATTTTCACATTTTTTTTTTTTTTTTTGCCCATCGTTAAAACATTAATTTTTTTGTTGTACAAAAAGGAAATTTGTCCAATAGATGAAATGAGTCCGGTTAATTGCTTTCATGCGATGTCTGGATCTTATTGTTGACTCTTATAAAAAACTTGGTGCGTTAATGAATTGAATGAGTTCGTCGGTAGCCTGGAGGTAGAGTCTCGGCCTCCAGAACAAGGGGTCCGTGGTTCGATCCCAGGTGCCGGCAAACTCCCCTTTCACGGCACAAGCTTTTAGCTTAGTGTGAAAGGTGCATAAGGTTGTATTTGGGTTTATAACAAAACCCAGATATATCTTTTAAAAAAAAAAAAGAAAAAAAAAAAATATCGGATGTTAATATTAATTCAAATATAGTCATATTGGGGAAACCCTCAAAGCACGAGCACTGCTCAATTTTGAGGGTCAAATATGTAATAAATGTGCTTTTTTTTAGTAATAAGGTGTGTATATAATATTATTAAGTTGTAAATTTTACATAAATAAAAAATATTTGAATTTGAATTTGAATTTGGGGAAAAATATAAAGATATATACCAGGTAAATATGGTAAAAACCTGAATAAAATATTTCTTTCAATGGTATATAATTTAAAAATAATGAAAATATTGTATATTAAAATTAAGCCTCAAATGTTCGTTTTTGCGCTAGATGCAAATGTATGAAAATAACTGAACTAGATATGTAGTAGTATATCCCCTTTAGTGTACACATTTTTTGTTCAAATAGTAACAACTTTATTAATCCTTTTCCATATTTACAACTATCGTTGTGGTTTTAACGTGATTACATATTTTGTATTTGGTTTCAGTATTTTGTTCCTATATGTTTATTGTTATTTTTTAAAGTGGTTTGACTATTTAAATTGACGTAATCCTTAAATATGATTTTTTATTTATTCTTTACTGTACACTGAAAAAAGTAAATTAACACATAAATAAAAAACAATATCAATTTCAATTTCATATACAGAGGGCGATTTAGTCGCAGTTAGCCGCGATTTCTTCCAACTATATCGTCAGTTTTTATTGAAAATTGTACCCGTGAATATTCTCATATTTTAAGAATGTCCAATGATATTGAGTAAAATAAAGTTTTTCATATTAAGGAATGCTGATTCAGTTCAGAATTCACTTATTTTTGGTAAATGTATTTCTGAAAACGGTACCACAGCAATTTTATTAATTGATATGAAAAAAGGTTGTGTGAAGTAAAAGAATTTAATTTCGACTCGGTGTTATTAAAATGAATCGAAGGGCGAAAGAAACGAGAAAATAAACAATTTAGGGGATTAAAATTTGTATGCGATAAGAAATGCGTTGTAATGTACGAACTGTACTAAAAATACACAAAACATTTCAATTTGTTGGATTTTTATCAAATTGCAAACGGACATATCGATATTGTTTTTCCTGTTCGCCGAGATTAAACAAAACATTCCTGGAAATGTGAGTATGTTATGATTCTATCATTACATATATAATTGTTTTTCATATCCTTGTGATAAACAATGTAAAAATATTCATGGGAAAATCGACAGATTAATATAGGTACTTATGTATTTCCTCGATGTGTTTTGTTTCAGAAATTCAATTTATATGAAATAAAATGTTGATGTTACTTGTTTATCAAAATATAGTGTTTAGCGTTAACTTTTTCATTTTTTTTAAATATACTCGTATACCTAGCACAAAAGCGCAAGGTTTAGAAATTATAACACCAGTTATTTCCTCCCTTATGGGGAGAGCAGAGAGACAATACTAAAATTACTTTGGGCGCCAGGTGTAGTCCCTGAAGGGGTACACCGAGAGAATTAAACAATAAACACTATGAACTATGAACACTTTTATTTACAACTTAACACTATTTACATATACCTATACATTGAAACCTTCTGAATACCATACTAAAAATATACCACAATGAAACTACTACACTGATCCTATAACCAATTAACCAACACTGAGTAACGCGGCAGAGAGGACGTCTCCAATCCCCGGATCTTTACTGCAGGACATGGAACTAAACAAGGAGGATCAGAGGAACACTGCTCCGTTGCGGACTCCGCTAGAGTCCCAACGACCAGCAGGTAAGGAATGCACCACCTAACCGTCCGTGAAGGCACAGCACGGCAGGTGACCAGCATATAGGTAGTGGTTTTGGGATGCTATACCTCACTAGGAAGAACAAGCATGTAGGAATGCACCACCTAACCGCCTGTGATGGCACAGCACGGCAGGTGACCAGCATATAGGTATAGGTATGAAAGGAATGCACCACCTAACTGCCTGTGATGGCACAGTACAGCAGGTGACCAGCATATAGGTATAGGGAGGACCTAGGCCCAGGATGGGCCGAGGCGATCTGCCGTTTGTATGAAGTGTTCCTGTTTATATACCCTTTCAGCAGTAAGGAACAGCTGATCGTAGCCTTGGTGGTGGATGTCACGATGGAGGGGGATGTACCTTGGCCTTGGACTCCGCCTTCCTATTTCCGGTTAGATTGTTCTGGAAGCTTCTAGAAGGTTCGCGAACATTCCGTCGATGAGACATCTATCGGCAAATCGGGTGACTAATAGACACTTCCTGTGTTTCGGTAGCGGCTGCTAGTTGAATCCGGCGGGTGATATTATTATTATGCCATATAAAAATTACGTGGTGTTACAGACTCCCCTTCTGGATCTGACGGCGCCCCGACGATGATCCAGCTTCTAAATGTAACACAATGTAACGTAATCGGGTGTCTCCCCTTACAGGCTGTCCTGCCAAATGTGTGGCAGGTTCCCCTGTTTACTGGAATCTGTTTGCTTCCGAGGTAGACTGATGGCATGGAGTTCCACTAGTTGATTAGCAGGCAATACTGCCAGTTTGATTGGCAGGTGGTTCTGCTCGATAAATAGACAGCTACTCCTGATGATACGGTGGCAGTTTCTTCTGTGGGATGATTGGTTGGTAGTCTTGCTGATCCGATGGCCGCTTCTCCTGGATGAGACGCAGCTTGGTTCCTCCCCTTGGATCAAAACCGCTTCAATTTGATATATACTATTCTCCTCCCCTTGGATCAGATTTGCTCCAATTAGATGAATACAAATCTCCTCCCCTTGGACAGAACGTACCCGTTGCTACGTCCTTGAGAAGTATGCGTTGTGTGCACCACTCTTACTGATGGATACCCATTCTTTAAGTGTCACTTTGCTGACGAGAGACATTCTGCTCTCGGGGTATTTATTCTTCAAATGCCGCATCCTTTGTGCCTGTTCGCAAGATCTGGCACAGGGCATAAACATCATCAGTGATGTGAGGTGTTGAACACAACACTTAATAACAACGCGAAACCGGAGAAGGAACACCTCTTCTACAAGATTTCATACACTATGAATTATTACATTTACATTACTAAAAAATGTTCTACAGATTATTTCTTGTTTTATACACAACTTCAAATTCGTTTATTTACAACTCTTAATGATTATTGAATATATAAACGGAAAATATTTTAATAAAAATCTTAACATTTTTACACTATTATATTATTTACATTGTCCCTTGCATATTTCTCAACTTTGATAAAGCAATTCAGCACTCTTGACAATTTGCACAACAATGGCGGACGGGTGTACTCTTTAAGTATTACGCGACATACTACTTTAATAATACTATTACTACATATCATTTACTTAACACAATCATATTATTATAGTTTCTGCCAAATCAATATCATATTATAATTATTTTATCCATAATCAATTTGATATTATTATTTTTAATATTATTGTCACATGGCATGTTTGCTTCGCTTGCAAAAAGATGAAACCATTTTACTATGTGCAAGACGATACATTCATAATAATTTTACATATTGTTCATCATACCTGTCTCAAAGTGTGCAATGTAACACCTCTATAATACTTCTGCAAAGCACAAGATTACACACTGTCACGCATTTTATCAAAACATAGTATAAATATTTGTATACAGTCTATTATGAATATTTTGAGTTAAAGTTTACAAGGATTGTTATTTTCTTGTACAAAATTATTTAAATATAATATATTTAGTACGTACTTTTGCAACATATTTTATAATACAATGATTTTACTGTGAACCGTTGTGGATTCAAAATATACAACACAACTTATAAACAGTTTATTCATGGAGGTAGCTAATATAAGCACATTGCACCGACATAGTTCTTATGAAAAACTCTTTCACTGTGTACCGTAAGTGTTCGATGAGTGCCTACAGTACAACTATGATTATTTACACACTTAACTATTATAATTATTTATAAACACTATAGCAAACGACTACATATAAGTTTGCATAATACAGTTCAATAACATTTATCACTATTGAGCACTATTATAATTGTTTTTACAAATATTATCAAAAGTTTTTTTTCCTTTTTAAGAAAACACTTTCACAGATTTTTGAAGTACAGTATAACTACGATTGTTCACTTACCACTTTCAATAGTTCAGGGTCGTTTTCGTGCCACGAGTTGGGCCGCCATTTATAACACCAGTTATTTCCTCCCTTATGGGGAGAGCAGAGAGACAATACTAAAATTACTTTGGGCGCCAGGTGTAGTCCCTGAAGGGGTACACCGAGAGAATTAAACAATAAACACTATGAACTATGAACACTTTTATTTACAACTTAACACTATTTACATATACCTATACATTGAAACCTTCTGAATACCATACTAAAAATATACCACAATGAAACTACTACACTGATCCTATAACCAATTAACCAACACTGAGTAACGCGGCAGAGAGGACGTCTCCAATCCCCGGATCTTTACTGCAGGACATGGAACTAAACAAGGAGGATCAGAGGAACACTGCTCCGTTGCGGACTCCGCTAGAGTCCCAACGACCAGCAGGTAAGGAATGCACCACCTAACCGTCCGTGAAGGCACAGCACGGCAGGTGACCAGCATATAGGTAGTGGTTTTGGGATGCTATACCTCACTAGGAAGAACAAGCATGTAGGAATGCACCACCTAACCGCCTGTGATGGCACAGCACGGCAGGTGACCAGCATATAGGTATAGGTATGAAAGGAATGCACCACCTAACTGCCTGTGATGGCACAGTACAGCAGGTGACCAGCATATAGGTATAGGGAGGACCTAGGCCCAGGATGGGCCGAGGCGATCTGCCGTTTGTATGAAGTGTTCCTGTTTATATACCCTTTCAGCAGTAAGGAACAGCTGATCGTAGCCTTGGTGGTGGATGTCACGATGGAGGGGGATGTACCTTGGCCTTGGACTCCGCCTTCCTATTTCCGGTTAGATTGTTCTGGAAGCTTCTAGAAGGTTCGCGAACATTCCGTCGATGAGACATCTATCGGCAAATCGGGTGACTAATAGACACTTCCTGTGTTTCGGTAGCGGCTGCTAGTTGAATCCGGCGGGTGATATTATTATTATGCCATATAAAAATTACGTGGTGTTACAAAATCGATTTTATTTTTGATTCAAAATGGTAAATAATGTATGAAAATTTTACATATAATTGATTTGGCCTTAGTACTGAAAAAGGCGCCTAAACCGTCAAGTAATCTATCTCCATTAAAAGTCGTAGAGAATTAGGTACATCCAAAATTCTGTCAATATTTCAAACTTTATCAATTTATTCATTTATGCCATCACAAAATTTTCCGTAAGTGAGGTTACCAACGGTTAAATACGTGGTATTTTGCGAATTCTCCCCCAATTTAAGGAAAATCTAGAACTTACATTAAAGAATGGGAAACCTATGCTTTGCCGGAGACTCCACGAAATTATATCTACTCTATCAATATACGATAAAAATAGGATGGTAGCCGTAGTCGATCTGAATATTTTTACAACGATAATCCCACAGAAAATATTACTATCTATTTGGATGAAAATATTTGTATGTATATAAATAACACAGAGTATAGACTAATTTCAAACATCTCGTTTCTATTTGAAGTTTCCATTACCCAAGTCTACGAGTATTTCGTTGACAATGTATTAATGTTCTTCAGACCAGAACATTAAGTAGGTAGTTGTATGAAATGGAGTTGGGAAAGAAAAGAAAATCTTGGCATTTTTGGAATAAGTATTAAATATTTATATAGCCATTTTTCATGAAGGATTTCACTATGTTTTGTAGTTATTTTTATTATTTTATTTTGAGAACATTTTTTCACCAGCAGACGTGATGCAGAGAGCTTTGATCTCTTATATTCTATTGTGTCATGAGAAATGAAAAGAATGTCCCTTAGGTAGAAAGTATTTTTGTTTAAACCCCGTGGTATGAATGTCTTCAGTGTAATAATAATACATACTTATATAGTAACATCTTACAATTGCAGGTTTTCATACTTAACTACAACATGCAATGGATTCTTAGAATATTGAAAAGCTATTGAAAAATTTGTAATCTCTTTAACACAGGAGAGACAATGCTTCTGGCTGGGTCAAGCTTTGAAAATGCCCAATGAAAAGTGTTAAAAATAGTTTTCGTCTACAAAGTTTTTGTTTACTTGAGTGTATCGCTTTCACAACATACCGTTCTTATGACAATGACAATAATAGGTATGTATATTTATTGTAGGATTGTATTTGTTTTAAATGTATACTTGTGTAAATTTGTGTGTAAAAAAATGTATAGAATAAATAAATAAATAGAAGGGTTTAGTTTCTATCCTTTGTTCCCGGAGGAAAAATTTTGGACGGTACTCAAGTGGTTAATTAATATAATTTTCTATTTCCGCATACCATTACGATATTTTCCTTGTAGAGTGAGAAAATGGAATTAAATGCCACGCATTCCAATCGTTACATATTACGTTCTTTCCTTTTGTCATACCAATTCATAATATAGTTTAGCACACGTGCTTAGTACGTAGTAACTTTGAATAGTCTTTCCCCAAACCATTTACTTTATCTGCCTGGACAATATACTGGAAGATTCAAACAACGTAAATGAAAAACCAATAAAACCAATATAGCATATTATGCTTCATACTTTGCACAGATTAACCAATGTGAACAAGAAGTCAAACTCGAAAAATTTTATGAAATGATTTTATTTAAAAAATATAATCAGGCATTGTTTTTTTTTTTAATGTAACCAAGTGTATTGAATTGGATAATTTTATATTGTTTTTGTTTTTATGTGTATCCTTTTAGCTGCTTTAATCAAATAAAGAGTAGGAAAATTAAGGGCGATAAAGTTTTATCTATTCATTTAATTTAATGAGAAATATTTGAATTATATACTTATTTATTCTTAACTCTACAAAGACTACATTTTTTTATAACAGTTATACAAATTCTATTTTCTTCTATTTGTTTTTTTATTGAGAGAGACATCTTTCCTCTTGTAAAGACATTGTCAATCTAAAAGACGAAATATATTACTTCTATACACAAACATAAGACGAAAGACGTATTTTTCAATATAAAACATGTATTAGAACAAATATATTTGTTGTATTCAATTTCATTTTGGAATTCTACTACCTAAACACCGATACAGTGAATGAAAAAAATACATTTTTATTAATAAAAAAAAACATTTGAAATTTTTTTTTTCCATATTTGTCAAAATATTATTTATTTATTTATTTATTCATTAACAATTCACGGCGCTAGCATTTTACATGTTATATATTTACATACATAGTTCATATGATGTATACACAAATATAGAAAATTAAGACACAACAATCATAATAAAAAGAACAATACAATTATTAGTATCACAGCATAAGTTATGAATGGAGAAAAAAAAGTCAATGGATCACAAGTCAGTTCGATAGTAGGTTATATTATCAAATTTTCAATAAACGAGTTTTATGAGATTATTTCAAACAAAAATAAATGGGGAAAAAATAATATTATGTTTATTATTGGGTATACTCGTAATGTAGAAAAAATAAAGACATTATGTAGGTAGTAGAAAATTCTATCATTCGCCGAATTTAAAAATCTGGCACGCTATATTCTGTTTAATCTGCAATGTTAATAAGAAATAATATCATAAATGGGAGAGCCTCACCATAATTTATTTCTAAATACATACATAGGTAGTTGTTGCTTTTATAATATTATTATAAGTAGGAACATGTTAATAGAGAATGAGAGAGAGAGGGATATGTTTCATTCCACGAGAATTTATTGCTGATTAAGCCGTCTTCTCTTTAGGATTATAATATATACAATAGCGAATATATGAAAACGGTTTTTAGATTACCGTACGTATTTTATTTATCTTTTTATTTTTAATAATAATATTATTATTAATCCTATCTTTGTATGAAATATGTTTATTATGTAGAAGAATTTTGTAATGTGTTTTACAAAAAATAAGATTATTTGTATATATTATTACCTGATTATAATCTATCACGAGTAGTTATTATAAAAAAAAAACATGATAAAATAATTATACAAAAGGTGGGTTTATAGGCTAACGGCATCTCCAACAACCGACCAATATTGTAAAATTTTAATACAAAATTTCGTCCTTAAACTGCTGTTCGACAACTGCTTTTTTTGTTCATTAATAATAATAATAAGATTAAGAAAATAACAAAATAAAATCATAAATAAATAAACATATACATATATAATAAGGAAAAGGGAGAGGTGCGATGGATTATTGAGAAAAAGATACGAGAATAAGATTTTACACCTACTAGCTTTTATAACCCAGCATCGCTCGGGGGTTAATCAATGAATGACCGAGCAAATACTTAAGTTAAAATGACATAGGTACTCTTCTTGAAATAAAAGGAGTTATTGCTTACGTGGAAAAAATAGGTACTAAATACTTCTTGCCAATGAAAAAAATTTATATAAAAGTTTTATATTTGACATCACATATTCCAATATTTAAGTAAACAAAAAGGTGGGTACCCAAGTGGAAAAACGTGCTAAATGTCTCTTCCTGGTTGGTTCCTACATTCGTTGGGAAAAATGTAATAAAATTGCCTTCATTCGAATTGTTTTTTTTTCCCAGTTTCATCTTGAATTCAGCGATGTGGTTTTTTCATTCGGACTAAATGTCTTAATTTTCGGACAGCACAGAGAGGACAGCTTACATTTTTATTGCATTTGACTGATCTGCTGGTTACTCCACTTGTGCGATGTGCCGTGATGGTATAGTATAAGTAATAGATAGTAAAGTATATTACCAAAGATTATGAGTAAAAATGAATTTATTACAAACTTAATTAAAGATCTCGATAAACAAATAAACTGATTTTCATGTTTCGTGGTAACAATTTCTCGGTACAAAATTTGAATAATATCCCTAGGGTTAACTTCGCTTTCAAAATACTGGTACCTACCAATTTTCATTACTAAGCATAACCTGAGTAAGATTATTCATTGTATTGTCATGTTGTACATTGTATTGTTATTTTCCTTCCATTGTTTACTGAATTTCTTATAGGACAAAGCAAGTAGACAGAAGGCACTCTTCGATATTTTCACTGCATTCGATTCCACATCACGTGGTGACGGAGTAGGTGCTCTGTGACGTCACGTTTTACTAAATGCTACCTTTATTTTACAGGTATTGTACTAACAGAGTCACTAGTACCTACTATCAACAAAGTACAAACTGCTTAACGAACATTGACTACAAATTACCTCATAATCCCGTACAATGGTAGGTACAAAAAGATTAAAACATAATAACACAGTTTTGTCTCTTTGTCGAAATTTACTTTAGATGTTTTCGTTGGTTGTGAACAGTTTCTAATAGTACCCAAAACTCAGAACCTCTCTGAACTTTTAAATTCTTTACAGTTATTAAGGCTAGCTGGGTTATGAAAATCCCCTAATAATATTTCCACAAAGGCATAACGAAAATCTCGTTAGAAGTTACGTTCAAAAGTTAATTCGATACACAATAGTAGAGACATCTTCTCTAAAATAATCGTCCACATGGAGCAAATACGTTTATTTTATAAATGTGATATTCTTTATACAGAAGAAATTTTTGAGAAACGAAAAACAATTCATATTTATAAAAAACAAAAATGTATTATTTTAGGGAGTAACAAATATTTTATATTTTATCGAATATTAATATTATAGCATGAAGATTTTGATAATACTGTTAAGAAAGCCAAATCGTGAAGTAAAATCAACAAGAATCATTAATTAACCTTTTCATTTGTCTACAATCGAATGTACTGAGCAATCGAAGTTATACTACAAATTAAATGTCTTTGATTTTGAAATAATTGCCCAGATATAAGCAACAGTACACATTAATTATTGTTTTGAATTGAAAGGTTGATATAACATTTAAATTGACAACGTACCGCGGTGCATCGTGTTATTGTATGAGGTGTGTTTGTTTACACTTTAACTAGCTCTAAGATATAGTAGTTTGTGTTGCTAGTATTAGTATAAAACGGAATATTTCGAGAGATGGATAATATTTAAATCGAATGTAGGTCAGATGGGAAATGGTTTAATCGTGTTACAATATTGGTTTAACTATTATGTACGTAGATAGTTAGGTAGGTATATCCTCATGTGAGCTTTTGTCATATTATTATCTCTAGAATAAACATACTAATAATATATTCATATAAATATCACCATAGTACGCTGTGCTGTGTCGATAATGAATAAAATCTCTACATAAATGTTTGATATCATGTTCGTTAATCCTCTTTGAATTAGAACGATTTTGTGTAATATAGAGTGGAATGATTTTTGTCATTATAATCTTCATATATTTGGGAATGAACTATGAGTAAGTCAATGGATAATTGAATATAGACGGAATTATTGAGAGTTGTAATTAGTTAATTAATAACAATTGTTAACAATGTTGTGCGCCGGCGCACCCAGCAGAGACCTGTTATCTCCGTAATACAGGAGAGACGATGGTCCTGGCTGGGATATGTTTTGAGGATGCCCAATGATAGTTGGCCAAAAAGAGCACTGTTCTACCGTACGCAAGGGTTCCGTCGGCCCGGGGGTCCCTCTTTCACAATACACCGTTCCTATGACAATGATATCAGAGCGCAGGGAATGTCGTGGAAAGAGGTGACGCAATTGGGGCAGAGACGCTCTCAATGGAGGATGCTGGTTTCTGCCCTGTGCTCCCGAGAGGAGCATTGAGGGCGAGATGATGATGATGATGATGAATTAATAACAGAGCCATCTTTACAGATTTTTTAAATTACATATTAAAAGTTGTAATGATGCAATTAAATGAAAACCCTTTGCCTTTACCATTTACTTACTTATGAATTGTGTTGTCGTAACTTTCCGTACAAGAAAACTAATTATTTAATCTCATCTCATAGACGTTTGATGTTATAGTCGTTTTATATAAGATGTATAAACTCTCATTATATTGCAAGTTATGACACGTTGATACTACAAGTACAAGATAGTGAAGTAAGTGTCATTAAGATCGCGACCTATGAAAATCAAGAGAGTTATTTACGATGTAAGTTACCACTTACCTACTTTGTGGGTGAGTCCTACATATTATTACAATATGAGATACAAATACACATTGCAACTACATACCTGATCTCATTAACATTCAGATCAGTCGCTTGAGTTCTGGTATTTTACCTGTACACACTTCTTACTCCTGTTGTTGTTGTTGAAACAAACCCTCCTCTACAAAGCAGACAGATATACTCGTATAATAATATTATTAGCTCTAGTTATTTGATGTGATTTTCACTATTATTTGCTCGAGTACACCTGCACATAACAACATAAATGAAGATACGTTTCAATTAATAACGATAGTAATAGTTCGACATTTGCACTTACAAGTAGTATGTGAATAATCTTGCTGAGAACATTATTCAGAACTTAATCAATCCCATATTCATTAAGGTAGTACGCAAACTAGTATATATCCTATAAGATGTTTCCTTTTTCTTTATTGCAGTATTTTTTAGATTTTTAAATCTTAATTTTTTTTATATTTGATACATTTATTTCTTGCTCACCAAATTGGTTATAAAAAAAAATTTCAAGATTTTTTTTATGTGGTATCTACAATCTATATTGATGGTTTGTGTGTCTGTGTGGGTGAGTAAGATGAAATCAAAATGTAAATTTAATAGTTAGATACTCAGCAAATAAGAAGCAACAAATCTAAGTAAACCAACTTAGTTTTAATGAGATTCTAGTGACATAATGTCAAGTATCTATCTCTTAGTATTGAGCCACTGGGATTGAGAATGTGTCTATATTATATTAAAATTACCTCATAAATAAACTGTCAAAGCTACAAAGATAACATTTTTTCTTTGAATACAAAATGAATACATGTTCGATCAAATTTAAGTCTTAATTGTGAATAGTGACATTTTAAATAATTTCACATATCGTGGGTACAATGCAAGAACTAGACAACTCAAAATCAATAGTTTTGTGGTAATGGATAAATCATGATATTACACTCAGAAGGATAGTAATTAATATTATATATATTATTGAAACACTTTCATTAAAGTATAAGGAAACCTCTCAATTCATAATTATTACTTGAAAATACTCAAAACATTAAAGGCAAACATCGGAAATATATAATTCAAAATGATCAAATTAGAGTCGTCTAGTTCTAGCATTGAACCCACGATATATGAAATGACACTATTATTTGCTTCGTAAAAGTGTATACCTACCTACAAAGTATTTATACCGCAAACACGCGAATGGACATCATCCTCTAACAAAATTATGTAAACTTATCGATATTATAAATATTTTAGATATATAGATGATATAATTTTTGTATGGACAGGTAACAAACGTCAACTAGACTTATCTAAACAATTAACTTTTGGATCTTCAAACAGCCACACTCCTGAATACACTTTTCAACAAAATTCGTATTTTTTTTTTGTAATCAATAGATAATCGAGAGCTTTTACGAAAACCATATTCATTAAAATTAATAATCACAAAACCAAGGAGAAAATAAGGGAATATTAGATGGATTTTATATATTTATCAAAAAAGAGAAGGTAATCAGGACATAGAAACATCAGGATATTGTCCCGAATATATAAAAAAGTTTGAAATTCTAAACAAAAGGAATGAATGAGGTTGTTAGTGTATTTCCATAACTTATAAAATGAAACACAACATATAGTTATTCCACTATTGACTTTATTTATTATTGCGAGCCGGCTTTCAAGAGCCGTGGAGCACCCGGTAAAGAATTGGTCTCCCACTCTTCTCCTTAAGTTTTCGAGTGTCCTGTAAAAGGCAGGTATTCGAAAAAATTAAGACATTGTACATCTTAAATTCAGTGATGAGGTTTGCCACCCATCCTGAATGTCTTGATTTTATATTGGCACGAAGAGGACAGCTTGCATGTTTCTTACATGCAGCTGGTCTGCTGGTTACCCCACTTGTGGGATATGCCGTGATGGTATAGTAGTAGTAGTAGTAGCTTTCAAGAGCTTCCGCTCTCATCGTCAGGCAAAAGTAAAGTTACTTTACGTTACGTTACTTTACTTTTGCCTGACGATGAGAGCGGAAGCTCTTGAAAGCAGGCTCGCAAAAATAAATAAAGTCAATAGTGGAATAACTATATACTGTGTTTCATTTTATAAATAATTAAGATGGGCTTCCACCAAGAACCGTCAGTCGATAAATTAAACTTTATTTCCATAACATTTTCTATATTTATACTAGTTCATTATTTTATCTGTAATTATTGTCAACTTTATCACAACTATGCCCCTTGAAATTTTCCAGATTTCCTCGGCATACAGAGACCGCATTTTCATTTCAATGGACAAACCAGTTCATCAAGCTCTTTGATAGTAATTCAAAAGTTTTCAACTGAGTTTGAATATTTCAAAGCGCCAACTGATTTAGTACAATGGTAGATTTAATATTACCTTACCAAAAGGCTCGACTCCCGTACTTTTTAATTTCATATACGCTGACAAGTAAACATTGCTTAGTTTCAAATTAGTTTGGTACATAGGATTTTGATAAAGGATTTACGTCTTTCAGTTTTTTTGATAGTTTTGTTTTATATGGTACATATTTTATAGAAACGAAAATTAAAAGACAATAAAAAATATTTTTGTATTTGAGCAAATCAATGAACTCTTTTTTTGTTTTTGTTAATAAACATTTTAAGAGAAATAATATATTCAGAAACTGCTTGATGACACATATAATAATGTTGCACACAGAATGTAATATAATAATGTTGGGAGATTAGAATGCAGTTGTAGGGGAAGAAAAAAAGACAAGGATCTGTCTTTGGAGAATATGAGCTGGGGGTCAAAAATGATAGAGATAACCGGCTTATTTATATTGATTGTAAAATTAGTATAGACTTTTTATAACTTTAAAATAAATATGATACTTGTGTATAATGTATCAGTGTAATGAGAAAAGTAAAAGTGATTTTTTTTCATTTTTAATTTTTGAAAATAATATCGATTCCCCCACTTTATACTTAACATACATAGACAATTCACACAGATCGAGCTAGTCCCAAACTAGTGTTGTTAAATTCAAATTTTCTATCATTTTCAAAAAAAAAAAAAAAATATCACGTGATACTAATTCAAAGTGTGTTTATTGAGCAATTCATCAATCACTTTTTTCTTTAAAATTATGAGAACATGATTGATGAATGAAAGTATTTATCAAGATAATAAAATTACGAGATTGTTTCATTGCTGCGAATAAATATTTAGGAACAAAATTAATATAATTTTGATTCTACACGTTATAGCTAACATTCTTATAACCATTAATCCAATTATAAGGTATTTTACATAAAGTCAAGAATACTCAAAACACAATTTAAAAGAATCATACGAGTAATATACATAATATACGTATCGAAATTTATCCATGACATGATATTCTGAAATTGGTTGACTTCTACGAGGTATTCGATTTTTCAACGTTATTTTTATTTTATTTCAGAATCCTATATAGCTTAATTTGTCATTTTTGTAATCCACGCATCACGGTATTACAAGTGCTAAAATTGTATGTAAGCTCAAAATGGTATATTGCCAAAAATTATTCGTTTCTTCATGATATTGTAAAAGATTTCTTTATCGTGATATCATCGCAACATTGCTTTTATTGTTGATTTAATGATAGGTAATAATAATAATAATTAATATACCTAAACACCAAACTACATTTGAATCTCAATATTTCTTAGATTATGGAAATATAAAAATAATGACTTATTATACATCTGTATAATTCGATCGATTTTATGATAGGGAGCTTTATATATCGATCGACTTATGGTGTGTGTTTTAGATAGGATATTTTGAGCAGGTGTTACATTGTATAAAGCTCATATACCTCTATACAAATATTCATGATTCTAATATTGTCTAGAGACAAGAGATGGGTATATCTACTAAATCTACCCAACTACATTCTCAGTATGGAAATTAGAATAAACATACCCACACTACATGCTTATGTAAAGAGACATAGTAGTTATATATTTATCTACCCTCATAATAAGCCAATTGTAGAACGAAGTAATATCCCAATGAATGTTCTTTCAACCATTCTTCCCTCAGTGCCATATCAGGCTTACCCGATGTTGACGATCATTATTGAGTCTCCCTGTTCTATGCTGTGAGAACTAGTTCTTCCACTTGCGCTACACCAATTCTTTCCCGTACATTGCGTAGCCATGTCATTGTAATTCTGTTTTTGACGCTTGAAATCTACTCACGGTATTCGAAGCATTCTTTGATAAATTACTACTACCTACCTACTACTTTTACTATACCAACCATCACGGCATATCTCACAAGTGGGGTAGCCAGCAGACCAGCTGCGTATAGTAAACATGCAAGCTGTCCTCTCCATGCCAATATAAAGTTAAGACATTCAGGATGGGTGGCAAACCTCATCGCTGAATTAAAGATGTAAAATGTCTTAATTTTTTCGAACACCTGCCTTTAACAGGACACTCGTAAACTTCAGGAGAAGAATGGGAGACCAATTCTTTACCGGATGCTCCACGGGAAATCGATAAATCCACATGTCAAATAACTCAAACTGTTTCATCCTGTTAATCTAAGTGCTCAAGTCTCACCACCATGCAACAGGACAGACTTAACATAATATTTAATCAGAAATCATCATTGCAGAAATGTGTTCTATCACAGATTACATTTTTCATCAGGAACTTCAAAGCTCCAGGTTGATAGCTTGAACCGGAAATGGACACATAAACAAGGTTGTCTTGAAAACTACTATTAATCAAAAATTCTTATCAACCATCACGTGTACAGAGAACTTTGTATTTAACGCTATCGAAGTGCAATGTGGAAGATATTTTTAAAAAAAGGTGACCATCTTCACAATGTGTTCATCAGACAAGATTAATTATTTATTTCTTTATTTACCAATTTCCTTTCAAGGTTCCGTACAGATAGAATTTTAAATGATTTTTGTTCTTCTTCAGGTGTGTATATTTTACAACCCTTTGTACTAAAACAATGATATTTTCAAGTTGAAATGACGTACTGTTATTGAAAATAGGTACGTAACGCGGATGAGTATGAAAATTTTGGAACAAAAACAATACAATACAAACACTTGAATATCAACGGTCGCATTTCGCAGTTTGTATGAATAGAACGTAGGTTTGAATAAAGAAAAAATCACCGAGTGGTTTTTCGACGTTTGCGTTGTATGAGCTCGAGTGCAACGCAAACATGACGCGTTGTGTAAACACTGCCCTGTTTATTTTAACCCTTTACATTCCACCGTTGATTTGAATTCATTGAAACGTTAACTGTTCATGTCCTGAAACATATCTAATACTTTTATTATTATTATTATCACTTCATTCGATTACACTGAATTTGATTAATCTTTATCACTTTTCAAGTTTGAATATAAAAGATATCAGAAAAACGGAAATGATTTCCAGAATAATCTGTTACTCTTTTATCCTTCCTCTTTTGCGAGGAGGAAGTACAATTGACTTTTGAATCTTTATTCGATTTACTTTAATGAAATACAAAATTATCTCTTTCAGGTATGAGAGATAACTAAAAGCAAAAAAGGAGGCAAATTTCTTATTCTAAAATATTATATTCTGTCGCGCGAGATTAGTTCAAAATAGGAATATACTTCCTTTTATTTGAAATCAAATGTATTCGTAGTAGGTCACTTTATCGTAAAATAAAATATTGTGTACATAAGGCGTACATATTGCTTCGAGGTAATGCCTCCTAATAAACATAAATATATTACTTTGTATAGTTTTCTTATACATGATGTAGGCGTAAGACATTTTCATTTTATCGGTGAGGTAGGTATGGCACATATCTAAATAAAAAAAAACTGTACTTGAATTATATTAAATAAATTTACGTGCCATGTTTTTTTGGCTGGGTAGACTCTCTGCTTAGCTAATGTTACATTTTTACAAATTTATTAACTTCAAATGTTTTTTTTAGCTGTAGTGAGGTGAAACTGAAAAAAAATTAAAACTAACTCAAATTTAAGCAAACCAAATAAAAATTTAGAATCTATTACAGAGAATAATTTTTAATGGGAAGGATCCTATAACAATCTGCTGCATTGATAATAAATTTTCAATATTTGCTATCGTTTTGGTGAGGCGTAATCTTTAATCTTCTCGAAACAAACTAAGCTACGAGTACAAATCACTTGTGTGTCTGTGTCATTCCATTTATGAAAAGTCGCGACCTGCTTATAATATGAGAGCCACTATCGGGAATCCTCGTTTACATCTCACGAACCCCCGATTCTTTTTTTTCACTCATACGTACCTACTCCTACCTACTCCATGTATGTCGTCGTTGATATGTCGGGGTTGACATAGTCCACTTTGGGTATCAATGATTAAGACGCATTAAAAGGCAATACGCGAATATCTGTTTCATGATAAATTTTATTTACGGTTGAAGTTTAAATATTACAATGGAACAATGTCAATAAATATTTTCAGCTCAATGCTGGGAATGCCGTTACCATGATTATTATATAAGAATTGGTGTAGGTACCTACTTTCCATGTTCTCAGTATAAAGCGTCGATTTGTATTCTACTTACTCCATCAATTTGTGATTCCGATAAGGCACTAAACATTTTGTCTGTCATGTAAAATGGATTTCGGGTGCGAATTCCAAAAAAATATTTTTCCCAAATATGGAGGAACTTTGGTTAGCTTGGAAAATATTTGTGTGTTGCGATTTCTCAAACATGGAAAAAAATGTTTTCAAAATGTGCGTAGTTTGAAAATAAAGTTTAACACATCAAACCTTTTGGTGGTTGGGGAATATCAACATTGAGAAATGTTTCACATTGTTTGCATGATGGACACTTTGTACTTGCATTTACATAATGTTGATCCTTCTTTTCATCTCAACTTTTAATTTCCATATATACTAATCTACTTTTATTTACTTCCTAACATGCTCTCAAATTACATATAACGATAATAAAATAAAATCACCATTCATAAGTCAGTATAGTTAACCAACATTTGAAAAAAACATAAATACATACCATTACGATATTTCTCAAGTGCGGTAGCCAGCTCACTACCTAGATGCAAGTTATATTTGAAAAAATAAAATCTTTCTTATTACATACCTACTACAATACGAGTAAAATCTACATTGTTATGAATATTTTAATTTATTCATATAAATTGTAAGTTTTTACAAATCTATAAGAGACTATAATTTTCCCAATATTTGTATTGTTTTTATCACACGCAAAATATCAAAATTGTCATTATCTATTCAAAGATCACTATGATCATTTACTCACAAATAATAAACGAAATGGTTGTGTTTACATTAATAATAAGCTAGCACCAGGTATGAAACTTTGATTATAAAAAATGTCTTGAACCGTTTATGCTAAATAGCTAAATGCGTTAAAAATATCCATTCCAATGATAAATCATATCGGAATTATTGGAATATTATGGGAAACTTTGTATCGTAGCATTAGTGTTAAAAAGAAAATGAATGAATGAACGAAAAAATAACATGATAATAAGAAAGGATTTTTGAAGGCCCATTTTAACGTATTTTAAATTTACAGGACTTTCAGGTATATCATTTTGCTTGCGCCATGATCACGAGTGTGAAGATGACACGGTTTACTCGAAAGCCCATCACTTGAAGAAGATCGCCATGAAAACTTCCAATCAACCGTTACAATGTCTATTGCCTGTGTCAGTGTTTAGGTAGTGCAATTTCAAAACGAAATTAAAAACCAAAAGCTTTTTCTACTAAACTGATTTTTTTATTGAGAGAGATGTCCTCCGCTTTACAAAGACATTGTCATTTTGATTAAAAATACAAACTTTATATAGATATCTATGAATACAGGTGTAATTTTTAATCAAATTAACAATGTCCTTATAAAATGAAAGACGCCTTTCTCAATAAAAAACAATATAGTAAAAAAAAACTCATTTTTTAATTTCATTAAATTTCATCAATTTATTAGGATCAATTCTAGGCAAGTGTATAAGTATAAAATTTTAGACAATTTAACGTAAAGAAAGGAAACTTATGTATTTGGATCTCATTATTGAAAACATAAGATAAAGAAAATCATTTTGGTGTTAAAATATGATCGAGTCGCGGTTGGTGTTTATAGTCTTCATACTCGTGTTATTTTATTCACTGTGCACTAACCATTGGTATGGCATTTCAAATACTATAACAAAACGAATGTTTTGGTAATAAAAGTAAAGAGAAGATGTTGCCTTTATATATCATTTTTTATGTTTCATTATAAACTGTTTTTAATAAATTGGATACCAAGTAATAGTATGTTACATATCATTTGATTTGCATTTTTATAATATTGTTTCGGTATTTCAACTAACCATAAAGGATCGGTGTAGATATTTGCACTTTTTGTTATAAATAAGTGTCAGAATATGTTTTAAATTAGTGGATAAGTTTTGATAAATATTATTTGAATTTATGTGCAAGACTTAAACACCTAATCTGAAATACACAAATCACTCGTACCGGGTGGAATGCTTATGAATAATATTATAATAATAATCTAAAATACGTTTAAACAAATTATACCTGGTATTCAGTAATTAGTCGTGCCATCTTGAATAATTCCTTTTTCTTTTAAGTTTTTTCAGTCTTTGCTTGCTACGCTATTATCGAAGATTATAGGTATATAAAATAATATATAATTTTTTTGAAAGTAAAATTATTTCAAGGGTAGGTAGGTATGTATCGTGGTATTGCCAATCCATTAGGTATGCGTAAGTTTTATATGAGAAAAGTAAAGTAATAATAAAACAACATAAAAAGTCCGTATTTTTATGAGAAAAAGAAGATATTATGTATGTAGATACGTATGTATGTCTGTTATTATATTATATTGTGATCTTCTCAGTAAACTGAAATCATTATTGTAATAATATGAAACAAAATAATATCACGAACAACGCGTCAACAGCTGGTCGGGAGAAATTTCTTTCGCTTTTTATATTCCACTATTTAGGTATGTTGATCCCTTGAAGGCTTTAGGCCGTACATAAAGGGCGAAAAATAATACATATTTAATATTATTATCATATAATATTTATAGTATGTTGTAAAATAAAATATTTCTTAATATTCTTTATTTTGGAGCATTGAGCGTAATTGTAATGTATTCTGTCTAAAGGTTTTTGAGAATCTACGTACATAACATCCCGAAGAAAGAAGTTATTTTTATACTCGTATTCAAGATGATTTGAAATGGCTGTGGTTGTTTTGAGTTATAGTTATTTAATAACATTTATTTAGATAAACGTATACACCTACCTGTTTTTGTAAACTATTCTTTAGTTAGCAAATCAGGAAAAAATTGATCAAGCAGATTTATAATATGTTTAATGAATGATCTGAATGGTAAGAGTTCCTGAAATTTGAATTGATAGTAGTTTTGAACAAATTACTTAGATGGAAAAGGCAGTTTTCCATAAGGATCAGAAGATCCAACCATACATAATATTTTGAAGGTAAATTACTAAAACATAGATAATCTGCAAAAATAAAATAAGAGAAAATGTAGATAAGTAAAGCAGCAATTCCTTGTACTAATGTTGAAAATGTTGTTGAAAAAGTTTGCATTTTAAAACAAAAAAGTTGACGATGCTAACAAATGGAAGAAATAAAAATATTAAATGAAAAATATGTAGACGAAATCGGTATATCTTGTAAAATCCATTACTATGTTAAATGCCTTGAGGCAGTGTAAGTAAATACAAATGTACAAACAAGTCGGATACTTAATATATAAATATAATGCGAACTAACATATTATACAGTTAATGCTGTAAAATATTATACAGTGTGGTAATACTTTTAAAACAGTGATCTCATTTTTTTTATATTTGCTTACACGATGTCGTGGAGTGGGTAGGAGACAGATGTCGTGGCTGGCTGCGTAATATACGACAATGAACAGGAATAACTCAAATGGAAGAGCTGGCCGAACAACGCGGAACAGAGAAGCATTCTCCAGAGTGATCGTCAACGTCGGGAGGACCTGATACGGCACTGATAGATGAAGATATATTGGAGTTAGACGATGTTGAAAAGTGAAGAAGTAAGTTGTATAAAAAATAATGAAAACAGATTTAACAAAAAATATTTAACATCATGACAAGTGGAGTAGCCAGTAGACTAACTGCAGTTAATAAAAATGCAGGTCGTTATCTCCATGCCATAAATAATAATACATTCAGAATGGGTGGAATCATACCACATAGTTGAATTGAAATTGTTATATGTCCTATATCTGATGTTTTACGAATGCCTTCTGCAGGACACTCGAACATTTGCAGAAAAGAGTGGGAGACCTATTATTTACTGGTAACTCAACATAGTAAATAAGGAATAATGGTTTTAATTACCTTTATAGACACGAAAAACGTATAATAACCAAACAGCCTTCCACGTGTTCCGTGATGTGAGAAGCTGTAACATATGTAATGATTACGACATGATTAAAATGGATTGTCTCGATATTACTCCCTCGAGTGATCCCTTGTTCCGGACTTGATTGAGTGTGTGTTCCCTATTTTTTCATATAACTAAAAAATTAGATACATGTAGCTAAATCTGCTCCTTTTAATCTCGTTTGCTTCACTAAATAGAATCTATGATGGCTTCTTAGACTTTATAAAATAGTGTGTGTTAAAAGTTTTATAGTTCAGTAAAATGGTATATACTGTGATGTATTTAAGTACCTATGTACATAATATACGTATCTATCTTATCACAGCATAATACAATCAGAGTGGTTGACATACCCCATCGCTATATTGTTCGGATATGTTGAGAGACCTATGGTGCTGATAATTATTAAAATATATACACTTATTTCTTGGTCTTTTCAGTAAAAAGCTCGTGTGAAATTTTGAATCCGAGAAGGATCACATCAATGCTTGGGTATTTGATAAGATTTACATCAATGTCCTTATTTACTTGTCTTTTGACATAACATGAATTTACTCACTTGTCTAGTAGAATTATAATATTAAATGCAAAGAGCGTTAAGAAAATTAAATGTCTTACCCTATTATGAATCCCTTTGTATATTTGTAATAGTATGTATCTCATTATTAAATTAAAACATATAACAGATTCAATGAATTAGCATATCCATTATCTTTTTACCATCTTGTGTGATACGATAACAATTTCTCTACTACCGCTACGCACATACTTCTTGTTAAAAAGTTTTTAACATCAAAAACCTCCGACCTCTACGGAGCTTCATACATACATACAAACTACGATAAGGAAATAATAATTTAATCAACAACCCTTGTCTTGAAAGGATTTTGTGTTTTCTCTTTAACAAGACCTTATTTCCTAAAATATATGTAATTTGTTTTACTTACACATGTGAGAAGTTTCAGAGGCTATTAAAAAATATGCCTTTTGAAGAAGATTGAATAGTTATGGGCCTTTTAACCTAGAAAACTTAGAAGTTAGTAATTGTTTGATTACAAACAGGTAGGTATGAGAACTATCTTTATAATGATTTTATTTTAATGATTCAGTATATTTCAGTATATTTTTTTTTTACAATGGTATATGTTACAATTTACAATTAGCATAATAACGTATTAACGTTTTATAATTCCCCAATCAGCATGTAATAATTGCTGGTATGAGGGGAACAATAACTAAATGATATAATAAAAAACATTAATGAATTTAACATACATAATTAAAATTATAGATGTCTTATGTAAATAAAAAATCTTATAAGAAACCAAAAATCTCTTAAATGGTTAAAAATTAAGAGTCTCATAATAATTAAATAATTAATTAATTTATGATTTAATGAAAGAACATTCTGAATTATGGTTCGATAATACCATAATCTTATAGAGAAATCATTTAATTTTGAAGGTTTCACGGTCCTTGTTATCTTGTCTGCGAAGGTGGCGACAGCACGCTCCCCGAGAGCTCGAGGCAAATACAGCTATGGCACGGGCTTTTCGAAAAACGGACAACGTAAGGTGTTGTGCTCTTAATTAATTACGAACGTTTAATAAAAAGAGTTAGAATAAATTTCAATACAATAAACAGACCGTATTTAAGACAATATACCGCCCTATCCTCACATATGGACAGCAGATTTGGATGCTCACGGAGAACGTGAGATCAAGGTTACAGGCAGCAGAAATGCGGTTCCTCAGGGGAGTGGCTGGTGTGTCATTGAGAGACCGTATAAGAAATACGTATGTTCGTGAGGCTGGAACCGGTACTCCTGCATATAGAGAGGTCGCAGTTGCGATGTCTGGGTCACGTTCTCCGCATGCCAGAAGACAGACTACCACCAAGATCTTTGAAGGCTATGGGAGAGGGCAGAAGACCAGTGGGCCGCCCTAGAAGAAGCTGGCAAGGGCAGGTGTCAAACTTGTGTGTTGAAAGGCTTGGTTTGGAGTGGCCAGAGGTCCTGGAAGCAGCGGTGGACAGGGATCTCTGGAGGAGGTACCTAGGCGCAATGGGCCCCCGACCCAACAATCAGTACATATTTTGACCCATTTTAATGAGAATAAGTATTATAACCATGTTAAATTTAAATTAATATAACCTGAAAAGTTGTCAAAATACTACTACTTCTACACCATCACGGCATATCTTACAAGTGGCGTACCCAGCAGACCAGCTCCATGTAACAAACATGCAAGACGTCTTCTCTGTGCCAACAAAAAAAATTAAGACGTTCAGAATGGGTGACAAATGGTTGCATCGATGTTCAAAATATTGCAACCATTTATTTTGTATGAACTTAAAAACAAGTATTCAATCCTATTTTATTTCTCTAGATATACATCATGAAACTGAATGAAAATTTCCATGAATAATTTTATACCTCGCAGATGTTTCTATTGTGCAAATACTTACAACTGTATGTATACGTAGATTTTTCAATAGGCATTTTTTTGTTTTGCAAGATGCACAAGTATGCGAAAAGGAAGAGAATAACGTTTTATTTTCAAAACATTACTCTGATGAAAAAAATATATTATGATTTTGTCAAACGTCCCGAAAGCAGTCACGTATTTTTTATATACACGTTAAGGAGAAAAATGACAAAAGTTCGTGTACGTTTATGAAACATAAAAGACACATTTTTTTCCTCCTGAAGAGAACCAATAGTATAATAAAAATAAAAGAGCTTAAATACATAAGCAAATGTTATTATTGCGATGGAGTTTATAATTACTTATTATCACCAAAACTTTTTTTTCGCACAATTAATTAATACATACCTACCATCACGCTGCTTTCCTGTGGAGTATCGAGCCGAAAGTATCAAGAATCATTTAATTCTATTTCCTCAGCATGGGTTTACTCTTTTAGAACCTGTAGGGTTATTCTTGACACAACCTAACCATTATCTTTATCTTGTCTTGATCATAATTCTACGACACGCGAAGTCATTTTAGTCAGAAATACATACATACCAATCTCACGTCAACGGTAGCGGAGCATTTTTGATTATAGTCTCTTCTCGCGTCGTAGGATTTAGATCAAAACAAAATTAAGATCGTTTTTAGATTGTACCAAGAATTACTCTGCTGGTCAACATGATCTAATCCAGCAGTCGTTTCTAATGGGAAAGTTATTGCACTTAATGGGCGCTGGAGTCTTCCAGGGGGGTGGTAGAACGCTTAGAGAGAATTGGGGGTACTAAAAAACCTGCTGCCTCCTTAGAAGATGCGCTCTGAAGAACTGCTAGGAATGGCCCTCTCACAAAGTAGAGGATGGTCGGAAAAAGGTTGGGAATTTCTGATTTAGCCATTAGGTCTTTAAACGGACATCTCCCGCCCGCGCCCTTGCGGTGGTTTGTACCACAAAACGGCGCTCAATAAATTGTCCAAATTATTATTATCTCTCCACACGCCCTTTTTTCAGCTATGTGGATATCTTATTCGTCGCTCTGTGCTCATTTCACATGTCCAAACTACCTTCGTTCATTCACATTAAATGTTAACTCTTGCCTTGATCAAATGCAAAATCATAAATAAAATCGTATCAAAATCGGCTGATGGATGTCAAAAATAAAATATTCAAAAGAGCAACAAACTGACATGACGATCAATATTCAAATATAACAATTATGTGTTATTTATTATGATGTAATTATTTATTATCAATAACGGATAATTAACTATTATATTATAGGTACATATCAATTGTGTTTTTGATATTTTAATTATAATACAATTAATTTTATCAAAATATATCATAGACAACTCAGTGACCTATTAATGGGGAATAAATAGGTCAATGTATTGATACTTTTAAAACCATAGATAATTTTATTAATTATTAAATTGTTATCAATTATTCACATAGCAACATTATAAAACCAAATTCGTTTATACCATCACACATTTCAAACAAGTGGGGTGGACAACGGAGTAACTGCGTGTAATGAAGATGCAGTCGTCCTCTTCGTGCCAAGAAAACAAAAAATAAAAAATGTATGTGTTCATTAATATTTTGGCACTCTGCAGCGACAGTGTCACTATTATTTAATTTTTTCTTTACTTACTAAGTACTTATATTACTTAGTAGTTTATTTTATCCCTTTGAATGGTTGGATGGAAGACGTTGCTCTCGTAACAAGTCTGCCATTTAACTTATAAATACTCCCTTATTAGCCTAACTATTCGTGAAAGAGGGGATTTGATTATAGTATTTAATGCAAATTTGGGCACTATTTTCGGAAATAAATAATGATCACATCTTAAAATTGACATTTTTCTCATTAAAAAAACAATTGAATTCTAAGACAAATTAATCTTTAATATCCACATAATTGTCTTAAAGAGATTTAGGCTTGGGACACGAGAATAATGACCTCCCTTTGTTTAATGAAATCTTAAATTTTACAACTTAAAATAGCATGTTGTATCCTTTTTGTTCGCTGCTTTTAAGTGTTAAAAATCCAATTTAATTTTATAATTTATGTAAATTGTCTGCCTATCCTTTATCGTTTTTCAAGAATCTTATTCTTAAGTTTATGAATGTGCTTTATAATTTCGATTTATTTAACTTTAAAGTTTTTATTTCTTTTTGTCTTTACAGTGCTTGCTATACATACCATTACGACAAAACCATTCTATTCTTTGAAAGGTTAAGATGACATATCTTCAGCATGCTATAAAATATGAAATTAAAGATAGGTAATATAACTCCATGCTATCCGCATAGGAGCTTCTAGCGGGGCTTTCAATAACATGACCAAAGTTTGGAAGGCGTCCGGACTCAGCATCATGACAAAATGTTGCCTGTTCAATGCGTGTATCATCCCAATTCTTCTATAAGGCTGTAAGCTTGGCGCTTTACCAAGGCTCAAGACGGAAGATGCTAAGCTTTGGAGTATCTTAGGAGAATTTTGGATGTAAGATGGTATAAGCATATCACGAATGATGCTGTGTCCGACGCATTCGTGATACAGGAGAGACGATGGTCCTGGCTGGGTCATGTTCTGAGAATTACCAATGATAGTTGACCAAAAAGACACTGTTCTTCCATCTGCAAGGGTTCCGTCAGCCCAGGCGTCCCTCTTTCACAATACACAGTTTCTATGACAACAACATCAGAGCACATTGAATGATTGGCGCAGAGTCGCTCTGAATGGAGGAGGCTGTACTCTGCTCTGTGTTCCCGAGAGGAGCGTCGAGGACTTTGATGATGATGATTTTTTCATGAATTTCAACGTTTGTGTAAAAACGTTGTTTGAATTTTTTTACGGAAAACCTCTCATTTCTTTTCCTGATTATGGATCAATCTCTTTATACCATCATGTTAAGTAAGTTTGCCAGTGGATTTACTGCATGTTATATTGAAACTCATATATATATTTTTTGGCTATTTCAAGGCTCAGTTGTCAAAAGTCATCGTGCTTATTTATGTTTCCACAGTACTTGGTATGTATTCTGGGTATATTGTCTCATTTTCTTGACCTTTTATGTTGTAGTCATAATAATAGAAGCTGAAAAACCAATAAAATCGTTACAGCCTACGTAGATGCTATAATAAATTCTTTTTAAATTATACTATCTGCAGAAAATTTAATGTTATGGTACTCGGAATATAAAATATTCGTAGCAAGAGAGATTATAATGTAACGATAAGCATTTATGTCATTCTAAATTGACTATGTTAATAATTGCTTACCATTTAGTTATATATGAAATAATCTCCTATATCTGTGAACAGGTATATCAGGAGATCACTGCTATTCAATCTTATATATGTACCTACCTGACTAATGTGGTGTTCACATCTGGCGAATATCGCCAGGACACCAAAATATCGTCAGCCATTTGAACCGTGTGAACAAAATGACAGCTAGTCTGAAACGATAAAAACTAGTAAAAACGATATCGTCTCAAGTTGACCAACTTTTTTCTTTGTAGGAACGATTCGCACATGCGTAGATGTGCGCGGCGTCCGAATCTATGGTAAAAACTTTATATAGGTAACCTATAAATTTTATAATGATTTCCGCTTCGTGACAGTTGTTATCTTTGTTGTTGGTGCCTTATAACCACTACTATAACATTTTCAACTAATAATAAACACTTCGCGATCTTCATCTTGACGTCCGCCATTTTGAAAATAACGTCAAAATCAAAGCGCATCTGATAGATCGTATTTATATCAGTGAACTGTGTGAACGGGTGTGACGATCAATGGGCGTCCGACGAATTTTGTTTTTAATGCAAGCGAAATTCGCCAGATGTGAACACCACTAACTTTAGAGACAGAATTACTAACAAGCAAATATTACCGCTGTACTGATTTTGTGTCTGGTGGTCAATTGTTCTTGGTGGATTCGGACAAAGAAAAACGACATACTACTTTATAAAATTGTAAATATTGCATTTTATAACGAAATGTATATTGATGTAAAATTTTGATATTTCGGGACAATCGAGTAGATGAACCATAGGACAAAATATTTTATGAATAATGTTTAAGTATAATCAGATACAACTCTATTCTCATATTATGTACTAGACACGGCTGGTATACTAAATTTTCTTAGCTTGACCTTCTTTCATTCAATATCGGATGCTCCGTCACAAAAAATAGAGAAAGAAAGGTTTTCATTTTATACAATTTAAAAATTCTCCAACCATTTAAATTTATTTGTGGGTTTCATTTTCTTGGATTTTAAAAGAACCATGTAGTCAATAAAATAAACAGTTGTATCTATACAGCATTGAATGAAACTAAAAATAAAATTCTCCCATGAGTATCAGAAATCTCAAAACACTTTCAAGATAGCATGTCAGATAAACAATTTTCAATATCTGTTAGTCTAAGATATCGTACCATACCGAGTGTTTATCTATCTATGTATGTATCTTTTTATTCTTTCAAATACTCGACAGTTTCCGATGTTATACGTTATATTTTTATCTCTGTTTACACCAACGTCATATCCCACAAGTGGGCTAGCCAGTAGACTAACTGTATGTTACAAATATGCAAATAGTCCTCACCGTGCTAATAAAAATTGACAATTCAAAATGACAATACTAACGATGTTTAATGCCCAATTCATGATGTTTTACGAATACGTCATGTCAAAGAAAAAAATGAGGGTCATATCTTTTTCCAGTTCACAAATTGCATCACATAAAATACTTCTTTGATATATTATTTTGAATAATCTATAACAACTATACAGCATATTGACAAATATCATTGATATTCTTACAAAATGTAATTAATATTCAAAGTTTGCATCGCTATCCATGTAAAAATGCGATATGAACTCATAAAAATAAACTGCCTCGTAAAATATAAGATTTTATATCACTAATAATAATGACAACAGTTCAGTATAATATTGTTTTTATACATTATACTATGTAACAGGTATTCTGATTCAACCACAAACACACTTGGCAATTCTTGTATTAAATATTATTAAGCATGTGTACATTGAAAATTCGAAATCTTGCCACCAGGACGCGTTACTTGTATGTAACAATTTTTCATTAGATGTATGCGTTCTACGATATTAATTATTTCAGCAAGCATTAATGAGTAGTATAAAATTGATTTTTTGTGACCGAGTTCGTATATAAATTTCCTCTTTAGTGTATACGTATACTTTTCCATTTTTCATTCTTCAACGATCCGGAAACCTTTTAATTGTTAACTTTGTTTCATATTATGACAAATGATTATTAACGGATTCCTGGGAATTTTATTCCATTTTTTTATTTTTGAATATAATGTATTTATCATTTCTGTAAATGAGTGTATTGTAAAAAGCGTAAAACATTATGTTTGACATTTTAAATTTATTGATGTGCGTTCAAGGATTTGGAAAACTCTCTATCATGATACATGTCAACGACACGAAGGTTGTATAAATTATTGTAGATTTTTTATAAATAACGAAAATCAAATATTGTGTGGAGCATCTGGCAAAGAATTGGTTTCCCGTTTTCGAGTGTCCTGTAAATTAAAGGTGTTCAAAGAAATAAAGATATTTATATCTTATATTCAGCGATGAGGTTTGCCAACCATCCTTAATGTCTTAATTTTTTGTTGGCACAAAGAGGACAGCTTGCATATTTATTACATTCAGCTGATCTCGTGGGATATGCCGTGATGGTTTAGTAGTAGTAAATTTTATGAAGTTCAGAAAGAAAAATTCCCATTGATTCTTTGTTTGCAAGATTTATTTCCCTTAGTAAATATGAATGCAGGAGGTCTTTGTACCCCTGAGAGAAGCGTCAATGGTCGGAAAAGGAGGATAAACGAGGAAAGGTTCTATAAGTTTGCCAAATCACAAATATCAGACGGATGTCACTGAGTAGTAGCTCATTTGTATTGCCTAATTATATGTATGGGTATTTGATACTGAATCTATTTAATATGTAGGTACTTATATTAATAAAGGTCGTATGGATGAGTATCACATTAGTATGTAGCTTTGTATATATATTATATTATTAGGAGTGCGATGCATGTTACAGTGAGCGGACATTGAACCTGCATCTTTATGGTGGATGATCAGTTATTATACATACTCAACACTCAATGACACGTGATTGATTTTTATGAATGAACTTTAATTATAAACTTTTTTATGATAACTTTTACTTAATGACATCGAAATTATAATAAACTTATAATTATTTTTTAACGTATATGTAGAAAATGTATCTAATTATTTTGTTAGCTATTCCTGCTGAGATCTTCTTGGCCAAAAACTGTTATGGTCTCAGCGCAGGGTGATATTTTTAAAATAATAATAATAATATGTGAAGGTGTAGGTATATTCATATGAATGAGATGGTATTTTTCTTATTTTATTCATCATCGTTGTTATTATATATTAACCCGGTATAGGTTTGGTCACCTCCACCTCTTTCTCTCCATCCACTCTTGTCACAATTTAATCACGCCCAGAGTTCACAGGACCTACCTCGCTCATCCATCACAGTTTTAGCTACCTGACACTTCTTGTCACTAGGCATTGTAAAGTTATCCTTTTGAATGTCGTGGTAAATAAGTGATTACTGAACTCTTCACCAGCCTCCTTGAGACAGTCTGAAGACTGTTAAATGCCGAGAAGCATCACCAAGAACTTGTAAAAAAACAGTGTGAAACCTGTTTTATTTTCAAGGCTCCATAAATAAAAGTTATTTTTCAATATTAGACAGATTGAAAAAAATTCATGACGAGCATTGTATTGTAAGACACAATATTCTAATATTACAATACCCTTATTTAGGATATCTTCGAAAAATCAAGTTTACGGATTCTTAAAAGTAGTAAAAATAATTGTGGTGAGAAAATAGCCAGGCTATTATTTGTCACTTAGTGTTATACTTGCTCGTATTGGATATCATGTTAAATGTCGAGTAGAGCTATGAATCCTTCCTGCTGAGTTGGCGTGTGTTCTGATGATGCATCATAGGTACATATCTACTTATCTTATAATTATTGCTTTCGAATCATTTAATCATTTCGTGTTTAAATATAAAAAATATGATCATGAGTAAACAATAAATTATTTGAAAGATATACATACCCAAGGTGTTTTGCAATAAAATTTTGTTGTTTATTAGTACATTTTATAAATATGTTTTTGCATGCAAAGCGAATTTTAGATATTAAATTTTCATGACTACTCCTTTTCACGAGGGATCAGAAGATGTTTCCATGACATCTCTAATGCCTAGACGTCGTTGTGGTTAAAAAAGTATAAAGTGAAAAATTCTCCAAATGCCATGAAACTCTAGTTGATAAGTTTAGTTCAACCGTAACATTTTTTTTATAATTCCTATGAATTAAATTCATTTTAAGGGATCATGTCATAAATTTTGTAATACTGCCTTCAAAATTTAAGATTAGTTACATCAAAAGCACAAACATGTCCTTCTGAGAAATGTAATACAATTAGGTTTTTTCACGTAGTTAATGGGTAGCTAATATGTACACATGAATATGAGATCAAAAACGTTGTGAAAGATAAAAAAAGTTTTGTACGATTATCATGAAAAAAAATAATGTCTCGTATTCCTTGCTCTAAAAAATTAAAAAAAAACACATTATGTGTATTACCACCCGACAGTTTCGTTGTACATATATGTATTTTGCGATTCCATTTGTGATCTTAATTATTATCAAAAACAAACACATTAGCGACGGTTTATCGTTGTTACAATTATTTTTATCTATTCGGACATTTAAACATTTTGCTTTATGAAAAGCTCCGTTACAATAGTTGCCTATTTATCTGAGAAACATTGTCTGGGTATCATAATTAAACCAAAAATAGTTTGATACAGAAACGTCACATAATTATCTATCTACTTCGTCTATCTATACCATCGTTGAATATTTCACAAGCGAATAATCAGTAAAGTAACATTATGTAATAAACAAACAATTGATCTGCTCCTGCCAATAAAAATTAAAACATTCAGGGTGGTCGGTAAATTAATATCTATTTCTGAAAATATTCTGCAGTTTTAACTTAGTTAATATCTACATAACTGACTGTCTCTGGGTTAAGTTACCCACTTAATAATATGATATTTTGTACTGATAAGGTTAGATAATTTATTTTCAATAGAAACAAATTGTTATAATAATAGATGAGATTATAATAGCAGGACTTTGTCGAAAGTGATTCCCCAGTAATATAATACTCGTATAGGGTGATTAATTTCAACGTTTTCAAGGTAAATCAGATTTTATGAAAATATCCTCAGTCTTGCAACTTGAGGATATAACCGAATGAAAAAATGGTTAAAAATATTTACCTACTTACTTTGGGTTTGACCACCTGTAGCAGTTCCTATTTCGGGTTAAATTCTTCAAGTCTATGAGTCTGGTATTTAAAGTAAGAATCCATTTGATGCATTCATAGGAATGTCACTCAAATTGGAATTTTATAAATGTTCAGCTGTTTTAATATTATAACGGTTGTTCTTGTAGAATTTTTGGCAGATTAGAATATTAACGAGTAGTAATATGAAAATAAATTAATCTCAGAAGAATGTGGAATGAAAACTGGTGTAATAATCCAAATGAATGTGCAAATATTAAAATGTTATGTGGGTATGGAAAGAATGTAAGAAAACAGTACGTATTATGGCAAAGAAGATACATTCGGCTGATAGAAAAGGTTTATAGATACGTAGTTGCCCAATACCTGAAGTTAAATGCTGAGTACACTGAACAGGAGAGCATTCATAAACAAATAAACGACTATAATTATAAACATTTCAAATTAAGTCTGCTTAAATCCTTTCAATACCCACCCAAAATCTTGATTTCTATATTTTAAAGTATAAATATGAATATAGCAAAGCAAGACATAATGTTCAAAGATAAAATTTTAAATATAATTATGTTTAAATTATGCACAGCGTTTACTAAATACATGCTATAAATAAAATAAATGTCGTTTTACATTGTTATGAAATAGTTTGAGAATATTAATGCTCGTTATAATGATAAACAAGTTTTCGTACATCGCTTCACATTTTTATATAGGTAATAGGTATGTATTTATAATTCAACAATTTAATGCATATTGATTTTATATAAATTTACATATTAACAGAGTCGTCATATTATTTTCCACTGAATTAATAAAAATAAGGTGGATTGTCTTTAATGAATTAATACAAATAAGGTGTACCTATATGTAATGGATTACAATCCATTGAATTGATCTGCAACAACTTTGGATTTTCTTATCAATTTCTCCCTATTTTCTGGTAGTCTCTTTAATTCTACGTATGCGCAAGATTTCTTGTCCATTCTCACTTGATCCATGTAGGTGTCTCTTGGTCATCCTCTCCCATTTCTGCTTTCGATCTTACACTACGCAATGGTTTGAATTAGTCTATCAAAGATGATGAAATAAATAAATCTTTTCGACCATTTCATACCTGACTATTCCCATTTTGTTATTAAATTGTATAAAATATTTGCATAAAAGTTAATGACAGTAAATTTGGATCGTTGACATAGACGTGATCACTCTATAGTGACATGTGACTACATTCCATATACGACTTCCTTGTTTGTTTCAAAATTAATCAACGATTATACCTATTGAAATGTTAGATCATCAAATATTTTTATAATTGCCACTGTAGCCAGAACAACGGGTCATAAGCAAAAGCTGTATTTTTAGTGACACCTACTTTTATTAGAAAAAACAATGATATTATTGACATTCATGAATCACATTCAATCGAAGATGTGAATGTACCCACTCGTACCATCATGAATCTTTTCAAAACTAGAATAATTAATGGACCAACTGTATGTTTTTATGTGGTTAAACTTTGCGCTGAAACGAAAAAAATAAATGTCTTACATACCTAATGATGATTTTTTGATTATGGCTCTTATATATTTTAGTAATCGAAAATTAACAGCAAAATAATTTATAAAATATAATCAACGGTGTCGACCGACGATATTTGGTAGAAGTTCAAGTTTAATTATTAAAAATATAATATTAATATTAGTACTTCCGCAGTGACTTTATTTTATAATATTTATTGAAGCACATTTATTTATGCACCAATATTTTAAATATTTTATTGATTAATTAAGTTTTTTTTTTTTGTATTTATATTTATTAATTGATTATTAAAAAAAATATGTTTAAATCTTACAGATGTAAAAGACTTAAAGCCGTTGATGCTGAGAATAAACAAATAAATAATATTTTACGTTAGCCTGATGATGAGACCGGAAGCTCTTGAAAGCCGAAAGATTTAACAAAATCTATTATTTCATTGTATATCTTAAATTCAGCTATGAGGTTTGCCACCCATCCTGAATGTCTTGATTTTATATTGGCACGAAGAGGACAGCTGGCATGTTACTTACATGCAGCTTGTCTGCTGGCTACCCCACTTGTGGGATATGCCGTGATGGTATAGTATAGTATAGTATAGTATCATCATTTCTGTCGGTCCCTCAATCCTGAGGATCGTGACCATCATGCCTCGTTCTGTAGACCATCTGTCTCCATGTTGAGCGATCCTCTGCCATGTGTAAGGCCCCGTGAAGTGAGCTCTGTGTGGCCTCCTTATATAGTATAGTATAGTATAGTATTATTTCATACCTTCTTCCGAAATCTATGTAACATGATCGTCGTCTTTATTAGTAGTGTTTTTATAAATTCAATTTTATTTTATTTTAAGCAGACATATTAGCGAACGATTAAAAATACATTTGAAAATTTACCGTTGACAGATAGCAAATAGTGGTTTGTAGATTTTTTATAGTGACTAAATTACTTATGTTTACGTAACGAACATTTTGTAAGAATGATAAAAATAAAATATCGGCTAGTAATAATATTAATGACTAACATCATAGAAAAGATGTGAATATAAAACATTAAACTCTACAATGATTTGCTAATATATTACTATGTAGTTTCTTATAAAATTCAATCATACGAGTATCAATAATAGCCAATCTGCAAAAAAGGTGTCGCTTCCATTTGTGTGTTACTACTTGGGACTTGCATTTGAATTCTTAACCGCATATAATTTTTTTAATCCGTTCGTATGTACGTTTGTATATATAAATATATACCCGGTATAAACAGCATTACCAGATATAGTACAAGAAAAAATATACCGCTACTATGCTTATATATCATCACGGCATATCTCACAAGTGGGATAACCAGCAGATTAGCTGCATGTAATAAATATGTAAGCTGTCCTCTCCAACCTTTATTCATATTGTTGTCGGACCTAGGCCACATCGGATATCGTTTCTTCCGTACAAGATAATATCCAACGCACGCTCTAAAATAATTATATAATTTAAAAAAAATATAATAAAAGTGTGTGGAATATTATTTTAACTTAATTTATTAATTTCATGCATTGCATATTTGCTTGTATGGAAGGCACGCGGCTGCTTCAGGTTTATCTCTGAAATCTGGCCTATCATATGAAATATGAAAATTTTCGTGGGCCACTTGTAAAAATCTAATTATTAAAGCAGCATTTCGTTATCTATACTTATTTCAATTGGGATACGGCGTACGGGTATTGCAAAGTATAGTTCAGTAAAACAAAATAAATGTTTTGAGCAACGTAAATTCACTTTTTTGAGGTA
This sequence comes from Athripsodes cinereus, assembly GCA_947579605.1. Classification (NCBI taxonomy): domain Eukaryota; kingdom Metazoa; phylum Arthropoda; class Insecta; order Trichoptera; family Leptoceridae; genus Athripsodes; species Athripsodes cinereus. Next base: position 16,489,708 of record OX388315.1, read on the forward strand.
GGTACTTCTATGTTTGCGAGGCTGCAGGTATATAAACTAGTTCTTATTGCGATAATATGCGGAATAAAGCATTGGGTCGGTGAAACTACAATCGTCTATCTATTTGATAACATTTATATTATTAATATTGTGTAAGTGCTTTGGTAGACCATCAGTGGATCATCTCGTGCCAATTCGTGACTACGGAGTGATGATCTTCTGCAACAAAAAATACAGTATAAATAATTAATGAGTGAAGAAGAGTATCATATCAATACATTTGTTGGTCGGGGGGAAACGACACTGTGTGGAATTTTGGAAAAAATTGACGCAAATAATGAACGTTGTGTTGTAAGCTTCATTTTGCCCTTTCTTATGGTATAATATTCACCTATGTTGAAAAGGAAATAGTATATTGTGTGATATCAATGGGAAAAAATATGACAAAGTAGTGTGAAAATAAAAACCTGATATCTATAGCTAATAGTAATGACTCACAGACTTTAATTTCTTAATAACTAACATGTGAGAGTAAAAAACATGTAGGTAATCATGTAAAAATGTAACTCGTATTGATAGTAAATATTGAAGGACGATGTAAATATGTAGACTTCCTGGTAGAAGGCAAACTTCGTGGCTATGCAATGTTAAATACTAGACTGATGCATGTAGAAGAACTCTTCCAACTGAACAGGACAGGGTGGCCTTTGCAAGAGTGATCTCTAATGTTGGTCTATTTTTATTACGCAGAGAAGAAAATTATTTAGAAGAAAAAATAAATAAAAATTAAATTTCTCGACAAAGTGTAGTTTCAGTCTGACCAACAGAAAAAATAATGTACTCGACTGTGAGTAATTAATTTTAATCCTGGTTACTTTAACATCAATACTAACATTGCATTAAGTTATTATAGGTTGCGACAGAATCGAGTTTTAGACAGAGATAGTATTATAAATAATAAAGAGAGAGAGATAAAGGTGAAGTGGGGCACCCACTCTGGTTGCTTGCAGGAAGGTCGTCGGTTCGTATCCCTCTTGATATTTTTGCATCAGCCCCGACCAGTCACCTTTCAAACGTCGGATACCGTGTTATTATAACCCACTACTTATTAGTCGTAGGGGACAAACGAAATCTTGTTTTCGTCTTTTTTTCTGTTTGTTTATGGTTCAACAGCTTTTGTTTTGACATTTGGATCGATCGTGTTTTGTTTTAGATGCACTCTCATTATTGTTTCGCATACCGTGAGTGATGTTGTTACCTTGTAATACATTGTGAAAATTTTCTTAAATTTTAAGTTTTTTGTTAATTTTGAGAATGTGAAAATATAAAGTGCCAATAGTATCATTAAATTAAAAAATTCGGTTAGAAAATGTTTACAAATATAGCAATTTGAGATTTTTATCAAAAGTTTTTTCATATTTTTACTTCTAAACTTTAATTATACTCGCGAGTGTTGTTCAGTTTTTTTAATGCTTATACAAATTTAATTGGGGAAAAAATCAGAAACATTTTTTTCAAGTAAGTTCATAGACACCCAAAGTAACTTTCATTTCAATCAATTCAAAACTTTATAAGAACATTTTCACTTTGTAATTTCATGAACGTTTTGCTTTGTTTCTAAATACACATAAACCAATTACGTGTCGATATTATACAGTACTTACCTTTAAAAAACATTTGATAAAATTAACATAAACGTTTGGATTATCTGTTAATTTATATTCAGGTTTCAAAAATCGCTGTTATTGTAGATACCTGATTTTGAAAGCTCTGAGAATGTTTTGTATGATTTTCTGTGCGGAGTGCAACTATGATTATACATTTGTATTTTGAAATGTTTTTTATAGATGTGTGTAATTGTTTGAGGCAATCCTACTAGTGATTAAAGTGATAAATAACATGTGGAAAGCTTGCAGGAGAGTTTTGTATTGTGTCTCATAGATGGCAGTCATGCGAAGAAGATACAGCAGTACGAAGACGCTGAGTTGCCATGACAACAGTGCGACCAGCGAAGGTATACATTATTATACTTTCAATTCGTATTAAATATCAGGAGAATTTATGTAGCAACGTTTTCTGACGTTTCTATCACACATCTGCTTTAAAAATGCAAAGACTGGCATTCTTTCCTCTTAACCATCCCCACTAGAAACCCAGCGTGAGGTGATAAATAGATATAGGTACACTTTGTGTTAATCATAATCATGAAACATATTAATTAAATAGATAATATCTATGTTTTTATCTATCTATTCCCTCACGCTGTATCCTAAGTGGGCTAGGCAGAGAGAACGGAACGCCATATAGATCTGTCCTTACATACTTCTTTCGCTTCTTCTATATTCATACAATATATTATCATACACGCACGTCGATTTCTCTTACTCAAAACACGACAGTCCTTGAGAATTTGATCTACATGGTCAAGCCATGTAGTTCTTGGACGCCCACGCTTCCTCACACCCATTCTTTCAGACAAGTATATATTCTTTGTCATTCTTTCCTTTTCCATTCGTTCCACACGACCAAACCATCCCAATTTATTTACACGCATTCTTTCCACAACACTCCCCTTGCATCCACTCATTCATATTTATGTCAAATCATTTTCCTATAAATTTCTCTTGAGATCTCTTCTTAGAGATAATATTTTTTTCATCAGCTAAGTTCGCCCTATATTAAGTTAAATATTTTTGATTTTTTTATGATGTGGCTTTTTGTCTTCCTCGTTCTGTTTAAAAGTAATACGCTAAGATTATATTCGTAATTATTTAAGATGATGAGGTTTCCCTTTACACGTATTTTGTAATCTCTGTTAGTATTATTATATTATTATATTCGCTCTCATGCTGTGTGAATCCATAATTATATTTCTGTTAATTAATTATAATACACAACGACAATAATTATATAATAATTAATTAATTATTAACACTAATACTGACGAATGACTCTTAGTTATAACACAATATTAATTATTATTTTACTAGGAATATCTTATATTTTCTCTGAGTCTCTGAATATTAGTTTATCGATATTATTCATAAACATAATATTAATATGCGTCCTTTGCGTGGTACACAAAGAGGATTAAGCATCACTAACTCCTATCATTTACTATTTTTTTTGCTTTTGCTTCCATAATCTTAAGACTGTTTTTCACATTTACTCCTGCTTCATGTGCTCAGGACGTATTCATACTATAGTTCCCCTATCCAATTTACTTCTTACATATTTGGACATTTTCAAATAATCTCGAGTTTGAGTTCGTCGGTAGCCTGGAGGTAGAGTCTCGGCCTTATGAACATGAGGTCCGGGGTTCGATCCCAGGTGCCGGCAAACTCCCCTTTCACGACACAAGCTTTTAGCTTACTGTGAAAGGTGTATAAGGTTGTATTTGGGTTTATAACAAAACTCAGATATATCTTTTTAAAAAAAAAAAAACCGTACACCAAACAGTACACAAAAATAAAAATAAAAACTTGTTAAGAATCAAATACAGAGTTACATAAGTATAATTATGGACGGTCGGTTTCATAATTCCAGATTGAATACTATCTATCTTAATTGCAGACTAATCAAATAGCATAAAAGAAAATATTTAGTAATTTTTGATTCAAATATTCAAAGACAGACAAAAGAAATGAATCCATACATCACTTATGGATTCGGTTTTTAAATAATAAGTCAAATAATATTTTTACTATTTTCTCGAATTACACCCTTGGCTTTCTGTTGTTTTGCTTCAGATGGACTAACATTCATACACGAAAATATTATATTATACACACATACAAAACCAAATGAGTTCATTGCATATATAACTAAATATCCTAGTATGTATGTAGAAGTGAATACTGTGTAACATGGCTCACGCATACTGCCTGAGAAGAATAATTATTTCATTCATCATCAAGCCTGTGTTAATTCTGAGATTTTAATTAAAGGACTTATATTAACCGCGGCTTTGTTTATTATAAAGTTACATTATTATTTACTGAAATATATGTGAAATAACATATCATAAGGTATATATAATTACTATACAAGTCCTGTGACTCTGAAACATAACAAAATTGTAACGAGCTTTCTCATCTCAATGAAGAAAGTTTTTATAATAAGTCTTTAATAACTCAAACATTTAATGTTAAGTAATTTATTGTTCAGTAGATAAAGTACAGTTTTTGTAACTGATTTTACTATTATTATTTGGATGATTTGTAAAGCGCCGTTTTGTGAAAAAAATCCACCTCAAGGGCGCTCTTTGCTAACTAAGGTTGTGTCTGGATTATTCCGTGAGATTTCTTGAATAGATAAGTCTTCAGTTGGTTCTTGAAATGAGATATGTCCTGCGTTTCTCTGATCATTTGTGGAAGCCTGTTCCAGACTACAGGTGCAGATATTGCAAAAGCACGTTCCACGTACACTGGTTTCGATACAGTACTGGTCACCTCCAATTTAGTTGTAGTATCTTGACAAGACCTCAGTGTTGTCTGTCTATGACTTAACGCCTGTCTACCGCAGAGTTCCATGATATATTCTGGGGCCATAGCATGAAGTGCCTTAAATACTGTCAAACACACTTTAAATTCGACTCTCTCCGGACATCTGAGCCAGTGAAGAGATTGAAGGGTGGCAGATATGTGTGAAGAGCGATGAAACAGATATTTTAAATGAAAAAACGATTTTAGATTTTATTATTTTCTGTATATTGTTTAAATAAATTGATAAGTTACGTTGGTTAATTAACGTACATAGAGCGAGATTACCACTGTATTGTGATGTCTTCTAAGTAATCCAGTTTCAGCCCATACCTACATACATATTAGTGGGAATATTTTTATTTTTATTTTTACAATGTACACAGGATCATATAGTTTGTTATAGGACATGACAACAAAATACAAAATCAAAAGGTGGACCAGCAAAGATCCTAAATTTACCTGAGAGGTCTTAAAAAAAATCATCAAATTTATATGAATTACTAACAAATAACAGTAAATTCAGTACCGAACAACTCACAATTCTTTAGTTAAAAGATCAATTATTAAAAGTAATAAATAATGATTAAAATATATGAGAAACAAATAAAACAAGATGAACAGATTAATCGAATGAATGAAATAAGAAGAAATTAATAACATTAGACTAAACATTAAACAATTTATATTATTATTGGTACACATACCTACAATACACATACTAAAGATACCTACGCCAAATAATTTGGACTTTAGAGAGTACTCAAATTTAAATAATGTGTTTTCGTTTCAAGTTATAATAACAATGAGAGCGTGATAATAATGTGTAGTAGTTTATAACAAAGTAAAATAATGATGGAATTCTCAAGTTTTCTCGCTTGAATAAATGACGTTTAAGCTTGTCAAGTGGATGTCTACTTTACGCTGAAAGTCTTGCATTACCAAACCATGCTAAGCTGATAGTATTTGTACTTTCATACTCACTACATAAGTATACTCGCAAACTAATACTTATTCAAAGTACCAGCAAAGAGTTTAAAGGTTCTTACATTAAAGTTGGTAAGAAAATTATTTCAAAATCTCTAACTGCATACGAAATCTTGAATAATTTTAATGATCTCTTATTGTAGGTTGTAGGTGTACTCAAATGGTGAAATAAACTTGCTTGTGAATAAAATGATGAAAGCATTTAACTGTTTACATATTTAAGGTTGATTAATATTTGATAAGTTCTGTGAAGGAAAGGTTTGTTTAAACATAAATGTCTGAAAATAGGAATGTATGAAAATTGAGTGAGCGACAGGGTACAAACCAAAGGTTGAATACATTATTTTCACTACAAAAATATTTGTACCATCTTTCATTCATGAATATTTCAGTTTGATATAATAATTCTTCTTCCATCATCACATGTTTTATACTAGCTTATGTATAAATAAAATAAAAATAAAATAAACTTTATTGTGACAATAGACAAGTACATTGTACAAAAGGCGGGTTTATTGCCAAATGGCAATTTCTGCCAACCAACCTGATGTTTGAAAAAAAAAAAAATAAGAAAAATAATAAAGTATGCCAGAACCATAGAAAAAATAAAAAATAATAAATAAATATACCCATACAAAAATAAAAATAAAAATAAATAAATAAAAAATATATATATAATACTTGCATAAAGTGGAATGGGGAAAGGGGGACAAGGAAGGGGATGGAATTATGATGGGTTATTGAGAGCAAGATAGTGATGTTTCAGTCTACTTTTGAAAATGGAAATTGAAGGAGCAAGTCTGATCAGTATGTATATCTGTAATACGTATATTATTTAATAGTCTATGTATTATACTAGGAGTAGGTAATAATTTACAAACCACTATACCATCTACATATACAACTACTACTATACCATCACGGCATATCCCACAAGTGGGGTAGCCAGCAGATCAGCTGCACGTAAGAAACACGCAAACTGTCCTCCTCGTGCCAATCAAGACATTCAGGAGGGGTGGCAAACCTCATCGCTGAATTTAAGATGTAAAAAGTCTTAATTTTTTCGAACACCTGCCTTTTACAGGACACTCGAAAACTTACGCAGAAGAGTGGGAGACCAATTCATTACCGGGTGCTCCACGGGATAAATTTACAAACCATTTAAATTAAAAAAGTTGAGTCTTCTTTGTAACAGAATAGATCTCTTTAGAACTCTTTTCTATAAATTTTAATATTGAAGTATCCGGTAAAAGGTAGCCTTCTAAAAACATACCGTTTCAGACATCCTCAGTTCAGCGAAGAGGTATGCCACCCATTTGAAATGTCTTAAATTGTGTTGGCATGGAGAGGACGACTTGCGTGTTTATTACTTGTGTTTGGTTCACTGGTTATTCTACCTGTGGGAAACTCCATGATTCAAATGAAATATATGGCATGTAGCTCAAATAACTTTAATTTCTACCAGAAAAAAACTTCTACTTCTACCATTACGGCATATCCCACAAGTGGGGTAGCCAGCAGTACAGTTGCTTGGAATAACACGCAAGTTATGGAAAATTAAAACATTCAGGATGTCTTTATTTTTCGAACACCTGTCTTTTAAAGGATACTTGAAAACTTACGAAAAAGAGCGGGAGATCAATTCCTTGCCGGGTACTCTATGGAACAAAATAACTTTAATAATAAAAACACTTCGGTACATTGGTTTTAAAAATAGGTTTAAAATTGAATGATAATCTATGTTGGGACACTTGCTTCATTTTCAGAATGCACTACATATACCTTTAATGTACAGTTTTTGTTAGCATTTAGCTCAGTAGATACCTACCTACATATTTTTAAATTATTGAAAATGTTCTTCTATGTAAATTATTAAAATAATAAACTTTTCAAGCCACCACATAATTGAAATACATATAACAAGTATAATTAGTTGTAACAGATAACTGTTTATAAAAGTAAACAACAGCGGTGAAGTGCATTGACTGAAGTATTGTCATCTTTGTCTTTGTATGAAGTTTTATTTTGATATTATGATATTTGATTACTTTTTTTAATAAAAAAAAGCTTGGGATGGATTTGAGATGAAAAGAAACGAAAACATAAAATTATATTCTCTTTTCAAGAACAAACGTTATTTTTGTAAAAAATGTCATAAGCTGTTATGTCGTGTAAGTAAATAAAGAACTTTTTACTTTAAGCTTTCTCATAAATTTTTGGAGATTTAATGCAAGAGCGTTAATACACTCACAATGGAGACCCGAACCTTATTTTAAAAGGCAATCTCTGATTCGGTAATGCAAGTCAAACCAAATACGACATTAATCGGTTCATATTTAAAGTAACTTGGTATAAAAGGTAATTGAATCGGAAACGTGTCATAAATTTACGATTAGTATATTCGATTCGATTCTTAATGTTGGCTACATTCAAATGAGATTTTTTCTCATACAGTTGGTTCATTATTTATTTATTTTTTGTATCAAGAATCAAGACAATATCCATAAATTTTTCAGTGTAAGTCTAAAATACGTGCAGTAAATATGCCAAAATATTACTTTTTTCAGGATGGGTTTTCATGATTTTTCAAGTCAAGACGAGAATGGCAAACGTATAGGCTTATAAATGAAATATACCTATATACAAGATAGATATTGATTTAGTTTGGTAAAATTTTGACAATTCTAGAGGAAAAAAACCATTTTATCGTTATTAAAACAAACAATTAAGGTGTCAAAACACTTCGCTAATTTTAATAAGATACAATAATCTTGAAACAACAGACTCAAAATATTCCTTCCTGTAAATAGGTTCATAAAGAGAAACATTCTCACTCTAACAGCAATTATATGTATATTAAACATGACCAAAATTTTTTTTTGTTTGCTTTAAGTAAAAGTATTTAAAATACATATTTGACTCAACATAATATTCTTTATTCCGTAATATCTAACTTTACCTTAACAAAAGACAAGGAAGGTTTGCAAGTATAATTTTAGAATTATTATATAATGAACATAACTCTGAGTGATTTAGTAGATGTTATCATTTAGATGTTTGTTTACATTCCACAAAGTTTCTGAATACGTTCACTTTCTTATCGCGATTCTCATTCGTTCCTCTCTGTGTCTGAAATGTTCGTTTCAGGTGTAAAGCGCTCCATGAAAGGGCGGGTTAGCTGACTAAATCATGATTTAATCCAAACCTTTTTATACTTCACCGCAAATGGATTAAAAACCACTGATACCTTTGTATAAATGTAGATTAACCATATTAACATAAACTCACATTGTTCTGACTTGCTTTTGTTGAAGTGATACTTAACTATTTACTACTTTAATAGAAATTATTTTTTTATTTAGATTTTTGCATGGTTTTTTTATAAAGTGCCTGTTAATTTGATTATATAAATAAATTCTTTGGCCCAGGAAATTTATTTTTACGGATCATGTAAACTTATGAATGAACGTCTTGAGGCTACACAAACAATTTATGAAGAACACTAATTTGACCTCTGTAAGATATTAAAAATATTATTACTCGACAGCCACCTCATTTGCACAACCAATAGATTGTGTAAACTTCCTCTAGCGGGAAACTGGAAGATATTCCGATGTTTTCAAATCGGCTAGAAGGAGAAAAACTAGGGGTGCCTGTCGAGTTATATATTTAATAATATCTATCTTTGCTCATATCTTGATTTGACCTTACTGGTGTGAAAAATCCTGTAAAATACCAACAATATAGTTAAGTCTCTAATATACTAAAGAGATTTTTGAATTCAACTACTACGACGTGGAGGATAGTTTCTCTGGTTAAAAATAAATGATAATTCGCCCTCTGTATATTGATTGTATTTAATTTGAATGTATACCTTTTATGTAATTGTTTTTAATCAATGTACAGTAAAGAATGAATAAATAAATAAAATAATGTAGTAGGAAGATCTAGGTACAACCCCTATGACCGTAAAGCTTTGTATGAAATGGTTTTAATTACAAGGAGATGGTGTACCATTCTATAGAATTGTCACTGTGATTATCTTATCCTGTGTAGAGAATGTGATTATTATTAATACTAACTATTACGTATTATAATTATTACCTTTGTACCTAATGTGGAATGTCGCGTGGTAAATTTAATTTATTTAAATGATTATAGGATGTACCTAAGTACAAATATCACAGAGTGTGCTCAGCTCTCCTAATTATTATTATTACCTATGAAATTATGATAAACGTGACGAAAGCAAAGCGTTCGTGCAACGTTAAAATAGTGTCATAAAGTTGTTTTCGGTAATCGTCTTGATTACACTTTGAGCTTTTAATCATAAAATCTGAGGTATGAATTTTGCTGTTTATCTGCTCCGTTTTTATCTTGTCTTGTCATTAATCCTATTCCTTTCTGTTAGAGTGAAGGAAAATAATTTAAATTAACAAATAAAATAAAATAAATATTTATTTTATTTTATTTGTTAATTTAAAATGAAGTGTTACAAAGTAAATGCCGATACAATTAATGAAAATAATTTACATTGTTATAAAAATGTAATTGACTGTCAATCTACCGAATGTTTTCATTCGTTTGTTTGTTGATTGAAACGCCTTTTCTTCTACTTTTTATGCATTAATACTTTAACGAGAAAGTTTTTGAAAATACCCATTTAATTTTACTAGGTAATTTTGCAAATCAACTGGAGACTAATCCCATAATTTCATACCTATCACCTTTTAAGTTCTTGTTTGATCATAATATTAATGATATTTTGGAAGTGTTAAACTCTTTGAAGATATATTTTTATGTTATGACAAGTGTAGAAAACATTTTGTATGCTTTAAGATATAAAATCTTCACAAAATATAAAAGGGATTCACAAATAAATGTACCGAGTTCATTCTATTTATATTAAATCTGCGAAAGCGCCCCTATTGAAATTTCCCCAAAACAAATATGTATCTAAGTTTCAAACCATTAAATGAAAACTCGTTTTAATTTTTTCACATTTTCCTACATTTTCGTTTGCAAACATTTGATTCGGTAAGGGTAGATGTCGTTTTAGTTCAAAATATGGCAAAATCAATTTTTTCGAACTTTCATTTTTTTGTAGAACTATTTTAGGCAGGCAATCATAATCTGGTTTTGAAATAAAGATGAAATTATAAGGGATCAGTAAATACTTTATTGATAAAAAAATCACGAGCTACTGTTGAGCTTATTGCCTGGAGGCAATATCTTCTAGCTAATCAAAATAATGTATGGTATTATGTTACAATGTGTACAATTAATACTAAATGTGAACGATTAATATTAAACTTACTTCTAGTTAAAGCTTTAGTATCAAGTGAAACATTTGATATTATTCTCTTTAACTAACTTTGCAAATCATAACATCTTTGGGCCAATGCGATGTGCAAGGAACTCAACTTATATGTAACATAACATGTATAGACGACCGGTGTGGCGCGAAGGCTAACGCACTTGCCTTTGAGTCACGAGGTCCCGGGTTCGATTCCCGGCCAGGGCAAAATGAAGAATGACCTTTTTCAGATTGTCCTGGGTCTGGGTGTTACATGTATATGTGTTTAGTGCATTGTATATGTGTATCGCCGTGTTAGTACCCATAATACAAGATTCATCTTAGTTTGGGACTAGCTCGGTCTGTGTGAATTGTCTATACATGTTATGTTATGTTATGTTATATACAGTAATATTCACATATAAAGATCACATAACAGCAGACAAAAAAAAACAAATAAAAGATCACCACAGAATGATAATATGTGATTATATCTCGTGTCATAAATACTGTAAAGAAATGATTTAGGCGTAAATTGGAACTGTTTAGAAATATTAGTAAGTAAAAATATTATATTTTTATTATAAAAAAGGAAATATAGAAATAAAATTCAAATAAATAGCGAATATTATTTCGATACAGTATTTATGTATACTTGCACTCTTACTAATAAAGTGTAGAAATTCTAAATTGAGGCTGAAAATTCGAGATTTCGCTCCAGGCGGCAATATTAAGAGTTCTCCACTGTTTAAATACACAAACGTATATGAAATCCCCTTAATCTTTAAGTCACACATTTTTTTTTGTAAATGTAAACACCTTTTCTAGACAAAACTGAAAACCTTATTGGCTATAAATCCAAGATCAAGCAATGAAAATTTCAATCACGTTGCGGAAATGAAAGCTCCCCAATGACGCTATGGAATTTATTACTGAAACTGTGTAGCCAATGCGATGCGATGTTTGACCAAAAGTTGTACATAGATATACATACTAGAATTTATTATAATATTCGACAAAGAGATATTTATCTTTTTTAGGGTAGAACCCTTAAGTGACTTTCATATTATTGTAGTTTTTTTGTTATATGTTTAGTTATTGTTTCCTTTTTTTTTATATGAATCTGAGCTTATGGTGAATCAAAATACACTCGTCATTATCACAATGAGTGAAACGTTTAATCGTAAAGGTGAAGTAGAAAGGCAACGGAATTCAAACCACAGATTTTTTGAACAGAAGTACTAGTCCTCTGCGATTTTTTTTAAAGTCTACCTAAAACAGAATCACAACGAAGTTGCGAATGTCTTTTTGTGTCAAAAACAACAACGTCATGTGGTTGGATGATGAATTATTGTACAAATTTGGTGAAGTTACGATTGTACAGAATGGTCTTATTAGCCTTCCTCTTTAACTAACCCACTACAGATACAGCTTGATAGAATAGATAGACTTATACATTATAATATTATCTTATTGTTTGTTATTACATTTAAGTAATTTGCTATTCTATACTATACTATACTATACTATACTATACTATACTATACTATACTATACTATACTATACTATACTATACTATACTATACTATACTATACTATACTATACTATACCATCACGGCATATCCCACAAGTGGGGTAGCCAGCAGATCAGCTGCATGTAAGAAACATGCAAACTGTCCTCTTCGTGCCAATATAAAATCAAGACATTCAGGATGGGTGGCAAACCCCATCGCTGAATTTAAGATGTAAAATGTCTTATTTTTTTCGAACACCTGCCTTTTACAGGGCACTCGAAAACTTACGCAGAAGAGTGGAAGACCAATTCTTTACCGGGTGCTCCACGGGATAATTAATTTAGTAATTTGCACAAATATGTTATTATTAAACCCAGCAACACAGTCTAGTTATTTCGTCACTACTCGTATACAGGTACCTACGTAGCGTACATCTCATAGTGGTGATGTTTTCGGAAATTAAATTCTCTTTGTATGTTCGTTTACTGCCTGTTTTCGTAACTGGTGTAATAAGTAGTTATGCCACGTGTGGGATTCATTATCCGTATGCAATTATTTTAATATGTACATATGTATATTCTATGAAGTTACTAGAATAAAATAATGAAATTGCGTAGGTAAGTGTTTTATACATCAACATGAATATTTTCGTTGAATTAATAACTGGGCGCTTTATGCAAAGCTTAGATACCTATATCATCATCGCCCTCAACGCTCCTCTCGGGAGCACAGGGCAGAAAACAGCCTCCTCCATTTAGAGCGTCTCTGCGCCAATTGCGTCACCTTTTTCCACGACATTCCCTGCGCTCTGATGTCGTTGTCGTTGTTGGAACGGTGTATTGTGAAAGTGGGACGCCCGGGCCGACGGAACCCTTGCGGATGGTAGAACACTGCTCTTTTTGGCCTACTATCATTGGGCATTCTCAAAACATGTCCCAGCCAGGACCATCGTCTCTCCTGTGTTATGGAGATTTCAGGTCTCTGCTGGGTGCGCCGGCGCACAGCATCATTTGTAACATGTTCATTCCATTTGACATCCAAAATCCTTCTAAGACACTTATTTTCAAAGCTTAGTATCTTCCGCTCTTGAGCCTTTGTTTAAGTGACAAGACTCACAGCTATATAGAAGGAACAAGCAACATTTTGTCCTGCAGGGTTACTCTTGACAAAACTAAACACGATCTTAATCTAGTCTTGATTTTGTCCAGACGCCTTCCAAACTTTGTTCATGTTATTGAAAGCCCCGCTAGCAGCTCCTATGTGGATTGGTAATTCCGACCGGAGATCAGATAGATATCTATATAACACTATCATAATAATTATGATAATGATTTTGTTGTTGGATTTGTTTCCCAAAACCTGAGTATTTCCAAAATGAAATAATATTTTTTCATTAAGTATTGAGACGTAATAAATTTAAATATTACATGTGATTTTTGTTGTTGTTGAAAAAACTGTGATATGATGATATATTATTTTAAGACGAGTAGACTGGACAGGTGTAGGACTGTCTAACAGCGTTTTAGCCTTGCGGGAGACAAGGAGATATGCGCCCAAGTGGTAAAAGAAGAAGATCATCAAAGCAATCACCAACATTCATGAACTGGTTTGAATTAAGCTTTAATAATTATGATAATTGGTTTGGTAGGTTTGTATAACTTTTTTTTTAATTTTTTTAAAAATTAAAAAAAGAAAATTGTTAAAGTAAGAGAATACTTGAATTATTAATGAGTATGCGGGTATTTAAAATAAAAACAAAAGTAATTGGTTGTCAAATAACTATACAAAATAGTATACTCTGTAGTTGCCTATACCTAATAATGGTCTGTCCTTGAGGTCTGCAAGTTGTATAGAAACCGGTAATTTGCAACAATAGAGTACATATATCTACCTATGAAACAAGTATGTACAAAGTATGAACTATGCCATTTCTATGCATGATACCTACCACAATCACAGAGGTCTAACCGCTTATTGCAACGCGTTGTATATAAAAATGTTGCTTTTAGTATGTCGAGGAAAGGAATGTGGATATAGAGAATGGCCAACACTTTAATGAATTGATTGCTTTATGAATTTCTTCATCAAATTAGCTTGCAGTATCAAAGTCACACACACACACACATATACACCCACACTTAGCGAATATTTACATATATGAACATAGCTATTTATGATATAAAAAATACCTACATGTATCATATTTACCAATCATAAATAAATTCATCCTTTATTTTGATGAATGAAACAAAAAAGCGTGCGTTTATTTTACTTAGTCATTTATCGTAAGGAACTCAAAACGTACCTATGTGTATTTTAGTTTTGAGCCACTTTTACATTATGCTATTTGTGTAATAATAGAGTTGATTATACATTTTTCAACTTCGAATTATTAACTCTCAATAACAATCAATACTTTTTATTAGTTATCCTAAAGTACCCACAATATATTTTTTTTGAATAACATAAATCTTTAGTGAGTGAATGTTAAATTTAATTTATTATTTACTTAACAAAGTAGGGATATATCCACATAGCAATATACCGAAAAAAAGTAAATTCGTATAAGACTACCAACATACCAACATTAATACCAGTAGGTACTTTTCCGAATAGGGTTTGCATATTATCTCATGTCGAGTTTATGAAAACAATGAAAAAGTTTTGTGTATAAAACGGGAAGCAGCAAGTTGAATGGTGGCAAGTAGAGAAAGTTGTATGGGAAGGACTCGACTCGGTTTACAATAGTCTGCCAGATATTCCAGTACATACATACATAGTGTATCCTACCAAACTATGGTACATATTGTATTATAATATTATGTACACTACACTGCAATATGAGAGAATTGGCTATATGCATTTCCTATTATAGGTACACAAACCTAATATACTTGTTATATAGAAGTCAGCGTTGATTTAAATTAACTGACATAAAATAACATAGGAATATTTATTTCCTCTTTCCAGACCCAATTATTTTGATCATTTTATGCATTTTTCTGAGTTTTGATAATCAAAGAATTATTTTATCAAAAGTTTATTATTTTAAAAACGACATAGGTTTGTTCATTCTGTCGTTAATTATAAAATACTTGTTACATGCAGTTTCTCAGAAATAAAACATCGTTTGTTTTTTATGTTCAATGTCGTGTTATGTGCATAGTGAATGTTCATATTAATTTAAAGTTAAAAATTCGTCTTTAAAAACTTTTTATTTCATCGAGGATTCTAAAAGTCTACAATCCAATTAAATATTCTAATATTATGCGTCAAAGCAGTGAATCGAATGAAGCATTTCAAATATCCAAATTCAATATTATGAATTAATTAAAATGCAGTTACAATATTTAGCATAGTAATCGACGCAGATAATATTCGCTCACCGTTACGAGGATGCTCAAGTAGGTAATAAATTTATACAATACGTGTATATATATAGTAGGTATATCAAGCCACAATTTAAATAATACAAAGTGTATGTATGTACTTACATATCCAACGATGTTTATGTGATTCAATATGAAGGAGTTTCTAGAATAAATAAATCTACATATTGTTATAAGTGGAAGTATTAAGTTGATAATACATAAATACTATAACAAACAAAAGACGCCAACATACGAACGTAAATTTTACTTATTTGTGGAATATAATACTATCTTATTGTTATCTGTTCATAAAATGTTCAGCAAAATGTATGTTATCATCGGTATAATATTTACCACTTCTTAATGTTCAACAAACTTTCAGTCCATATTTATTATATTAAGTACTACATAATTTGTGTTGGAACTTCTGAATTAATTGTAAGTTAATTGCAACACAATATAACAAATAACATGAGTAATATTTTTCAAATCAATAAATATTACAACAAAAATAAATAAAGGCACGGTAAAGAGTTGAAACGTAAAGAGGAATGGTATCAACGCTACGGTAAACATGAAAAATATTCAGACAAATCCATCAGCAGTATAGAATTATTGTGGGGTTACAATTAGAAATGGCTTTTTATGAGGGTACAGCAATAAATGAATAAAAATATATCATCAAACATCATGTATTTACATTTGACAATTTAGTTAGAGAAAAATACTTCTCTTTTCGTGACATGAAAGTTACCCTTTAAATAAAATGTGTTGTCACAATATTCCAATTTATTATATAAAAGTTACTCAAATGCTTTTGAAATTTAAAACTTACAAATTTGAAATTAGTTTTTTTATTTTATTTTTTGTTTGTTGCCGGTTGTTGTTGCCTTTTCAATGAATTGCCAAAAACAAAAAGCTCAGTTGTATTCAATGCTGGTATAATAAAGTTGAAACAAAATAATTTCATATTGTTATATTTATCAATTTAACTGCAGAAATATCATAATTATTTTTAAAACTTTCTTGTTCAAAATAAAGTCACGCGAATGTATTTTAGAATTTAAATTTCATGTAATCAGAAAAAAGCAATAAAATTTTTAAAATTTAACTTACTTACTGTTTTACCGTACCACCAAGTACTGATTTTATTACATTTTTTTACAATTTGTCTCTACTTGATACGAGTCCCATTTTCATTGCAATTGAAATGTAATTACAATTAAATGGCTTGTCAATAAAATTTAAATAAGTTTGATTTGAACTGCGATATCGCAAACAACCATGAGACTAACTATAAAAATGTTATAAAGAGTTTGGCATTGTTGAATTTAATTGAAGTCAGAAGTTATGTTTTTTTTTTTTAAATATCTGTTTAGACTCGTATTTTATAAGAGAACTATGTCTTATGAAAGTTTCATGATAAAATACACTATACATGAGTAATTTCAATGAAATATAATTTTCAAAATAATAAAAAGTTTTATTTCGAAAATTAAAATATTTATCTGATTTTCATTCAGAAGTACAAATGGGAATAAAATGTGAGTTAAAAAAGTTAATGTTTTCAACAACAATATGTACCTAAGTTTTTTTTTCCATTTTTATTATGATCAAATCAACATATTCCTGAAAAGTATTTTCGATACGAGTACTATGCATATATTATGATTATTATATACCTAATACTATGTTGAGCATTGTGTAGAGATGAAAACAATCTTCATATTTTACATTCTTGATCATAATAGAAGTCATGAAATCACACAGCAGAGAAGTAATATGTAAAATAGTGACGTGATGATTTTTCTATAGTAAACTGGTTTATACATCGATATTTACATATTTTATAAATATCAACATTTGTAATAAAGCATGTACGAGTTCTCACATCTCACTAATGGTTGGAAACTCTTAAATATACCAGATTAACAAATTCAGGTACTTGGGAACAACCATAACGCCAGAGGGTGATCTACGGTCGGAATTGTCAATCCGCATAGGAGCTCCTAGCGGGGCTTTCATTAACATGAACAAAGTTTGGAAGGCGTCTGGACTCAGCATCAGGAAAAATGTTGCCTGTTCAATTCGTGTATCATCCCAATCCTTCTATATGGCTGTGAGTCTTGGCACTTAACCAAGGCTTTAAAGTGGAATATGCTAAGGTTTAAAAACAAGTGTCTTAGAAGAATGTAAATTGTATAAATAAGTCACAAATAATGCTGTGCGCCAGCGTACCCAGCAGACATCTGTAATCTAATACAGGATACAGGAAAGATTATGGTCTTGGCTGGGTCATATTCTGAGAATGCCCAATGATAGTTGGCCAAAAAGAGCACTGTTTTTCCGTCCGCAAGGGTTCCGTCGGCCCACGCGTCCCTCTTTCACAATACACCGTTCCTATGATAACGACATCAGAGCGCAGGGAATGTCGTAGGAAGAGGTGATGCAATTGACACAGAGACGCCCTGAATGGAGGAGGCTGGTTCAGTGGTGGATTCAGAAAAATATCAAGGGGGGGGGCGCAAAAGATATCTTTAGCTACCTTTACTTTTATCGTTATAAAAAAATAATCAAGTCACATGCAATGTTTAAGTAATTGGTCCCACAAGGTCATACGAAATATGCACAACACACGATCGATTATTTCGATGTTAAATTTGTATCATCGACTTGTAGTTTGCAACATTATTTATAATGAAGTTAAGCTTATTCAGCTTTATATGTATGTCACAATGTTTTGTGATTTAAACCCGCGGGGGAATTTCAAATTTAATAACACTGTGTACAGTAGGTAATGCCAGACGTTGATACATACGAGTATAACATCGAGAGATTCAATATACTTACCCGAAACTGAAAGTAATGGAAGAGAACTAAATGAAATCTCATACTCTGGAAGCGGAGAAAGTTATACCAAATCTAATAAAGGGTGGAATTTGAAGGTGGTGCAAGTGTTTTCTACTCAAAATAATATTATTTATTCGTATTATTTAAATAAAATCTCTTGCAAGTCAAAACTATTGTTTATTCTGATTCTCTCTCTGAATGTATTGAAAATATTATTCATAGTGCGATATGAAAACTAATATGTATAGTAAAATTATCATATACGAGTACATATCATGGTAGAACTCATTTCGTACATATAGGTATATGAAACTTGTGATTTCCATCCATTTTATGAAAAATGCAAAATGTTTAAACCTTTGTTCTTTATGTTTAAAAGATATTAGGTTATTTTAGATATTTTCTTTTGGAATATAGCCACGTTTTATAGATATACAATTAATTGACATATTATGTATATAAATATGTAGGTATATCTATATATGAGTAATGAAAAATATCTCAAAAAATTAAAATCGAGGAATATTAGTTATGTAGACATTTAGATTAACAAAATATACATAAACATATTGCATAACATGCTTGCGCAAAAAATAGCGTATAGATAAATATTTTTTAAACACATTTATAAATTTCGTTAAAAGTTATAGCCAGTAACGAAAAGGTTAAAAGAATAAATTATTATATCACATTTAAAGAACATAAACTTCTTCACATAATAAATAATGCTCGGCTAAAATACGTAGAAATTTTGGAGTTTTTTACTGCGTGACATTATACCTATTCTAAAATAAAAATACATAATGTTCCATTAGCTTAGTTGAGTCAACGGAAAAAAAAAACTCGAAATGTCATAAATATTGTGCAAGTGAATTTTCCGCAAATAAATTTCAATAATAAAAATTCAATGTTGCAAGAATACTTTTACTATTAAATACGGCAATCCATTAATGAATTAAGATAGAAAATCAAGAATTGGTCTGAGGTAAAGACAAATCGAAGAAAAAGTTGACACGATTCGATATTCTGACAATATAGCACTGCTCACACACGCTGAGAATGAGTTGAACGAAGTCTTAAGCGGCATAGAAAACATTAGAGTCAGACGATACGACAGCAAATAAAAACTTTACGAAATGTTAAATCATTGGAAGAGATACGTATACTACGAACATTGTTTTTAATAGAGTGAGTATCAAGCAGGAAAGAGATTTTGTGTACTTGGCTTGCAGAATAAACCAAACAATAATAATTGTTTTCAATAAAAAGTATAGAAATCTCCTTAAATTGATTTAGATATTAGGAAATACCTGACTAAAACCTTTCTTTGGCGTGTTCTGACATTTGGTAGTGTGAAGTAGTTTGGTAAGAGTGAGAGGGGACGTTTAGCTGCATTTAAGGTGTGATGTTATAAGCACATGCCAATCAATTGGTCATAACATATGGAAAACGAGGAGGTGCTGAACAAGGTTGACAAAAGAAGGCAACTTCTTAAAAAGATAATCTAACAACGAGCGAATTGAATTGACCACAACATAAAGCATCTAGTCGTACTCATTACCATAGCGGAAGGCATGACCGAAAGAATGAACGTTGTAGAGGCCGACCGAGAGACGTTTATGTAGATGTGCAAGGACATGCGTTGTAGAACATACGTAGATTTGAAAAGACTGGCAAAAGATAAGGAGGAATCGAGAAAAATCCAGGCTTGTTGCTGAACAATTCAATATAAATATTTGAATATTCATCCAACTGAGAAGATCAGACTCCTTGATCTTCAGTTGGATGATGAATTAGGTCATGCCCTTTAAAATGTTCTTATAATTAGAAACAATCAATTTAATAGTTTGTAAAATTAATTGTATTTCATCAAAAAAATGAAAATCACATGTCGATCTCACAGTTTTTAACTACAACTAACATAATATTATTTAAATAAAATGTTATCCAAAAAAGATGATGGATTCGCGTTGGTTGTGATAATACATAACGATTATATACCTATGCCGTAGATGGTGAAAGTTCTCCTGTCACTTGGATATGATTAATCTTTGGCAATTTATCAAAATATCACCGGACACTTTACAGATGGAAGTCGTCCATGAAACGAATGAATGACGTTGAAATTGAAAATTCATATTATTATTATGAATCGATTACGACTCTTACATATAAATAAATGTCGTTACACTATAAAATAAAGTAATGAATCTATCTGCTCCTCATATAGCATTGAAAAATAAATATTTAAAGCTTTTTATAAGTAATCTTTTATTAATAAGAAATGTTTTCATTTGTTGTTATCTCCATTCAATGTAACTTGAATTTTCTCACGATTGTTAAATTCAATTTAATTGCAGTGTACTTGCATTGGTATGATATGTATATTTGAAATATAAAATAAGACTAAGAGTTGCTTATTATACAATGAAATGAATCGTTTTAAAATATATTTATTTATTTTAGTTATAGGTATAATCATTCTTTACTATGCATTATTTTTTTTGTAATAAACACATTCACACTATATCAAATATATAAAGAAAATGTTCGTGATAGGTTTATTTTTTTGAATAGAAATTGTTTTAAAACAATGTGGAGAAAATTGTGGCTTAACTATGATAATAATAATATAAATAATTAAGAACTTTGTTTAAGATCACTTTGTTTAAAATAAACTCTTTTGTTGATGCAATGCTATTAACATTTAATTGCAAAAACTTAATAGTACTTACACGTTCATAAATTCGTAGATAATATCGAATACCAATGATCAATGTAATGCTTTAGTTTAAAAACCTTAAAAAAATTTAACGTTTGTTCCCTGAGATGTATGAATCTGGAAAAAGTCAGATCATTATTAATAAACATCACAAAATTGGTCCTGAACATTTTCGCCCTCTCAATTATTCCAGACTGCACCTACTTACACAATATGCGTATTTCCCTTGAGAAAAGGAGGAAAATATTAGTAATAAGAAAAATCTCCGTAAGACCCAATTTGCTTGAAGGGATATAACGACACAATGTCGATTTTTTCTCGCTTATTATTTTTGTATTACATAGAATCTGTTTTATACCTCATAATATTTTCACGATATTTTTACAACCTTTTATTTTTTATTTTTCAGTATATGGGTTCATTCCCGGTGAATGGAACGGATCAGGCGGCAAAAGCAGAGTTGGTTACCCAGAAACTTCATCATATGAAGGTAAAATATATTAACAATCCTATTCTATTCTTCGCAAGGCCATCCACTCGTAAGCGAGTGATTTAGATATAACCAGGAGAAAAAAAGTTAACTGTGTTTTTATTGAAAGCTTTTATTAAATTTGAAATAGGTACTCGTTGTCACTTTCTTTGAAATTAATTCAGTCAACAAATTGATGACATTTTAAATTCATTACATGTCCTTATTATCATTTTTAAATTGTTTTATTTATTAGTTGCCTAACTCTAAGGTGAAATTAAATTCGGACACGTTTTTAATTAACGATCTAGGATTAAAACTTCCAAAACA
Organism: Athripsodes cinereus; assembly: GCA_947579605.1. Taxonomy (NCBI): domain Eukaryota; kingdom Metazoa; phylum Arthropoda; class Insecta; order Trichoptera; family Leptoceridae; genus Athripsodes; species Athripsodes cinereus. The sequence continues at coordinate 16,511,709 of OX388315.1, forward strand.
TAAATCTCTTGGAAAAACAGTCAGTCGCCTACTGATACTCCCACTAAATGCTCGCTGCTTTAGATGTAAAGTTTTATTTTGCTTACCAAACACGAAAATGTCACTGAATGTAACTTTGTGTCTTATTACTCCAAACAATTGGTTTTAATGATATTCAAAGTTTAATTAACTTTGTGAGTTTTAATTATTTTATTTTATGTTTTTCATTTACCGTGATATTGCAATCAATATAATATTTTCTACGCTTTGTTTTGGACAAAATTAAGAACTGACAGATTTAGGAAGAAGATGTTATAGAAATGACATTATAATCTTTTCTCTACTGAAGTTAGTGGTATTAAATCATAACATTCATAATATAACATGTATAGACAATTCACATAGATCAAGTAAGTCCCAAACTTAGTTGTGAATTTTGTATTATGGACACTTACACGACGATATGCATAATTATTATATACAACACTGAACACGCATACACGTAAAATCTAGACCCAAAACAATTTGAATAAGGTGCTTCTTCATTTAGCCCTGGCCGGGAATTGAACTCGGAACCTTGTGATTCAAAGATAAGATCGTTACGTCCGCGCTACACCAGTCGACTTGTAGAGTAATAATATAGAATTAAGCACGCAAAATTTACGCTTGAATGATCGTATATTCACAAAAATACAAAATAATAATAAAAATTAGAAGTAGCTTGGTTGATTTGAAAATACTTTAATACGAATGTCTTGTCTCTAAATTATGAGTATGTTGTTGCACGAAAACCATTATTTCCCACAAACACATCAATTGCTCTTCTCCTTAGTGAATAATAATAATATTATAGAACATCAACTGGATTTGGGACAACACGAAGTGTGAATCTGTGTATTCGATAAGAAGACGATTCTCTCTCCATCATAAAATATCAGCTGTAGTACGTATAAGATCCCTCTTTCTCTGTAGCTCGCTCTCGGGTGCTTTGCCAAAGTGTAGAACGTGTTAACAATATGCCGAGACATCTGTACTGTGCCGTGTCGCTTCCTGAAGAAAAGATAAAATACTCTATAATAAGTTGTTCAAGCATAGTATTTCGTGTATTCATATAAACTATTCAGTGCATATATTTGTTTGTTCGGATTAAAGATGAACGAAGAGGACAATGTGCTTATTTATAGTTAGTTTACTGGGTTCTTTATTTAAATGTACCTAACGGTCAAAAAAGTTATCTACTATAATCAACTAGGTTAATTTTTCGATGCTTTGCTCAACAACAATAAAAAGATCCATCCATCAAAAGTGGACAAAGTGAATTGTAAACATTCCATTATAGCACTTATTTCACCAAGTACAAGATTCATAATATTCTTGAAGAACAGTAATAAATATTTCCAGTGCAATGCTGATAATATAAGTTTATCACGCAATATATTTCAGTGACTGTAGAGTCACGTTCCAATTTCATACGGTACTTGAGAACGAAACACTGAAATACAGTTTTAGGGGTTGCATTTTATTACCACGCGACTGCACGTCATCCGAACAACTACAACTATGTGCTGAATATTATCATCTACTAGGACACTAGGTACAAGTACTGCCATCTGGTGAGGTGGTTACCTAACTATAATATTACATAGTCATACTACTCAATTCAAAACATTATTCATTCAAGTTAACTTGTACTTTATAAGGATTTCATATTCAAAATCTCACATGGAATTCTTCAATACAAACATAAGGTAAGAAAATACAAGAGATTCTAGCGCAAATTTGTATGCATCTCTTATCAACTTTAAAAATATACGTAAGTAGATTGTATATGTATTTTGATATCAATCGCTAAATTCTCAATCATGTTATTTAATTTGAAGATATTTATTAATTTCAAACTACTTTTAATATTGAAATCATAGTTTCTATGTGCATCATAGAATAATAAAGTATAAGTATTAATTTTATTCTATTCTTTTATAACTCCAAACTCGTATTGCTTTTAAAATAATATTCTTGATATTTTTATAAAGTTTAAAAAATATTTTATGTTTTGTAAGATACCTACTACTTTGCAAAAAATATAATAGGTACATGTAACATCTTTTTCAAATCACTAACTCCGAAATCCATAAATAAATGTTTTCTATAAATGTTATGACAGTAAAAATGTTTTCAAATAAATTAATAAAAAAAACGCCATTCTTCGCCTTGGTTTCAGTACTCTGTATAATTTGGTCGTAGTAGTAAAACATTTTTTGAAATACATGATGCGTAAGAGGGTCAGCGGAGGTAATCAATCTTCTGAAACTCTTCAGGAAATGGATACACACCCTACATATCTCTCTCAGCTCTGTCGTACATAGGTTAGCACCTATATTTTGGAATGTTCAAATATGGGGTGACCAGTTGATAAATGGAATTTATAATTGTAATGAATATTTTTTTAACTATTAACACCCTGACCACTCGTAAACAAGAAAGTGTAGAATTATTAACTTTGATTTATTCGTTGATATATCGCAAAATACTTTCATATTAAACCAATGGCTTATGTCGTGAATATTTTGAATCCCAGTTCTTTCAATTGAAATTATGACAAGTAACCATTAGAGTACGTAAAGTGTAGTAGATGTACATATTTTATAAAACTAATATTTATTTAATTAAGGGTATTTTAATCAATATTCTTCTTTTATAAATTCTTTTTGAGCATCATAAAGAGAATGGGACATACATGATTTTAGTTACTCTATCCTTATTATTTTATTTACGGTTATATTTATTTATTAATGTTAAATATATCAGTAATGTGTGTAATGCAAAATAATAAAAATTTGACTCACAAAATTAGAGAAACCTTTACTCACATTCAAATACAACTACTAAATTAAACTACCCTAGTACTTAGTACATACATAAACCTACAATGGGGTTCGGAAAAACCAATCAGTGGATATCTGGACGACTAGATATAAATAGTATTATGTAGTTCAAGAATTTCCATTTTCCTCTATCCATTCAATTCGTGAGGCCTTTATTGTGTCTTGATTTGAAGTCTATTCTGGAATGTTTCAGACTCATTGTCCTGTTTGTATGCTATTCCGACCTATTTATATTATTGAATGTTCACATTGAACAATTGTAGATGACCATAGAATTAAAAATGATAGAAGCGACTTAATGATTTGAAGTACTTATTACAGGCTATAAAGGTATACATAAATTATCGTATTCTGATGAATAACTGTATTTATAAGGGCATTATGGTTTGTAGAGATTAAAAATGTGATATTTGAAAAATTATAGAATTTTACTAAAACTTATTTACAAATATACAACATCTTTACACAATAAACGACGTGATAATACAGTCTTTTCAATGTCAATTATATACTTATGCCTATTATGTTGTTTGACAATTCAAGAAATGTGAAGATTATAGTTGACTTCGACGTCAGTTAAACCATATTTACAATGAATGGTGGGTTTGCCGGCACCTGGGATCGAACCCCGGACCCCGAACTCTAAAAATTATATTTGTGATTGCGCATTTTGTGATTATTCAAATGTAAAACTTATTTTATTTTCATGAACCTTGTTTAACTTCTTTTTATATTTTATTTTGTCATTTCTTGCAAATAAAAAGGTTTCCAGAATACTAAATAAACAATAAAAAAAAAACAAAATTGAAAAATGTGTACAGTAGAACCATAGAAAATAATTCATGTACGTCAATTCTTTAATATTCCTTATTCTATGTTTCATTGAATGGTCACAATGGTTTAAATTGAAAGCTATCGCTTCAATAGTCTGTAAAGATTGTAATACACGTAGGACGAAAATAACTCTGTACTAAACATCAAACTGTTTACTGCAAGTCTTTATTTTTTTTGTGAGGAAATGATCTAGAATATTTTCCTTAAATAAAAAAAATATTATGACATAATCACTTACGGGGTAAATGTGCACAAATAGCGTTTTATTTATTGATTCTTTGCTTTGCTAAGATTCTAAGCAATCTTTATCCAAAAATTCTCTCTCTCTCTTTTGGCATTGCACCCAATAAGTATATGAGTGATGCTGCCATATCATTCTCTATATGTGTTGCAATCCAAATCAAAAGTTTTTATCCAAAAATTCATAGACATTAAATATTCGAATAACAAATTTATGTTTTATTTGTTTTGTATATACAAAATAATATGAACATTTATTTATATGGGCTATATAAGTTTGTTCAAATTTCGTGTGAATTGTAAAATAAATAAACGACTAAATTTTATATGAAAAATTTCTTATCAATGAATAATAGAATACCCGTTGCAAGGGCTGTATACAACTTCAACGCAATGTCGACAAAATCAAGTAAACACGCATTACATATTTACACGCAACACGTAGAGACATAAAAATGTAATATTATTGCTTTTTGTCAGTATTGCGACGGTACTGTGGAGTGTAGTGAGATATTCACTACCCATTTATGCATTAGGTTTTTGGATTCGTACCCATTGGTGTTTAATGGACAAAGTAAGAAATTGGCCGATAATCCAGGAAGAAAGTTAAAGTATTGTTTGTTTCAATTTTCTGATATATGTGGGTTGACTTAGATATTTTATCATACTGACGTCTTCCAAAATTTGTAGAAGTGTGTACGTGAATAAAATATATTATTTATAAATAAATAAATAGTAAAAACTTTATTCAATCAATACATATATATGAAAGACTGTATGATCTAATTTTCATTCGAAATGCATGTGATCCATTAATGAAAGATCATCCAAATTGAGAAAGGAATGCTATCTGCAAGAAAAATGCAGGAATATCAACAGAAATATAAAACAAAGGAAATTTGAAACTGCATATTCTGAAGTCAAGAATTTTTACAATGATAAGACACAACCACGATGTGCTATCCAAGATCAAAACGGCAAACTACTGTTTGAGGATGAATTGATTGTTAAAAGGTGGAAAGAATACCTAGAACAACTTTACAAAGGAAAGAATATACTTGAGGAAAGTAAAGCACTGGAAACAGAATATGACAAAGAAAATAATGGAGATGACATCTTAAGAAGTGAATTTGATAATGCCTTATCAAAATTGAAAGACGGCAAAGCACCAGGTATTGACCTAATTCCATCAGAGTTGCTTAAATGCGCAGGAAGCGGCATGCTTGACACTTTGTATAAGCTTGTCTGCAAAATATATAACACAGGAGAGATACCTGAGGACTTCGCCAAATGTCTGATACGAGCGCTACCTAAGAAAACAGGCACGACAAAGTGCGAACAACACAGAACATTAAGCATGATATCACACGCTTCTAAGATACTCACCAACATTATAATGAAAAGGGCGGAAAGTAAAATCAACGAAACACTTTCAGAAGATCAATTTGGATTCCGCAAAGAGACAGGTACAAGAGATGCAATTCTGAGTCTAAGACTTGTTCTTGAAAAGAGAATAACAGTAAATAGAAACACGTATGTAGCATTCATCGACCTAGAAAAAGCATTCGATAAAGTAGAATGGGAACAACTTTTTAAGACTCTAAACCAGATAGGAATGAGCTATAAGGACAGAAGAGCAATCTGGAGCCTATACAAGAATGAAATGGCTGTAATTAAAAGCGGAGAGAGCTGCGCAGAAGCGAGGGTAGAACAAGGTGTGAGACAGGGATGCTCAATGTCGCCAGCACTCTTTAACTGCTATATACAGCGAGCTATTGATGAACTCAGAGAAGAAATGAAGAACTGGACAGGAGTAAAAATAAATGGGAAAAAAGTCGACATGATTAGATATGCAGACGACATAGCACTGCTCGCAGACTCCGAGATGGAGCTGAACGAAGCCTTAGGGAAAATGGAAAGTATACTGTTGTCAAAGTACAACATGAAAATAAATAAAGATAAAACAAAATGTATGGTCGTTGGAAGGGAGGAAGCGACTGCGAACATTGCCATAAATGGAGTGAGCATCAAACAAGTAAGAGAATTCGTGTACTTGGGCAGCAGAATAAACCAGGACGGACGCTCCAAATCAGAAATTGTGAGCAGAATAAACCAGGCACGAATTGCCTTTAACAAAAAATCCAAAATATTAGAATCCCCTAATATTGATCTAAGCGTGAGGAAGAATCTCACTAAAGCCTTTGTGTGGAGCATTTTGTTATATGGGTGCGAGACGTGGACCATCAGCAAGAGGGAAAGCGGACGGTTAGCGGCATTTGAAATGTGGTGCTATAGACGCATGCTGAAGATTCATTGGTCGGAACACGTCGAAAACGAAGAAGTGTTAACCAGGGTTGGCGAAAAAAGGCAACTCCTCAAAAGAATCTGCCAACAACGAGCTAATTGGATTGGCCACAACATCAGGCACCCAGGACTGCTCATCGCAATCGCAGAGGGCAGGACCGAAGGCACAAATGGCAGAGGTCGACCGAGAGACGCCTATATGGACCAACTGAAGAGGGACATGAGCTGTGGCTCATATATGGAGTTGAAGAGACTAGCTGAGAATAGGGAGGAGTGGAGAAATAAGTCAAAACTCGTTGCAGACCAATCCAATGTATTGTAACTCATTATATATATACATGCAATTTTACGCATTTTACCGTGTCTCGTTCCGTATGCTAAAGGCAAGAGCCATGTCTCTGCCCGACTATACGCAATGAAATGGAGTAAAACACACAAAATCAATCACCAATATGGACATAATAATGTTGCAGCAGCCTCACTAGGTTGTTAATATCAAATTATAAAATCTTTATTGAAATATTTTATACCTGTGTAGGTGCGTTGAGCCCGATTTATGAACCAATTAAATTTGGATTTTGTTGTATACATAAAATTTCAGTATGTTCACACATTTGTGTCTTTAATATGAAATACAGTATTATTTTCGGTAAGTTTTTTTGCATTAGGATGGATATTAAACGTTATCGTACATCGACGCATCCTTTCTGTTTGAATGAATTTTTTAAAGTCCGATATTGTGAGTTGTTTGTATTGTACTCGTATTAAATGTTTTGTATATACAAGCGATATTAAAACCCATCCAATCGAGGGCAGTGGTGTAACTGCGGTCCCTTGCAATAAAACCTCAAGCACAATGACCTCCGGGCCATTGGAATGTATGGATTCCAAGATCCGTTCGCAGTCGCATCAATTATTACAAGATTCTCCACTTTATATCGACCATATTGCCATACGACTATCTTCCCCTCTGCCCTATCATATTGAAACAACCTTTTGAACGCCGTACATATTTTACTTGCATCGTGCTTTTATTATTTGTTGCTTGTCATATGGTTCAGACTTTCACGTCTTTTGTTTATATGCCATGTTTCATATTATCAGAATACCGTTATGTGTATCATCATATGAGTCGTATAAATGCAAACAGCGCTATCTCCATACGAGAAGACTTTGAGTTATACGTATTTAAAATATAATACGAAATATTTGCAATAAAAAGTGAAATAAAGTTAAAATATATCTTAATGAAAGAAAAATTAATATCTTTTCACTTAGAGATTATACTATTTACAAGATATTTAAACAAATATTTGGATATAACGTATTTTGCAACTCAGAACGCGGATGACAGTGGATTTGGCGGGATTTGCAACAGACATTATGGTTTTCCGCCATTTTAAATTTACTTTAGTAATGGGTGGTTAAAAAAACACTGCATTGCATAGTATTCTTTAATTGTGATTATTTTTTTATTTTACTTTATTTAGCGTGTCAACACACTTTTAACAAATATAACACATACAAGTATACAACAACATTAGTCTACTTACTGAGAACATTAAATTAATAACTTTAGAAACAACACACATCAAGAAATGAAAAATAAAAGATACAAAAAAAAAGAAATAGTAATGACACCTCAAAATATGTAGGCATATGCACATAAGATAGTTATAACAATACAAAGAAGTGTATATATAATATATGTAATTAAAGTATGTTTTTCACATGATAATTATAGAAAAGATAAAAAGAAAGATAAAAAGAGATAAATAATTAATCAATAAAATTGAAAAATATTCAAGTCAATTTTGGTCATGATACAATAGAAATTTAAAGATGTCAGCCATCGTCAGAAACGCGCACTCAAACTATTTAGTTTTATGGCCGCATGTCGGAAATTCCGGCAAACATGTAGGCGCATATCTGAAACAAATTAAAAATAAATTAAAAAAATATACTTAGGTATAAAAAGAATATGTGGAAATTTGATAAACAGAGAATAAAATATCAGTGAAGTCAGCTGAAATATGAGAAATTTAATAAGAGACAAATTTTAATGTTATTGAATTATAAATTATTCGAATTTGTATGGACTGCTATTGGTGAATGTTGTGACAACAGATAAAGTAATTTGTTATTCTTGTTTAAAGGAATAATTAATCGGTGAAACAACCAATTTACACATTCAAGTAATGATTTCTATGCTAAGTAATTACCTACTTCAACACAACATAGATTATGAATCAATTTCTGGACCACTCTGTACATCGTGTAGTTGACATGTAAATATTATTTATTTATTTATTTATTTATTCTTTACTGTACATTGATAACAAGCAAATTTACACAAAAATACATTTCAAACAAAGACAATCATACAATCAATATACAGAGGGCGAGTTTATCGCAGAGGCGCGATTTCTTCCAACTAACCCAATTTCATAAAACCTTCACATATAGAAATTTTTTTATTAAAAAGTTTAAATACCTTTTCAAGTGTTCCACATGACGCTTCCATGTTTCTAGATTTCTAGTTCTTTTTCTAGACTTGTTTTCTTTCACTTCTTCTAGTTTTCTTTCCATTTTGCTTAAAAAAAGTACGCAAATTTATATAAAAATGAACCGTGATAACACAAGTAACCATCAATCGTCACACCGCACGTTGCAATGAAAAATCATGGCTTCCTATTGGTCCATTGGATTTGACGTATTCTGCATCTCACATGGAGCGGGATATAGCGCTATTTGCATTTCAATGTTCTTTTTGGATAACATTTTTTATGGGATATAATATAATTTGCACAACATCATGTTATTGTAGGTGAAACTTTGATGATATTCTGTCTTATCTAGTACTTAGTACAAATTTGATCATTACTGGAGATAGCGCTGTTTGCATTTATACGACTCATATATTTTTATTATTGTTTATTTGATCTTAATAAATGCATTTCTTTTTATGTGAATAAATCATGTCGTCATCGTGATTTCACGATATGTTTATAAAAGGTTATATAATAAAATAACAGTTATTTAGTAAAACGATTCGAGGATATTACACTCGTTACTTCAAAATGTTTGTATGCTTAACTTATTAAACGATTTATGTACTATTGTTATAAAAGCATTTTTATAAAACGCATACCACATATTTTTATATACAATAATATTTTAATGTTTATTCAACTTATTTGACGCTTGTTGTGCTTGTTGAGAAAAAAAAATCCACAATCTGATACTAAAGATGTGGAAGTTTAATACTACTTTATATTTCTAACTTATAGAGTATTCGTTTGTGTCATGTAACTGTACTTTGATTTTATAATATTATAAAAAAAATCGTTTTAATAAAAATGTACCTTGCTTTTCTACACAAAAATAAAGTCTATTAGATTACATCAGAATAGAATAGTATGTCGCTATATACATTGTTACATATAATATGTGACTTTTTCTTGGCGATTGGACAAAAAAGGGTCCCACTGATTACTTCTTAAGTCTTTGACATACGAGTTCTCCTTTTATTAACTTTTTGCCCCTTTCAGAGCTTTACAATATGTCATGCGACTATTGGATTAGGTTGGTTATTTGTTAAAGGGTAATGTGACATATGAAACATGCTACGAAATTAATATATGTACATAATATTATTATTGTACATACAAGCTCAGAACTATTTTATCAAATTTGATATACTGAAATTACCTTTATCTACGTATCTTGATATAAGTGACATGAAATCTTGTTTAATCTATCTCTCTCTCTCTCTACACCATCATGGCATATGCCACATGTAGTAAAGCCAGCAGATCATCCACATGTAATAAATATGCAAGCCTTCCTCTCCGTGCCAACAAAAAATTAAGACATTGAGGATGATTGGAACCTCAATGCTGAATTTTAAGATGTTAAATGTCTTTATTTTTTCGAACACCTGCCTTTCACAGGACACTCGAAAACTTATAGAAAAGGGTGGGAGACCAATTCTTTGCCGGGTGCTCCACGGCTTAAGTCTTGTTTAAACTTCTAAAAATTTCAATTCAGGGATGGTTTTTGAATTCCAATGAGTGTGAATTTTGGGAATATTTATGGCGATAGAAAAAACATCGACATATGTATGTAACAAAACCCAATAGTTTATATCTAAATTAATTTCGATTTAAGTACCTATAAATTTTTCATTCTTACTTTTAACTTTGCTCATAAGAAATGATAGTCGCTTTTAATTTTCAGTCATGTTTTTACAATTTTTAAACATTATTCGGTGTAAACGGAGCATCACAAATATATTCCACTTGAAGTCTTGCAAAGTATACGAGTGTGTTTTAATGTTCACATGAAATATGTGCATTATATTATAATGTGTATGTTATAAGGTTCGTATGTGTACTTATTAGTTCAAATCCAATGGAGCGACATAATATGTATATTATGTTTGCCTCGTATGAAATTTTAACAGATTAATTGTTTTTAAAGCAAAGGTTTTTAGATTGAATAATGGAAATATTTACATAAATATACAAATAAATAATATATTATTAATAGTTTAACTTGTACAGTACATGTAAAACCATTAATAATATATTATTTATTTGTACATAATGGTGTTTTACGAAATAAATACCAAAAAAATTCAATACAAATATTATTTTCTTGTACCATAGTTTTTTGACCAATATAACATAAGAAATTAATAACAAATTGTGAACACGTCAACAAGTTTACTGATGAGATTTGGCATGACACTAGTTTTTTTGTTATTATGAAACGATTTTTTTTTCAAATTGTGTAATAATTATATAAAAGTATAAGAAAATATGTAGACAAACTAAAAAGATACGTAATATATACACTTTTACGTAATAACTACAAATTAAACATAATTACATATATGTAACTTTATAAAAAAATACTACAAATATGTGTTTAGACTTCATTTGATTAATTGGAAGTACTGTGTGGTTCAAAGATGCGCCTTTGCGATGGGTGCTCCATTAAACGGCGCTGTATAAATTATCCGATATCTACTACTATTACTACTACTATACCATCACGGCATATCCCACAAGTGGGGTAGCCAGCAGATCAGCTGTATGTAAGAAACATACAAACTGTCCTCTTCGTGCCAGTATAAAATCAAGACATTCAGGATGGGTGGCAAACCTCAACGCTGAATTTAAGATGTAAAATGTCTTATTTTTTTCGAACACCTGCCTTTTACAGGACACTCGAAAACTTACGCAGAAGAGTGGGAGACCAATTCTTTACCGGGTGCTCCACGGATTATCCGATATACATACATAAATTGCTGAATACTTTTTGAAAATAATTCAGTTGTTAACTGGGTACTGATTCTAGTATATCAAAATAAAAATAATAATAATAGTAATGTATTCCTCAAGCTTCTTTCCAATATTATGAAATTCAGTGAGTCCGTTATTATATATGAGATTTTTATTAAAATTTCTTAGCTGCAACAATATACCTACATATACCTACCCAGCCATCTGGGTCACAATTTGAATGAATAATAATAATGCCCTCAGGAGATGTTGGAAGAGTTATGTAGGTAGGTATATAATATTATCATAAACACCAAATATTTATTATTCACAACTTAGTTATAAAAAAATCATACTTTTAAATTATGCATTTTAATAAAATTTATTTTCGTCTTAAAAATGGAAAATAATGTATTTTACCTTGGTATGTAGCTAGTCTGTAAATTGCCGAATTTATTTATTAACATAATATACGGCTAAATAGCCTTTAAAGTACAATAACTTACAAAAACAAACTTGAAACAAACACAATTAACACATAAGTGACAATGAATACAAAAACATGACAGTAGTAACTACAGGGGATTCTCAACGGAAAGCATGTACCCTCGCATAAACCTGCTCACAGCACATCTCCTCACAGTGTACTCCGAATCGTTGAAAATGATTCATATTAACTGAAATCGAATGAATTTGCAAGTTTAATAATGATGTTCTTAACAAAAAGAGTTTTAGATTCGTTCAGTACGGTACATTTAAAATATTATATAAGTAATTATTTTTCGAATGTTTTTTATTTCTCATTGCTATTGCGAATGTCAAACAAGTAAATATATTTTATGTGGGATAATTTTCCACCCTTCCTGAATGTCTTTATTTTTTGTTGTCATAGAGAGGAAATTTTTATTTTTAGTTTTTTGCATGCGGCCGGTCTGCTGGCTACCCTTCTTGTGCTGCGATGGGATAGTAGAGTAGTAGTCTCTACTAAATGTCTACAAAATAATTAATATTTAAGTTAGGTATTAACATGTTTTATACACAATTCTATACCTAAATGACATATTTTATTAAATTGCTATCAAACTACGTTCATGACAATACTACTTAAATGCAATATATATACAATATATTATATGTATATACTCTCTCACTTATTCCACTATGATGATACGAGAATAGGTACTTAGTTAATGATGGCAATAAGTAATACAGTTGTCAATAGGCTTTTGTTCAGATCTGTCGACAGAGTGAACATTCAGAGACTTTCTGCAAACATTCACCATCTATCGTCATATTATTACTGATGCTATATGTATGTATCTACTGTTATCTCTGGAGTATGACAACAGACTACAGACTTCAGTACAACGTTTAGTAACTTGCAATCGGTACTACGAGAAATATGATATTGTGAATAAAGTATCATCTTTCTTGTGTGGCTGTTTTACACCTCAATGCCTTTAATAAATCTTTTTATTTTATTTCACATCCTATAATTTTAAAATTGATAACTAAACAAATCCAAAATATCTTATGTAGGTACCTACTTATATATTTTGAAAGTCTGAATTTATATAAAATCTAACTTTTTAATCATCTCTTTAATATTACTTTTTGTATGGCTTCTCTATCAAGTATGTATTTTCTTGCTAGTTGCTGCATTTAATCTACACAAATTCTTATTGCACTAGCTCCGGAGTTTTTTTTTTTAAAAAGATATATCTGGGTTTTGTTATAAACCCAAATACAACCTTATACACCTTTCACACTAACCTATAAGCTTGTGTCGTGAAAGGGGAGTCTGCCGGCACCTGGGATCGAACCCCGGACCCCTTGTTCACAAGGCCGAGACTCTACCTCCAGGCTACCGACGAACTTAATTGTGAGTGAGTTAGAGCAGCCTGATGTTCTATAATTTCATTATTAAACTTGCTCACATGTTAGAGACACTGCATAGAGGATATTTTTTTTTCTACTTACCTACTAAGTAGGCAATGGTCGAAGAAATTTATCATTGATCACATAACGTACATTGTTGAGGTTTTCCTTGTTCTCTTCTCGTAATTCTTAGAAAAAAAAAACAATTTCTAATTTGCACGTCTGGCAGCAACCGCAAAAATATGAAGTCTTAATGTGAATGAAACTTCACCAACCTTGATTCTATTGTCTTTAAAGAGGCTGAATAGATGTTCATTTTAATTTTAAAAATATGAAGGATTTAATAATACCGGATCTCTCTGCTGGTCTTGTTATTTTATCATAATATTTCATTGTTATGTGTCCATCGCAAAATAATGATTATTCTCTCCCTTTTCTCTAAAATAATGAAAGTAAACAGTTTTTATTTTTCATTTCAATGACAACCTTTTCACATTTTTTTATCCCCTTACTCTTGAAAACATTTTCCATCTCAAAGGAGAAATTGCATAGTTTGTATAAAATTCTCTCAAAAAATCGTAAAATATTCTGTTGGCCTCATCTAAAACGGATAAATTATGTTTTCAAATCTTTAACGGAAAACTATTCCAAAGCAATGTTTTCATTTTTTGTTATTTACATAAGAAATATACTGCACAATTTTAGAACTAACGTTTACAAGGTGGAACATGTCATAAAGGTACATAAGTACTTACTTGAAAAGTTTTGTATTTATTTCGTTTTCAGAAACACATTTCAGTAAAATCAGTGTTTCAAGTTTAATTGAAGATTTACACGTATAAACAATTTTCGCAGCAGTAACATATTACAGTTTATATACACCTGCACGTACGTTAGTAAAGTAATACATACGTACTGAACACATGACCAGAAAATTGTACAAAGTTACCCAAGATTATTTAGTGCAAGAAATGTGCTGTTTACTTGCAACTAGGGATGTGGTACGATATCATTGATACATAGATTTATTGTTCCAATTAAATTATTAATACTTCCTTGTTTTGAAAATTATCCTGTGTGATTAAATAAAAATTAATTTTCTTTGCTTGCGAGCAAGATTTTCTTAAATAATTAAGGATATTGTTACACTTCTAATTATTGTTCGATAGTGAGTCGGATGGAAAGAATGGAATAGAATAGACACCTTTATATTCGTATCTTAATTATTTCATGATACTGAGGATGATATATATTAAAATCAAGTGATCTTTCATTCATGAGGTGCATGTTGTACATGCATTTCGGATGAAAATTAGATCATACAGTCTTCATATATATATATATATATATATATATGAATGACTGTGTGATCAAATTTTCATCGGAAATGCATGTACAACATGCATTCCATTAATGAAAGATCACTTGATTTTACGCAGGAGATAGTATGAGGTGAAGGTTTTACTCCATTTCACTGCGTGCAGTCGGGCAGAGACTTGGCTCTTGCCTTTGCATATGGGGCGAGACATGGCCCGTCACCGGAATATGCAGATTGGATTTGCAAATTCTGCAAATCCAATCTGCATATTCCGGTGACGGGCCATGTCTCGTCCCATATGCAAAGGCAAGAGCCAAGTCTCTGCCCGACTGCACGCAGTGAAATGGAGTAAAACCTTCACCTCATATATATATATAAGAAATATACGGCTAAGATACCAGTCTTTAAAGAATATATCAGTTAGACATTAGTCTCATAATATTATCGTTAGATTTTAAATAGAACTATAAGATATTCTTTATACAAAATAGACTGATTGTGCTATTATTACAGAAGGTGCCGTGAAATGATATCGTAATTGAAAGATATTGTTTGTTATTGTGATGTTGGTAATACTGTATTAATTGTGTCGGTGCACACGTAGTAGAATTCCATAATTATGTACCTAATTGAAACAAGTGTTTCTTTCTTCTATAGATTATTGATTCCGAGATTGATAATGACCTGATAAATCGAAAGATGTCTCTCTCGGAATCAATTATCTATAGTAGAAAGAAACACTTGTTTCAATTACATAATTGGTAATACTGGGTACCTAGACAAATTGCATTTGGCGATCGACTACAATCGAACTTTTCGACAATGTACATAATTATAATGTTATGGTACATTGTCGAAAAGTTCGTTTGTAGTCGATCGCCAAATGCAATTTGTCTAGGTACCCAGAAGCAGTGAAAGATATTCTTCTAGGCTGTGAGCAGAATAATGAATGATTTATAAATATTATACCTATAAAATTTAAATAAGTAATTATTTGTAACGAGCGATGGGACTTTTATTACAAGATGACATCCCTTTTCAGTGTACACCTTGCCATATGATACCCAAGCACGTACTTGTATTATATTGTATACCTATTAATAGTTGACTCCAAACAGGTTTCTGACCAGTGCAACCTTCCTGCGATTAAACCTGGATTAAGTAATGGAATAATATTAACTTTAATAATATGAGATTTGCAGTAAAATAAAATATTATTAAATCGTAAAGATACAAATGAACATTAAAGTTTGTTTGATATTTTTTCATTCACGAATAAATCGTGTGACATCATCAGCGCCTTTGAGATGGCAGAAGGATAGTTAAATGACACTTAAGAAACAAAACATTCACCATAATCATTCTCCTCAAAAGTAAATCTTTCATAACTCCATTTTTTAATTTTATTTGATTGGATATTTTTTTATGCACTATGTAATTATGACTTCATAAAAACATATTATGTTCCTATCAATAATAAACTATTTGAAAATATACTGATACCATACCATATTATATACATGCCTTTAATTCAGTGGGTATCTATCTAAATATTTATATGAACAATTAAAGCAGTTAATATGTTGTTATTACGAATAGCCTCGGGTGAAAACCTAGTGAACATTATAATATAGTATAATAATAAGAAGATAATACTTGAACTAAGAACTAGTTAGGATTCACTGTAAGTACCTACTTTTACTTACAATACATACCTAGTAAGGTGGAAGTTAATTTACGCTAGAATTCCACATCTACTAAAGTGTGTGTGTATAATTATGTGTGTTTCCTTATACTTCCTATAGAGGAGTATGCGGATGGCAATACATTATATTGTTGTTATTCAGATAACACTAGGTTTACGCGTGATACCCTAACTTCTATGTACGTAAGTACTGTTATCTATTTACATACGTTGTGTACTTCTATAACTAATCGTTGTAATTCTGAAACTAAACTGTCCAAATACAGCGTTAATATAACTGAGATAATCAGGACTATTCTCCCTGAAGAATGCTCGGATTAATTTGAACCCTAATAGTTTCAAAACATAATTATTATAAATAAATACTTTAGTACTTATTCTTTTATAGAAACAAAACGACTATCGTTCTCTTAATTTTTATTTAAAGTGCGCAATAAGCAAAAAACTCTGCTTCAGAGTTTTATATTTACTAATTGTATAAAACTAAAATTTTAATTAAATTATAATTCATTTTAGTTTATTTAAGCCTTGAAATAACCAATGAATGGTGATTTATAGTATTTAAATTAAGTATTAATCAATAAAAACTTGGTATATATTTCCATATGTACGTAAATATAACTGTACTGAAGTTACAAGGATTTCAGAAAGAAGTTACTTACACTAAGTTATATCCACTTCGCTACTTTTTGTATATAAAGTTTTGTTTTTGATAAGAACTTGTCTTCATAAACATTTGCTTTCTGTAGGATGTGTCGCTATATGGACGAAAGTGTCGCACTATGAGACGAATGAATTAATCGTCTTTTATGGTGACCCCTACACTTGGTATCATAAATCCTCAGGTCTCACACCCTATGTGGGTCCGTGCCCCGTGGGTTCGTGGATCGCATACTAATCCAATCACCCCTGCAATGGTGGGATATTATACAGGAATGTAAAAAGCAATTCAAAATAGATAATTCATAATTTTTGTTATCGCCTATATTCTCGTTAAAAACTCTCATCCTAATGCGCGTGAGTGAATCGTTTTGTATATTTTTAGAAAGATCAAACACTATTATTAAAAAAAAGTCTTAGTTACATTAATTTCTTTGTGACCCAATCGCAGAGTCATTTATAGTCCTGCACTTATTTTTTGCCTAACTGTGCAAGATCTTATTTGGCCATTCTATCTCATAAATTTTTGCTGTTGAGTGAATTTATAAACTAATTCAAAATATAATTGGCGGAATTTTATGAATGATATAGTGTAACTCAAAATACTTTATTAATATTCTTGTACATAAATTCTGTAAACGACATAATATGACGCATTGTAATTAAAATGTCTCACTCCAAAAATATATGCTACAAGTATCAACATTGTCTTTCAGGCTGTGTGTACGTACATGTGTATGTGTGAGTAGCATTGTGGTATACTGTTTCTATATATTCCTTAAAGCAGAGGCCATATCCTCTATCCTCTTCAACCTCCCACATCCCATCTGCGGTGGCTGAGCTGGTTCCTATTCGTATAGAGATAAGCCGTGACTTGGTCGGGGCTTAATTGGCATTTAGTACTGTGAGATTTATGACGGTGAATCCATTGAAGGAATATAAACACATCACGTACAACAACATCCTACTACCACTATTATCTACCGACACTCTTATCAATTCAATCCACAAAACATACCACCAACACACTCTGCTCTTCATCCGTTTCAAATGTTTTTTTTACAAGTTGCCATATCTTAAATAATACACAAATAGAACACTTAAAACAAAGGAAATATTTATTAAATTTTAACATTGTGAAAATTCATTACAGTGTTTTAATACTACATTGTAAAAGCAATATTTATTTACATCCTCGCTTTATGTTTCCCTACTATATGTATGTATTTATTATTATTATTTGGATGATTTGTAAAGCGCCGTTTTGTGAAAAAAATCCACCTCAAGGGCGCTCTTTGCTAACTAAGGTTGTGCTTGAATTATTCCGTGAGATTTCTTGAATAGATAAGTTTTCAGTTGGTTCTTGAAACGAGATATGTCCTGCGTTTCTCTGATCGTTTGTGGAAGCCTGTTTCAGACTACAGGTGCAGATATTGCAAAAGCACGCTCTACGTACACTGGTTTCGATACAGTACTGGTCACCTCCAATTTACATAGTTGTTATATCTTGACAAGACCTAAGTGTTGTCTGTCTATAACTTAACGCCTGTCTACCACAGAGTTCCATGATATATTCTGGGGCCATAGCATGAAGTGCCTTAAATACTGTCAAACACACTTTAAATTCAACTCTCTCCGGACATCTGAGCCAGTGAAGAGATTGAAGGGTGGCAGATATGTGTGAAGAGCGATTCAGTTGATAAATGAAACGTGCAGCCGCATTGAAAACGGACTGAATTCTCTGGAGTTGATATTGTGGAAGATTTGCGAGGATGCCATTGCAGTAATCCAATCGTGATACGACGAATGAGTTAATTATGGTTTTAGCTCCGTCGATTGATATATTTTTCCTTATATTCTTGAGCTGCCTTAAAGTATAGAAACCACTACTAACAGTAGATGATATGTGTTTCTCCATCGTAAGGGCGTTATCAAGATGCGCTCCGAGGAACTTAACGTGGTTAGATGGGACTATGTCCACGTTTTGTACACGAATAGGATCAGCGTTTATGAGATATTGTCTTCGTGGAGACGCTATCCAGAGAAATTCAGTTTTGGTGGGCATGGTTTACACTTAATTTTTAATTAAAACAACTGAATTGACTTAGGAAGATTTATTTAAAGGTATACGTTGTTATATTTTTCTCTGAAATATTTGTATTGACGCATAGATTGAATGAAATATTGAATTAAATGTTCGTTTATTTTTGTTTCACTGTATTTCATAGAAATAAAATATGTTTTTAAATAAAACAAACATTCGATAGGTACTTAAGAAAGTTCGTCTGACAAACTTCGAAATCAGCGGCAGCATTAATCTCAGTAATGTATTTCTAAGAGTAGGTAGTTAAAAATTACTTTTTATTTCCATGTCTGGTTCATCACTCATGCAAACAAATTCTATAACAAAAAAAACTTTAAAGTTGCGCTTTTCCCGTAATTATTTTTCATGTTAATCTCTTTGTTACCTGACTGTTGGTTCATTACACAACTAACTAGAAAGGAACGAAATCAATTTACATACTTTAAACATTTTCAACTTTATTAAAGTAGGATTAGTTCCCAGCGTTCATCCATACACTGTGAATAGTGCTTGATTGAAATTTTATGAAGTTTCATATAAAGTTTTCCTCCGCTGATATTAAAGTATTCCTTGGTAGTTTTCTCATTAATGTTAGTGTATTAGGTATATGAGACTATTATCAAATTAATCCTCATAAGATTTTTTTTGAAATTTGAATAGATGTTAGTCTATTATAAATTATAATTAATTATTTAGCAATATTTATTAATATCTAAATATTTTTCAAAAAAAAAAATTCAAGTTTATCTTATATTTACTTGAATCATTTAAAAATGAAGTAAAAGAAATATTTTTAGGTACTCGATATTATTAAAATCATTGTATTACTCAAGTAGCTAACCAGTTTTGTACATAAAATTATTGCATAACTATATGTGGTCCGTTTTGTGTGACAGAAATAAGACATTTAGGATAGAATCTGATACAACATCTCATCGATGATTTAAAGATGATGAATATCTTTTAAATGAATTTAAAAGAATAAACACCTGTCTTTCGGGGATATTTAAGTAATATTTTTTAATAGAAAATTTGTGCATAATTTTTATACAAATTAAAAAAGATGTTCTATAAATAGAGATTTAATATACGCCTATATAGAAAAGATCAAACTCAGAACTATTACAAATGTATGTGTAAGGCTAAGAAAGGTCTCGGACGAATTTATTTTCATATCATACAAGTTTATCTATGATTTATGTCTTTTGATTTGAGGCAAAGTACCTCAGATAGAGTGATTCATGCACACACTGTAAAGAAAGTTATATTATTTTTTCAGTAGCAAAAACCCTGATCTAGTAGGAATTATTCATACACAAAGGCATTAAATGTTCGTCCTCGCCCATAACTCAACGACAGAGTTACGTAGGTACTACGCAGTATCTCTCTCCTACTGATTAACTACAGATTTTATGGCAAAAACGTCAGACATGTGGGGCTTAATCATACTACCACTACCACTTCTACTACAACTGTCCACTATATAACATATTATCATAATATAATTATGTAGTAAGTACGTACGTGAGTTTTACTCTTTAATTCATTGTGGGTAAAGTTATCTAAATATACCTACTGTAATGTAATGTACGTACGTATGAACTTTAAGCCCTGAAGGTACCAGTGGGAGTCATGTTATTAGGGACATACTTATTACAATAACTATTATTATTAATCGCATGTATGAGTAAGCCATTATGTGTGCTGATCTTTTGCATGATAACAAGCACATGAATTATGACAGTATCAAACTAATTTAGATTATTATTATAGTCGACAGATAATATGAGCGCTAAGAACAGTCACACTAAAAACAGTCTTATGAATGAAAATGAAGCTTCTTGCATTATTCTGCAAAAGTATCTGTTTTTTAAATCACGTTTAAAATATAATACGTTTTCTATACACATATTACATATATCTTATAAAATTATTTATTAAAACATACAAATCTAGTAAAAAATAATATTATATATGTAGTTATAAAATCCTATTTCTGATGTTTGTTTGTCCAGTATGAGTGGTTGATAATCAATGGACGTGAGTGCTGATCTGAGCTCTATACACTCATTTCAGCATTCGATTTTATTCTCACAACTTGTCTGCTTAAAATTGACTACTTACAGTTTCTGACGAGATGCAAATCAGAGCTCTTTACACTCTGATTTTTGCCATTGATATTTCTCTGGGTGTTAGGTGCCCGTTATTGTATTATTATTTGTCTGTTTTTATTCTCTTTTAATGTAATATTACTGTAATGCTTAACTGACGAGTGCAAGTGCTCAAATTCGAGCCTACGCATGATCGATAAGAATAAAGAATAAATAAAAAAATATATATTCAACATTGTCTGTTTGGTGGTGTTGTGTATTTTGAGGTTATTTTTATCTTTTTTCATTTTGTTATTTTAAGAATGTTCTAAACCGTGTATATTTATTTTATGCACGTCAAATTTGTGTTTTAATAAGTATATAATAAATTTGAAAAGATTATATATTTTATATAATTGTTTGTTTGCACGAGAAGGTATCACTGTGAATCTGTTTTGTTTATTGTGAACTTTCATGTCACTCCGTGTTGGTCATATATAATATGTCATGTCACTCCTTGTTGGTCATATTGTATAATATGTCATGTCACTCCTTGTTGGTCATATATAATATGTCATGTCACTCCTTGTTGGTCATATATAATATGTCATGTCACTCCTTGTTGGTCATATATAATATGAGTCATGTCACTCCTTGTTGGTCATATATAATATGTCATGTCACTCCTTGTTGGTCATATATAATAAATAAAAGAAATATAGAATTCATTACAGCAGGGTTACTCTTGACAAAATCTAAGCACGATCTTAATCTTAATCATACGACGCGCGAAGTGACTATTGGCCAAAAATACGCGCATACCGATCGCGCGGTAGCGGTAGCGCGATGTTTTTGACCATAGTCCTTTCGTGGGTCGTATGATCAAGATCAAGACTAGATTAAGATCGTATTTAGATTGTGTCAAGAGTAGCCCTGCTGATTATTTTTTCTTTAATTTATTGTTATCTTTTGTCACAAAGAGGAGGGCCTGAATGTTTAATATATGGAGTTAGTCTCACTTTTAAGAGATACCACTTGGATATATAAATATAGATAATTTCTTATTTGATCATCTTGTTCACCACTAGTTTCAAGAGCAATTTCATCCAGCAATTGTTAGGTATTGAAATACATTTTATATTAAATTTGTAACATCACGTAATTTCGACATAAGATAATAATAACATAACCTGCCGAACATAACTGACAGCTGCTGTCAAAACATAGGAAGTACCTGATTAGTTGCCAGGTTCACCGATAGATGTCTCACTGATGGAAGCCTCCAGAATGTTCCCAAACTTTCTAGAACCTTCGAGAACATTCCGACCGGAAATAGGAAGGCGGAGTACAAGGCCACGGTACATCTTCCACCACCACACCATCCACTTCCAAGGTATCAATCAGCTGTCCAGTACGGAGTCAAGGGTATAAAAGACGGAGCCCGTCATACTGAAAGGCAGAATCGCGGTGGCTCTTCCAGGGCTAAGGTTTCCTACCTACCCGTTACTCTCTAGCTGTCCAAGATGTACCTACTCTTGTTGCTATGAAGTTATTTTCCTTACCTACCGTTACTCTCTATAGCTGTCCAAGAAGTAGGTACCTACTCTTGTTGCTATGAGGTAACTCTCCTTACCTACCCGCTACTCCCTGGCAGTCCGAGATGTGCCTACTCTTGGTGCCATATAGTAGTAGCGACCCTTCTTACCTACTCTCTCTCCGACTACCTCAAATTCCATCTAAGCTAGCCTGAAGGTGTCTTCGTATTTTTTTTTTAAAGATATATATGGGTTTTGTTATAAACCCAAATACAACCTTATACACCTTTCACAGTAAGCTAAAAGCTTGTGTCGTGAAAGGGGAGTTTGCCGGCACCTGGGATCGAACCCCGGACCCCTTGTTCAAAGGCCGAGACTCTACCTCCAGGCTACCGACGAACTCTTATAGTGTTACTCTCTTTATACAGTATTGTACTAGTTGTCAAGTGATAATAATAAATTGTGAACTTTCTAACAGTTTATTGAACTCTCTCTCGGTGTACCCCTTCAGGAGTACACCTGGCGACACACAATTAGTATTTAAGTGTTGACTCTCCGTATTCCCCTTCAGGGAATACAAGTAATATTTAGTGTTACAAATTAAAAAAAAATAATTAACTAATTAATATCTGTGTTCGGGATATTTTAAAATTTTATGGGACGTATTCACAATACCTGGAAAATATCTTAAAATAAATACCTACGTTTATAACTCAGTAGCAAACTGAAATAATTAAAGTTTTCGCAGGCAGAATACATAGGTTTCACAATAAATATACTAATGTTGGTATAAATAAACGCATTCAAATATAAATGTGTAGATTGTAGAAGTACAATAGAGACAAAACAAAACGCAGTACGGAAAATAAGTTTATTTTTAGTACTCTGTAAATGCATGTTGTGTATTCTCTCAAATGAGAAAAGCAAACGGGAGGAGTTTACTGAAACTGAAACAAGATCATTTAATTAAAATTAAGCATTTACTATCTTAAGTAACTTACCAACCTGAATATCAATTGTCATGTCGCCGAGTTAAACGTAGCTAACACAGAATCATTATCGCATTATCAGGTGATGTGAGATACGAAAAATTCTTTCGTGTATAATATGAAATTGAAAAAGCTTTTTTTCAGATTGTCTTTTATCATATATTACTACATCCTCTATCGCAATACACAATAATATCAAACATAACGACAATATACCAGGGCATTACATGATGGATGTTGGAAGACTTTATTCAACTCATACTAAGTAACTCGATGTCCAATTTCCCCCCTCTGTTGCTGAGAAAAAAGTTGAAGACTAATTTATATGTCAATATATTAACTTATTTAAGGTATATAAGATTGAAGATATTTTCAAGTTGAGGATGTTTTAAATGCCTATAGGAACTGTCACTGACCCGTTCTTGTAAACAAATTTCATTGAAAAATAATTAAATTTTGAAACGGTATTGTATTTTAGCTAACACACCCTTTTCAGGTTTCTAATTTCTGAAGATTTATGCATGTATGCGACAGGCTCTGTAATAATGAGTGGAAAGTGATGGATGGACGAGTGAACAGTGTAGTGCCGTTAGTGCCGTTAATTATTTTAACTAATTACCTAACGCCATGCCAACGGAATATATAACGAGTATTATTATCGTAATGTTACGATTATATTTTACAGGAACGGCCGTGAAATTTGAAATGAGTTTCTTCCATATTAATGAAACAAAAAAATAAACAATGAAAATTATGTGTTTTGAAATATAATAGAAAAAATACCGGCATTAGAAGTGTGTGTGGTATAGTACTTTTATTTCTGATATATTATTATACATACTGGTTTAAAAAAATGTAACTTGTGCAATACAAAACAGCAAATGTACGAGTCAATTTTCAAAGTGAACCAAATATTTTACATGTAGGTATGTTTATTCTCAAAGTCCATTTGATCCCTAAACGAATTTCAATAAATGTTTTGGAAGGCAGTCTTGTAGTCTTGTAAAGAAGAAGGAAGGATGTTCGATGTGTTCTTTTTTATTAACGTTCCACTGCTAGCCGTTAGTTAAAAGGTCAACTCTGGATGCAATCATTTTATTATTTTCGGAGAAAAAGAGCACATTAAGTACTTTTATTTGAAATGGTGCCTATCATTCCTTTGATATTATGATTTCCTACGTTTAGAAATAAATGACTATATGTCCATCCGATGCTGCAAGATTGTGATCTATTTGCAAACATGACTTTAGTAGATAAGCCCGCGTGTTGCCAGATGAGTAAGTATTTAAGTATATTCATATATCCCCAGGCACTACAAAAGATATATTATGTGGTTGGAAGAGATGAATGTTACATTGAGAATTCTTAAATATCTCTGTATTTAGTTTTTTCTAGCCCCCGACATTCGGTTTTTAAAAAGGGTTTAAAACAATGCGTCAGAAGGGGGAACAAAATGCGTAGTTAGTACACATTTTAAATTCAAATTAAAAACAAAAGAACGTGAAAAGAACAAAATGAAAAAAAAAAACGAAACACAGAAAATGAACGTCGTTTTCTCATTCCAAAATAGGAACCCTCTTCATCTGTAAAAAGTCTCTATTTGTATCTTAATTTGCGTGTGTATTTGTAAATAGGTACCTACTTATGGAATATTGTTAAAACCTGAAAAATGACGTACCTACATAGTTTTATTCTTTATTATTCTTTATTCTTTCTTATCATCCGTAGGCCATTGATTTGGCACTTGGAATCGTCAGACAATTATATAGTTTTTTTTTTTACAAATGACAAAATAATCAAATTACAACAATACAATGAATAAATAAATAAAGAAATTCCATTGAATCAAAGTTTTTCGAGTGTAAAAGGCCCAAAATAACTTCTCGTCAGTGTATGTAAAAAATAAATTCTAATAATTATACATAAATAAATGAATTTGAATCAATGCCAATTAGACTGAACAGTCCCATTTAGCATTTCGTCGATATTGTAAAAAGCTTTTCCAACAAGATACCTTTTCACTTCTCTCTGATATTCTACATAATTGAGTGCCTTAATATTACTGGGCAATTTATTATATAAACTTATGCTAAGACAAATAAAGCTTTTTGAAACTTTAGCCAATCTATGTTCTAGGGGTCTTACATCTCGCTTACAACGAGTATTGTATTTGTGATAGTCTGAGTTCAGGGGCGTATTAGATAAAATATGTTCTTATAGGAATAAAGTAGGCACTCATATATGTATAAACTTGGTAATGTAAGTACTCCCAGTTCACTGAAGGCAATCTTACATGTATCTCTGGGTTTTATATTCATTAGTTCTCGTACTGCCCTTTTTTGTAATATAAATACTCTATTCCAGTCAGCTCCCCTTCCCCAGAACAATACTCCATAGGACATGATACTATGAAAATATGCAAAGTAAACAAATTTGGCTGCATCAAATCCACAAACTTCTTTAGTTTTTCTAATGGCGTAGATTGCAGAGCACAATTTTTTAGAAATACATTCAATATGTGGTGACCATTGCAATTTTTCATCTATTGTCACACCTAGGAATTTTGTCTCCCTAGTTGTCTGCAACCCTTGCTCACACAGTGACGCTATCACTGGGTCAGCATTTGTATTCTTTCTCAGAGAGAAATGAACGGTATTTGTTTTCGTCACATTAAGCACGAGACCGTTGGCACTGAACCATTCACCCATGCGATCTAACACCATGTGAACATTATCTACAACTTTTTCTTTAGATTTATCATCCCTAATTAAGAGAGATGTTTACATTCATATATTGGTTTGAAATGCTTATAGTTCAAAAATTATATTTTTTATCTGTTTTCTATTTCATATTTTTTATACAACATGCAAATACTAAATGCATTGAGGTTTTTTTAGATATTTTTATTCTTAACTTACAGATTTAGGTACAATGCTCATTGAAAATAGGTACCTGTTTTGTATCATTTTCGTTTAACGTGATATAAATTTTATTTAAAGAAATAATTAATTTCATTCAATTATTTCTCAAATAATATTATATAGCTATACATATTATTAAAAACAACAAAACAGTAAACATATTACACAGTTATTCTTTACCCGTTCAAGTAAAGTATTCATAATGCTTTTGTGCTTTTGTAGGTGCACAGTAATTGTAGCCATGTGGTACTATTATTATATACTACGCCTAGGTCCGCCTACACAGACCGAACCCCTTGCTTAATACCAACATACTATGAAGTAGGTACCTACTTACTTTAGGTCTGTATTGTATCAATGCAACGCAACGCAACGGGTGGTGTACATATATTTTGTACCTACTGTAAATAGGGAAGCAAGATGTCTTTTGCAGACTCTGATATTGAATATTGCATTTCATGTACTCGTTAGTATGTATAAAATGCATGTTATTATGATGAATTAGATTAATTTTAGTTAAACTCTATCAAACAAAAGATACACTGTGGAAACTAATACGTATGAACTTTAATACTTGGAACTCCCGGAATACAAAAAGTTTGAGCGTCCTGTGGGTAATGTCGTAATAGTATAGATAGCTATGGGACACATATTTAATACAGAAATGAGATTTATCACCTATTATCATCTTATTAATGTTTTGTTAGAAATGATATTTTAGAGAAAACAGTATTACATATTTGATCATTTTGCTTAAGTTTTTCAAGAATAATCTGTAAAATTTGTTTGAAATTTTATGATTATATCATATCAATTTTTTTTAAATGAATTTCAGCAAACTATTTTAAAACATTAATATTGCGCTCTATTTAGAGAAATTTAATTGATGTTGATTTAATGATAAAAATATCGAGTTTATTATAGCTGTATCATTAGATATTTGAGTCATAAAAAAAATTATAATAATAGCATTTTTAAATAAAATACACAAAATGTTGTAGGTTATTCTGTGAAACAAAATAAGAATCGATGTATTTATGTCATAATGGAATTACCCACGAGTGGGTTAGTCTGTAAGCTTCTTCTTCTTCCAGTACCTTGTCGGGTCTCCCCTACGTTGGCGATCACTTCGGCAAACTTTTTCCTGTCCTGCGCTACTCGGAACAGCTCTTCCACACTTCGGATGCCTGTCCACTCCCTCATGTTTCACAGCCAGGACATCTATCTTCAACCGGGTTCTCGGCGTCCCCCAATTTTCCCCTTCAATATCAGTTGGAGAAGGTGGTATTTTTCTCCACGCAGAACATGACCCAGATGTGAAACCTTCCCAACCTTGATTGTTGACAACAGCTCCCTGTCAACTTTAGCTCGCTTCGGGACAGGTATTGGTAACCATGTGTTTCCAGGGAATTTTGATCCACATTCGGCGATGGATCCACATTTCGAATGTTTCCAGTTTGTTCGTTGGTTGACTTTTAAGGTTCATGTTCTGTAAACTCACCATACCTATCCTATACGCAAGCAGGTAACTAATATTTAATACACTTCATCGACGACTTTAACATCACTAAAATGTGTGAAATGTAGCGAATACTTGCGTTTTACTCAAAACTCAAGAAATTGTGCAAAAATGGCATGACCTGTGTTTAATTCCAGGGAATTCACGAGGGAATTGTCTAAACATGAGGAAGGTACGTAAATATGAGAAAACTATAAAAAATTATTACGATTATAAATTATAAAACGATATTATGAAAGCTCGTTTTATTCTTGTTAGGAGAGTCGAACACGTTTGTATCTAAATGTTATAGGCTCGTTATACAATGGGGTTCGAGAAGAAATACCTATTTCAAATATAATTCAGGAATAATCTAATAAAATAAAAATTAGTATTGAATCTGCAACAAAAATTGTGCATCATAATGGAATCTTGAATAAAATAATACTGGAAAGTCATTACCATAATTATTAATTCCTAGTAAATCTTTGTTTTAGAACATAGGGTACTTTTCATAGAAACATGCATTTTGCTGTTATACACTGTTTTAGGAACGGTATATTGTAAAACGATTACATGTAGTATAAAAAAATGGCAATGGTGCACTTTTTTAAAGTGTGGTAAGTTTTATCAAAACTGCCTATCAATTTGATAGGGTACATGCTGGTCTGTAGTCAGGTCTGACTAGTATTGTATTAAATTTTGACGCATATCCACCTGCTGTGCGTTTTGAACAGTACTGGAGATCAGTTCGTTTTTTTTCTGGGTTTCGACACGATAAATAAATAAATCCATGAAGAGGGTTATTTTTGAACTCATTTAGTAAAGACGCAGGGTAATGAGCTGGTAATATTATAATACATACGGACTTATAGTATATAGTTATACGGATGTAGGTCGTATTGAATGCACTCTCAATCTTCAGCTGTCAGATCCAGTTGTTCTGTTGCATCATTCCCTTATATCTACCTACATATATATTATTATCCTTAGTTGGACATGCACAATACACTTCTTATTGGTATCAGCTTATCGAAGACACATAACGAGCTAACTATTCGTTAGTTTGGGATTCGCAAAATGTATTTTGTCAATATTATCTCGAATTCACTGATGTTTTTTATGACACAGAAAATATTTTTGTTTCTCTAGTAATTCATTTGTCTAGTATATCCGATTGTTCTCGACAAAAGGACTTAATCTTGATATTGCAAAGGGGAAAAAGTAATGTTATGTGTTTCAATTTTTTTTTATAACGGTATCATTTCTTGTAAAAAAGAAAATATTTGTTATGTTTTTTTTATTATTCGAAATCAAATAATTAGTTCATTGTTAGAATGTTTATTTTTGAAAATGATATTAAACATTTCTAATACTAGCGAAAATATCTTTAAGAGTAAAGTTTCTCTGGAGTATATAAATGAAGGTAATATTGGTTTGTTAGTAAGTTCAGAAGAGGTACTGCAGAATGTATGTAGGATGAAGCGGATATACAACTCAGATTTAATTAAAAATCTGTTGGATACCAGAGCTCGCGAGTGTAACTGTATTTTCAGAGGAACGAATTGGGAGAAATATCAGAGGAATATAATATTATTTTATGTGATTAAAATACAGAATTTTCAATTAAATATAAGGCTTTTACTAGTATGATTATGTGCATATATGTTTGTTCCCACTTCTATAATTGTTTCATGAGGAAAGCAGAGAGAAAAGAGCAACAGTCAGCCGCATGCCCGATTTTCGTTTGCTCGTATGTTATTTGTTGCTTGAAAAAGTTCAGATCTATTTTAAAATCATGCATAAAACCCAATTGTTTCATTACATTATTTTTTAAATCATTTACAGTTTCAGTTGAAGACAATATTTTTTAAAAGATTCTATTATTCACTACAGTATAGATTTTTATATATGCAGATATTTTTATAAATCCCAATTCCATCTCTGGATTGCAATATGCAATGATTCCCTTTGTTGTGCAAATAACTAGTATCGGTTGGTTAAATTTGGCTCTATTGGCTATGCGTATACCACATATTTCTACTTTTTCTTTTTTGGGAGCATAGTACATGTGTCCTATTTTATGAAAAAAACATTGTTTATGAACGCTGTGGAAATAATATTTAGTGAAAAGAAAATATTTTTAAATTATAAAATTTCGAAAGCGAGCGATGGTCTAACGAACGAATGAATTTAAAATACATAGAACATTATAAATGCATTTTATAAATTGTAGATATATACAGCGCTGGCTGTGATTTTTTACTGCATTTAATCGAACGAACTGTAATGTACCTACACATACCTATTATGAAGTATACGGACAACATTTGAAGTAGAACACCTAAAAAAGTTTCATTAAATTACCATTTCATTTTTATTTATTTTAAATAATTCATAATATGCTAACAAAGCCATTGTTATTATGTTTCATCTTCCTTGTTTCTTACACTGAGAAAAATATTAACGAATTTTCACAACGATTTATTGGTACTTACTATCAGATTAGGACCAGAGATAGTACAAACGATTCATTGGTACGAATATATAATATTAACTCTTCGCAAACAAATTGTTGGTAAATTTACCAAGGGTTTGTTTGTGAAAAGTTAATATTATAGATTCGTACTAATGAATCGTTTGTACTATCTCTGGTCCTAATCTGATAGTACGTACCAATGATTCGTTATGAAATTTCGTTAGTATTTTTCTGTGTATTTGACTTTAAAGTTCAAATACTGAAGGCGATTTAACTGGTTTAAACATAGCATTCTATTTATTTTGATATAAGATTGATCATTTTATTGGTAAGTAAATACTGAAAATACTTAAACAATTTCTTAGTAGGTCTAGTACTTTTTAGTTAGACATTAAATGAAGGTATTCACACAGTTCTTCTTAGTTTTGAAGAAGTGCATAGGCAAAAGGCAATAAGTTGGTAAGTATCTATAAGTATAAAGATAAAATCTTTTCACTTTGACTTCACACGGAATCCGCGTTGAACTATTTTAATGAACAAAGTTCCACGTGACTTTACCAAGAGACTATTTCCATTACACCTTGCACAGTATAGGGAACTGTAAGTTAGTGAACGAATCACCTAATGCATACCTAATAATATGCGATGTATTCCCTCGTATAAATAGTTCTTGTATTCTATACTTGTAAAGTAATAAAAATGACGAGAATTTAAACAAAATTGGCGAGTATATTTTGAGAGCTGTTGGGGGGTTTAACAAGTTTCTTAATATCAGTAGTGAAAATAATTATGAACTGCAATACTTGTATCTTTATTGTATACTGTATATTGTATTTACTGTACACTGGATGTTGTTTCGGAGGCAAAAGTCCTGTAAGGGCTGTTCGGCCATCGGAAGTAAGTAAGTCATACTTGTATCTACGTAGTTATTTTGAATAAAGGGGTTTTAAACGTCATGCGAAGATTGCACGTAGCAGAATAGAGTCATTGTTCCTTTATAGTTTTTTTAAGAACGTGATTTTAGAAGTGATATTTTGTTAAAATTTATGTTCTGTAATTATTCAGTGTCTAATCTTTAAACATACTCGTATCTATCTACATATACTTATTAAATTGATGGGTATATTAAATAAAGACTATTGCAAATAGAAGTCGCATCTAGTTGTCCCAGATGGTTACACTAATTCCTTGCTAATAATTTGTAAATTGAATTTTGAATTTCAGCTTAACAAATAACACAAAACTAATTCATTTTCACAATAAAACAAACATTTGATATCAAAATAACGTTAATCTGTAATGACCGCAGTACCCTCGTTAAAAGCTCTGACAGTGAGCTTTATGTCTGTGAGTAAAATCTTCATAATACATTCTGACATTTAAAAGACCTTTCAGTTTCGTTAGAGCATGAATAATTACAGTTGCTCTAGTTTTTTGAAAAGCTTTCGCACTACAATGAAGAATGGATCATTTTAACAACTACCCACCTACTTACGAATGCTTTCATTCTCAAGTAGAAAAAATATAGGTCACCAACATAAGCTTTTACAAAATCTTTGTCTAGAAGCGTAGATGATCTCGTAAGCTTTGAAACAATTCAGTCAATATGTACGTACATATATTTACAATACAATTTAGAAAGCATTACATAAACCACGACCATATTTCTAGATCGAAGTTTGTTTGAGAAGGCATATTATATGTATCTATGTATGTAGAAACTTTAATTTGCTCCGCATAAGTTAGATCAATGATCTGTTAATTGAAAATAAGTTATCTTTTGTGTGTGACTTTGAAAACTAGCTGTTTTCCCATCTTTGGGCGGCCTTCTTAGTAGTCGTAAATTTTTACTCAGTATAACAGAATTTCTTAAGTACCTATTATGATTTATAATTTTTATCCTATTTTATGATTCTCTGTTATTTCGTAGAATCATCGAATGTAGCAGGTTTACAGACATAAAAATAATGTAATATAAAGAAAGAAATTCACGGATTGAAAGCAGTCATTAGGAGTAGAAAGTGTATGCAAAATAATATGCCTAAAAGTATACAGGGCTGTTAAAAAGAAATAAGACATATTTTATTCTCGATGACATAAAACGAAAACGAGCTATGTACCCACGAGTATTACGACATGTTTATTGTAAATGTGTCTCCCGATATAACCTCTTTCCGGCGTCCGTTTTCTGCGTCCTACTAGATGTAACTGATGTAAGTGTAAGTTTTCGCTTATTTGACAGACCCCTGAGGTACCGTTTTGCTCAACTACCACTGACTCAGGAAGACAGCTGTGACCCACACGTATAGAACAGTGGCAAATTCGGCCTCTAGCTGCCGCGTTCGCGTGTTCGATGGCACCGATAAGAGATCCTATTGCTTCAGAGCTGCTACTTTTACTAAAGACATTGGAGAACCTCACAGACCTGATTGTTTAGGATTAAAACGTTGCTTTGTGTGACAGATGAAAATATAGTGAATGACTCGACTTTTTATCCAAAACAATTATAACTAGCATACTATTACAACATTTCTCATAAATGGGATGTTAAGCGGACTAAAAGCATCTAATAAACAATGTTTTAGATTTTCAATTGATATAATACTTTATACAAGTTTTGTAATGAAAAAAAAAATGATTTTTAAATCTGAAACTATATTTTGTTCATATTTTCAACAACTAGAGTATAGAGTAACCTTTACATTCAACTACATATTTCATGACATTTAGCTACGTATTGACAAAAACATTAACATTGTCATTTACAAAATCGTAGATATGTACATAAATGATAAAATGCAAATATTTTGTCACAAACTTATTGTTATATTGCTGAAGTCGTATAACTTTTCTTTCAGATGCATGTATTTAAAAAAACTGTTTTGAATATTTTACATCCCCTTTACGAAAACAGAGTAGCAGTTGTGTATTGAAAATCTTTTAGCTTTTCCTTACAAAACCATTACAACAATAGAAGAGGCAGATAACATTCAGTATTATTATTATTATTTTATTCTCATTGTTTTCTGTATTAAGTACATATTACTATTTCAGTTTATTCTGCATTGTGATCGAGAAATAATAATGATAGATGCGCCGCTATGATTTTCCTTACTATAATGATTTCCTCCTTTAGATGAACACGATTGAGATATAAGAGTACCTACCCATTTTACTGACGTACTTACAACAAAGTATGCAAAGTCTACTTTTTGTCTACAGCTGCGGCAAAAAACATATGTTGCAGGTAATATGAATAAAAAACATATGTTTTGTTTGTTGTATGAGAAAGATATTTTTCTACAAAATTCAGTTTTATTGTGAATTAATATTCCGAGGTATACGGCCCCCACCTTCACTTAAATCGTTTCTTTTCTTTGCTACGTACGTTTTGTCTCTTGGATTATTGTGCAAGAGTTTTTCTTTTACAAAACATGGACTTACAATAACACTAAAATACCTATATATTTATTGAAAATTTAACGAAGAATAGGCACCTACTATTGAATTGATAATTAGTGATCCGTTAATATTTTTCGTAATAAGCGCTGTGATAATCGTATTGCTCTTTTTTCATTGTTTTGTTGACTTTTGATTAAATTTGTTGGGTCTTAATTCATTACACTTATATTACATTGTATTAATTATGTAAGTCAAAGGCTTACGCCATGAATGAGTAACTATATATGACTCTCAAAATTATATTGCTAAAACGTATTATGTAGTGTAAAACTTAAGTAAAGCACATAAAAAGTAATCAAATTAGATTTACTTCAAGAAGATTATAAAAATAAACATATTTTATGAAAATCACTCGCGATAGAAGCACACAACATGCTGATTTTTGATGTTATGTATTTATTTTTTTCAGATTTTGTTCTTTTTATGTACGATTTTTTGTCCGATTAACAATTTTTTGTTCTCAGATAATTTTTTTCAGGATTCATTTGGCTGATCTTCATTCTTGTATCTGACAGCTGTTACCAATCCACGTGGGTGCTCTAATTTCAAGTGGTCTCGAACATGTCATATTGTAGCTTAGGTACAAGTAGTTACACGATTCTAAGAAAGCTAGGCTAATAGGATTCAATAAAATATCAATAACTATATGTTCATTCAATCACCGCTATAAACTAAATGCTACTTACAAATGTACTTATTAGAATCTACTCATATTATTATAAGCAGAAAACATTTTTGCACTCGCATCTACTATTTACAAGGAAGTAAAATTTTATGTAAGGACGATTTCCCTCTGCCTATAAAACTGTTGGATTACAGTGTATAACGTACATGTGCTGTTTATATTAGAACACATCAAAACCTTCAGAATTACGTTTGCCACTCAGCTTTTACCTACATACATATGTATATTCCTCAGAAGCGTTGTGTTTCATCACGGTTCATCATAAAGATAAGTACCTGCCTACATCCAGAGCAACGTAATATGTAAACAGAAATATATGAGTAGGTACTTATATATATTGCTAAACTTTGATGGGAAAAATCTAATGTATCTATCTATCTATCTATAACCTCAAAACATGTCCCAGGTGGGGTAGGCAGAGATAATGGAGCGGCGTGTTGATTTATCCGTAATATTAGTCAATTCAGCAAATAACAATCCATGAATGATCCAATATAACACGTACTTTGGATCAACAAAAGTGTACTTTATTACTTCAATTCAAAAAAATCTGAGCAAACAGACAAAATAGGTATACATCAATGAAACGAATAATAATAGACGATAAATTATTACAGTATCCATAAATATATCAGTCCTTTTATTTAATTAAAATATAGAGACACATTTTTATAAAATTAAATAAAATAACTTTCATTTGATTGTTGTATTTTTAATTAAAAGCTTTTCGAACACACGACCATCTTCAGTAAAAATCAACTTACAACTTGTACAACAAATTGAAGATGGACGTTTATCAGAATAGTTTTTAATTATTATACAACAATCAAGTAAAAGCAAACAGTGTTTTTTTTTATATATTTTTATTATCTAAATCAGTTAATAAAATCTGTCTCTTAAGTTCGTGATAATGTTATAAAAATTTCCATATGTCATTTGGGCGTATGCTTATTAAAAGAAGTATTTACTTTCAAAATACTATTGTATATGTAGTATAATCCACGTTCTATTCTAAGTA
The DNA here is from genome assembly GCA_947579605.1 of Athripsodes cinereus. Lineage (NCBI taxonomy): Eukaryota > Metazoa > Arthropoda > Insecta > Trichoptera > Leptoceridae > Athripsodes > Athripsodes cinereus. The sequence goes on from OX388315.1 coordinate 16,547,560, forward strand.
GATACCCATATAAATGTAAAATGTTTCACGTATATACCCATAAATTGAATTTCATATTATTCTTATTTCTATATTCACTTCAATAATATTTATTTCACCTTCAATTTCCTTAACGCCTAACGTAATCAACCTTTGTATGTTAATCGTATTACACTTTTTCATCTTTTTATGCCTTTGAAAAGCTCTTTAATAAAAGGAAAAGAAAATTTTATGCATTTATTTCCTCGGCAAACATTTCAAAACTCGATCAGCTTTTATAACATCCTTCTCACCCTTATTATACTATTTCTATTTTATTCCCTCATTTTTATTCAATTCCATTTTTCACATTCTCCCTTCGCTTCTACTCTAATTTTAATTTCTTTTGTAAATAACTTTTAACACCTGTGGCTACTAGCATATAACTTTTGAGAAATAATAACTGTACTTCTGTTTGCAAGACGCCACTCAAAGAAAATCCTTTTGTAAGCTTACAAATAATAAATTCTAAGGTTATTGATTTTTCAGTTTTCAAGTATACATAAATTGCATAACATCACAGAAAGAGACAATGAAAGTGTACAGAATTTCAACTGACTTTTTTCAGTATTATTTGTTGACATTGCAGTCCATACGATTATGTTTATGTTGTTTGTTTTATAGATTATAGATACAGTACCGTACTTACAAGATCACTTTTTCTTTTTTTTATACTGCGACAGATCATTTATTTCAAATGGGACTATTCCGCCATGCTGCTGACAGCGACATTTTGAAAGAAATTCATTTTGTTGTGAAGCACAATTCAGATGTACGCCTCGTTTTAGTAAAAATACGATGCGTGAATGAATTTTAGCAAATATCTTGGAAATTGTTTTTATTTTATATTACAAACATTTATAGAATCAATATTTTGATGAACATAATTTTGTCACTAAGTATCAAACGTGTATTTCAGATCCTTTAGAGACCAAGTTTTAATGGTGTAATTATTCACTCTTACGAGGTCTCTATATAAATTGTTAGTCTAAATATAAATTTGTTTTCACAAAATTTATCAAAGCATAATATCATGTGTTTATTTTTGTAATGGGAAGATAGAAAATTAACTATTGGATTACTGATTTGCGATAAATCTACGTAAGAACCTTTATTTTAAAACAAATTTCAGATATCAATAAAGTCCCGTTCATACTCAAATATGGATGTAGGTTAACAGAAAAAAAAATACAATGAAATTTCTGAGGTGAGAGAATGTCAAGGTAAATAAATAGTTTATCACATTTGCCAGGTTGCTTTATATTTAAATGTGTTCCCTGGGTCAGTTCTGAAAACTTATTTCAATTTCCATCATTAAACGCTCTGGCATCGGAGTAAAGACGCCTATAAACTTTGATGAAAGTTACTAAAAGGCGTAACGTGGAATCGCTATACAACGTCCTATCGTACATTTTATTTTAGAACTTTTTAGAAGGTGGATCGTAAAAATAATTTCAAAGTGATATTTTTAAGGCTGAAGAATTTTCTTATATCCTTAATAATATAATGGAGTAAATCGGTATCGGGATGAAAGCTTAAATTATTCGTCAATAGTCATCAACACATTTTAAAACTACTGTTTTTAATTTGAATTACATTAATTTATGTTTTTTTAAAGTGTAGATCTGTTTTATTTCGGAATATAAATAAGCATATTTTGCACAACCAACGAATCGTGAAAACTCCTTTAAGTAGGAAACAAGAAAGGTGTTTCGATGCTTACGAATTGGCTTGGGCCGGTTTAAGTGAACTTTACCCATGATACGTTCAACAATTTCACTAATTCCTGTTTCAAACCACTATGTTCGATATCAGCTGTTGAGCACACATGTCAATTAACAGCTATTATTGATTCTTTAAAAAATCCAGTTAAATGCAAAAATCATGTTTGAAATCAGCGAGAATAATCTGCATGTTTATTACGAGCTGTTAGTTCACTGGCTACCCCATTTCTGGGGTATGCCATAATGGTATAAATTTTTATTGGTATGGTTGGTATGTTAGATATTACTCTATACTTAAATGTATTTTTAGTCTGTTTTGTGCCTGTAAATAAATTAATATAGCATGTCGAGTTTTCATCTCAGCCTTATCCAAATGACTCGTGTTTATATGATATCTATTTTGTAGAACTGAATGAAGTCCAACACAGAATATAATAATATACATATGTTGACATTGTATTAGCAATAGTATTACAAGGAAAGAAGGAGACTTCTACACCCCCTAGCAGTCACTACATATCTACCTTATATTCTTACAAACGGTCGCAATTCAGTAGCAAGCAAGCTGATTGAATTTTTACGAACAACATTTTGTGCACGGACTAGGGTTCTCTGAAATGTACCGTTTGTTTTCTTGCAAACATTTTCAAAAAATAACACGAAGGCAATCTCTGTATTTGAGTGGAAAATTGAATTGAACGTATAATACCTATTTTGTTTGTTAATATTTATAAAATTTTGTTATAGATTGCAAATTTTCTTCAATTCTATCGTTGGGTATGAAAATTGATGATTATTTGAAAATTTATTAAAGTTACTTATAAAATATTTTATAATATTATTATATATCGGGTTTCACTACAAGATTTCAAATCATCTGTTTTAAATTGTAATCCTGCAATGTTTTTCATTAAAAAATTAAGAAGCGATAAGGCATTTTTTTATTATTTTTTTTGTACGCCTTTATTGTCTAAATATGTTTAAGTTGGATAATTGCTATAAGGAAGAAACAAACTTCTTTCTAAACATGAGAAAATGAGAGTAAAACATAATTATCTATAGGTTAAGTACCTACTAGTGGGGAGATCTGCAATATTTTAGAACATATTATGACGCTACATGGAGTCCCCGTAAAGAATAGGTATCGTACTCTTTTCTGTAAGTTGCCAAGTGTCCTGTAAAATTCAGATGTTAGATATTCGTCACTTATAAGACAATGAATATTTATAATTCAGCGATGAGGCATGCCACCCATCCTGAATGACATATTTTTTAATTGGCACGGAGAAGACATTCTGAATTATTAATTTAATATCCTGTAGGATGTGCCGTGATGGTATATTATAGTAGTAGTGCAAATAGTAGGACTGTTGAATTAAACAGAGATAATATTATTCGATGAAATAAAGAAGAAAACGATGGTTATTACCTCAGTACATTGTTCTTATAGAAATAAAAATAAGTTATGTATTAAATATATGTTAACTGGGAAAAATGATAATTAAATGACAAAACATGCGTTCGTATGTTATCATTTCATTTTTCACAGTAAATTAATATGCTTTGTGTTTATAATAAACATTCATTTAATTTTCTCGACTGGAAAATTACTTTCTGAAAAATATGACGACTTATTTTTTTCATATGCCTTCACTTTACTTTACTACGTTCAGTATCCAACCCTTGCTTTTTGCTGTTCAATTTTATTTGTACAACGTAAGGCGTCGATTTTGTCGATTGAATCCATAAACAAAATGATACGATAGAATGGCCTCTGTGAAAGGTCTTATAAACAAGATGTAAGTAGTATGATTTTTCTATATAGCTATTAACTACGTGCGCTGAAGTTTACTGACTCTTTGTTCTATAATATTTTATTATTTTTTCAAATTTTGAGAACAAGTACAATATTTATGTAAACATTTAGTAAAATTGAAAATCATTACTTTATATTAACTAAATTCAGAAGTTAAATTATATATTTTTGCTTTTTTAAATTATAAATTATTCTTCTATAAAATATGAGACACTGCCTTTTTTCACAACATATACCACCAACATGCCTAGAGCTTTCATAAAAGAACGGGCATCATCAGGGCTGAGTATAAAACTCAATTTTATACTCAACTCTAATGATGCCAATTCGTTGTTAAAAGCGCTAGGCATGTTTGTAATATACCTACGCTATATACACCTTTGTAAAACAAAAAACAGAGATGTTTCATTTATTTATTTATTTATCTAATATACGGCTAATGCCTTTAACGACTGTACTTGTATTTTATTCAAAATGTCATTTTACAATGTAAAAACTGAAACATTTTAATTCGATAGTTCAAAATATTTGACTACAAAAATTAAATTGAAAATTTAATTAAAATAAAAAATATTTCATTTCTTCCAATCATTCCTTGAGAGGAATAAAAAATAATATTTGCCATATATTTTTAAAAAACAATGGAACCAATTATTTTAAAAAAGGCATTCACGTAAAATATAATTATTTTCATTTAACAATACGCTTAATTGTGTCTGTCATTATTGTTTCTCAATGACAAGTTTAAAATCTCGTGTTTTCTTTGTTAATTGAAAAGACTAAAGAAATTGTTTAAAATAATTATAATAAAGTTCTTTGATAAGTTTTTCCTTAAATATCTCAAATTTATTTGCAGTACTTTGGAATTAAGTTATTGTGGAGAAAATTTCTTCGACTGGAATAAGTCCTTAAATATTAATTAAAACAACGTGTCCTTGAACAATTTAATTTAGTTTAAAATATCAAAAACATGCGCAGAGCTTCAATACACAAACTCTTTAAATGCATACTAGAATGTCTTTCTAGAGTTTGAAGGTTTAAATCAGTTGCGTCGAAAGCTTTCGTTAGGCAGGACGTAGAACTCGTAGCGTTCGCGGTGTCGTACGTAGACCTACGAAGAATCGGAAAATATCGCGCCGCGTAACATTTCGTTCGATTGCGGTGTACGTATACATTTTCAAAAGTACTTTCTGTAACTGATATTTCAGTGCGGCACGTTTTCTATGCCTAGCGGGCTCAGTTGGTCTTTATTGGAAAAGTTTTGGATAAGTTGTTTAGTGCGGCTGAGATTAATGGGGATAGCGTGTGATTACAGATGTTTCACTACACTGGAAGTCACTTTCTTGTAATATTTTTTTTACAACCACGTGATCATTCCAAACTTCACTCCATTTCTTTTTGAAAGGTAATTTTATCACATTTATATCGATCTAGTATTCTTGTTTTTGATAGATATATTTTACTAATTTATTTTAGCATTTTTCTCGTATTTTTAGTTATTTTATAATTATATATTAAAATCTTTTCTTTTCAGTGTTTTTAACAACATAAATATCTCGATTAATTCTTATGCAAATACTCTGGTTTCCCTTCAATACGAATACGAATTCTTATGCAAATCCCAAATGCGTTAAGGTACACAAGTTGCATAAAATCAGGCGCTAAACATAATTGAAGTATGTAACTACCTGCGTCATAGTTAAAAAAGTTTTCTTCCGGGCTGAGTGGTCGTGGTCTCCAGGGCAATTTATGTCCACGAGACCATGGCCACTCTGTCTGGAAGAAAACTTTTCTACTAGTGATGCCGGTCGTGAAAGGTTAGATCGTACAATTTTTTTGTTCTATCGGAACTTGAAATTTCATAAAAAATGGTTTTCATATTATTTTATACAGTATTTGATATAAAGTTCTTGAGACCAATTGCATCTTGCTTACGAAAGGATCTCAATTATTTTCATTATTTTTATATTAACAGTATATTATTTGCCTTTTATTAAATCTCAAGGAAAACAAATATATTATGAAACTCAAAATTATTTCTCCATCAAATTTAACGAATAGCATTTTTAAGTTATTGAAACAGCTTTCTAATTCTCTACTTCAACAGATAACTGCATAATGCGCTTAGAACGAAATAAAAATGTTCCTATTTTTCATTTAAAATAAAAATCTGAAAGCAATATTCAAAAATAATTATACAAAAAATACTACTACTACTATACTATACCATCACGGCATATCCCACAAGTGGGGTAGCCAGCAGATCAGCTGCATGTAAGAAACATGCAAACTGTCCTCTTCGTGCCAGTATAAAATCAAGACATTCAGGATGGGTGGCAAACCTCAACGCTGAATTTAAGATGTAAAATGTCTTATTTTTTCGAACATCTGCCTTTTACAGGACACTCGAAAACTTACGCAGAAGAGTGGGAGACCAATTCTTTACCGGGTGCTCCACGGGAACTAGGTATATTTTATTTAACTATATATTATATTTTATTTAACTATACACGGGTGCTATACAAAAAATAATACATTGAAACAAAATATTCCATAAACCATGCGGGTGTCGAGTATGTTAACAATTCTCATAATATAAATATTAATTTCACCCTTACACGAGTAAGTATATTGTACTGTTTAAATAAAAGGAGAGACGAGTCTTATGTTATAAAGGAATTTAATATAAAATTAAAACTGAAGGAATGTCACGTAAGAGTGTAAAATGAATTAATAATATCCATTTCTGTGAAAAATTCGTATATCATGCTTCCTTGGTTGGGTAGGTACTTATAGTATACAGTAGGTATAGTACGAGTACAATATAATATGTATATATACCTAGTAGTAGGTATTAATAATATCTGATGAAAGAAACTCATTGGAGCTTTTCATGTACCTACTTTATTATGGTGCGTGCTACATGGCAATAAACAAAAACGGGAATTTAATTTTCCTTTTGTTTTCTTTATTTCTTATAATAAAATGAACACAATATCTATATAGTCATGTCAATTCATAAGTAAAAACACGTAACTAAGATTTTTCTCTTTTTTAAGAAAGCATATATTATCATCCATCTTCATTTTTTTCGAATTTTATGTTGGTTAAGTACAGATATGATATGCATATTATAAATATTGAAATTTTTAAAATACCTAACTTATTTGTCTTACAAAGTTTAAAATCAAGCCCATTTATCGAAGAAGAAATTAAACAAATTTAATTGAAGCCTGAGAAATAAAACTACATCAAAAAAGCGTAACGATTTAAAAGTAATAGAAGAAAATTATTATCCAAAGTTATTTTTGAATTTTATTTCAATCGTAACATTTTTTTTGTGTCACAATTTCTCGTAATTCAATAATATAAATTACTTAGGAATGTTTTTTATTAAGTCCGTCACGATATCAGCTAGACTTTTTAGTGGTACTATCGCGCAACGAAACAAAGAACTGAAGTTTTTTTCATTTGATATTTTTATTCTTATCCGTGTCATGCGAATCTTAATACAATGAAACGTATACGTTAGTATAATCTTATTGTATTAAGTTAGCACGCCTGCTATCAGAAATCAGTTAATCATAATAATATTTATGTGCAGAGAAAATATTTCAATACGTTTTGATGAAATTCTACTGAAAAAAATCTTTACATAAGCAGGTAGTAAGGGAATATTACAGCTCTTTGTTTCGTAACTTTTTGTTAAATAAAAATTGAACTTTCCAAATCAACAAATGAAAAATTACATGGATGATAAAAAAGTTGTTTTCTTTTATTTGGTGATAATGTTTCCGAAATCAAATAGATCTTATACATTTTCATTTCAGTTGTCGAATTTCCTATAGAAGGTTAAAAAGTATTTCTTAAAATATGTATCTTAATAACATTGATAAAACATGTAATATTCTGCGATGAAGCATGCCAATCATATCGATTTTCTGTAATTGGCATGGGATAGTAAGGTAGAACTATTTATACGTTCACCACACAGCTACAGTGGATTTACTGGGTATTCTACCAACGGTTATCAAGGTATCAATATGCCAATACGGTTAATGAGCATTTATGATGAATATTCAGTGACAATTTTTTATATGCCGGTCACATCAACATTACAGGAATCTGAGTGCACGCAATAGGCTAGGCCTGTGAAGATATTTTTAATATACTTACCTATGTATATTAAAATATATGGCTAGTTTATTTAGTCTTTCTTTTTTGTGTAATAAAATAACCTTATTTAGTAGTATATAAAATTTGTTTCACTTATAATATAAATTTTTGTAGTTTGATATAATAAAATATACAGAAATAATAAACTGACAAAAGGTTATAACTTTATACAGCATTTTTGGATTTACTTATGAAATAAACTAACAACAAGAAAACGTTATTTTGTTAATGAAATATTTTGAGCCTTTATAAAACTAAGCTTACGATTTTGAGCTTAACATATTTATTTTTGATTACTTTGAATAATATACCTACGATACATACCTGCACAGTATAAAGCTCATATTTTGATAGCGGCTGCTGTCATTAACATTGAGATGGTATATCTTTTACTAACTATAGAAGTAAATTGAAGGTTACTCTTTATTTTGAGATGGTGGAATGACTACTAAACGTCGCCTGCATCAGTCATATCGTTTTATGTACTCTGTTTCGGATAAAGGTACAAACAAATTTATAGATACATATGAACGAACTGAAGTATAAAATCAAAAGCGGGATAAAAAAATAATAATATTAACGGGTATCTAAAGTATTAAATATATTTACGTTTTCCAAATTATATGTATCGAATCTTGTTATCTGCTGTAAGGTTATGTTTTTCTTCCCCTTCAACATGATTTTAATAAAGGCGAAGAAGGGAAATGAGAACAAAAACGTATAGCTTTGAATTCTGTAAAACTCTTATATAATTAACCTGGATTTTCTTTTCGTATGTTTGTTCCGCTATTTCTTTTTCGCCTTTACATCCCTTCTCCATCAGTATCGGGAGTTTGGCGAGGAAGATTTCCATTAAAAAGGTATTTATGTCAAACAAAGGCTTTGATAAGCAAAAAAATAATTGGGTATTAAAATGGAAATACTTGACGCTGTTTAAGAATTCACGAGAATTGGGCTTAAGGGGAAGAACTTGTAACAACGTTTTTAAATTTTGAAAAGCCTATTTTGTTTGTAAATATTAAGTATTTAAAACATTACGGGTGTTTAATTAGTTGTTGAATATTATTTTAGATAGAACACAATCTTACTCCATGGATATTTTGGATGTTACATATAATTGCAGTCGATCCGTTGTTTAATCCACTTGTGGAATATGTCGTGGTGATGGTAACGTGGTGATTTTAGTTTATATAATTCTTTTATTTCCAAGCTATCAAAAAAAGCTCGTACTTGGGGTAAGTGCACCATACATTCAATTTTAAAACCAATAGAAATGATAGCTTAACAGTTAGTATACAACATGTTTTGATGCAACGCTAAATAAAAGAAAAAGTAGAGAAAATTGTATAATAGCTCACTCAGTAAGTTTTATTGTTCCAAAAACAATTGTAAATTGAAATATAAAGCAAATAAAAACTTACTGAAGGAGACATGCTGGCCACACGGATAGCTCAGAAGCCTGGAGGCTTCTTAATAAAAACCTCAATAAAACTTTTATTTTTAATTTAATAATATTTAATGATATTTTATTTATTTAATTAAATTTAATGTTTCAGTGTTGGCATTGTGAAACATAATTTTAATAATATAAAATATAAGAAAAAACACTGTTTTATGTTTCACATTAATGTATACCAAAGTATACTACAATTACGCCTAGCGCTTTCAACAATACATTGGCATCATCAGGGCGGAGTATAAACTCTAGTTTATACTCCGCCCTGATGAAACATAAAACAGTTTTTTTTTAATATTTTATATTATTTTTATTTATTTTAATTAAGATATTTTTGAACGTGTGCTGGTAGTCAGTTATACAAAGCTCTGACGTATTCTATATTTTTAGCTTATGATATTTCTCTACTCGAAAATAACATTATTACAAGAATAATTAATAATGTTTATGATTTATTTATGGAAAAATGTGTTTAATTTGTTTTAACTAGTAATTTTACAAGACAATAAAAAATCCTACAAAATCATGCTTTAAAATAGACACGTTGATGTCCACTTCAAAAAATCTAATTTTGACATAAAGGTTTAAGTAACATTTTTCAATTAATTTCACCAAAATGGCATACAATAAAATTAATAGGTACTGTATTCTTTTTGTTGGTGAAGTTTTACAAATAGGCACTCTTATTAAAGATATATCTGGGTTTTTGTTATAAACCCAAATACAACCTTATACACCTTTCACAGTAAGCTACTAAAGGCTTGTGTCGTGAAAGGGGAGTTTGCCGGCACCTGGGATCGAACCCCGGACCCCTTGTTTACAAGGCCGAGACTACCTCCAGGCTACCGACGATCTCTTGTGTTGTTTGTTCACATATTAATTTCAAAAAGAAATTAAAATGTCTTTCAGTCTCGACGATACCTTTCAGGTCATATTATATACATGCAAAGCAGAAACACTTTATAGGGGAGTGCCTTATTAACTCATTAATTAAACAACAGTTAGCGAGTTTGTACCAAAGCGACGTAAAGTTTTATAGCGTGAAGGTCTTATTAAAATCTGTAAATCATACAATAGGGAGGTGTTTAAGGCCAGAGTTATGGCGAAAATTACTTGACACTGTGAATTAAGAAACAATGCTAGATATTTTTCAGGGTTTTTTTTTGTTCGAATAATTATATTTCTACTTAAATTTAATCACCTGGGGGAAATATGGAAAGTGATGAAACGAAATAAGTTTTTACTAAACTTAAGTTCATAATTATATTTTTAGATATTAAAGTGTAACATATATATCAAAGGAAGGTACCTGAATAAAACTACATTAAATGAAAAATAAAAATATTTTTAAAATTGCATTATAAAAAGAAGGTAACAGATTTTTGTACTTGATTAAATCATTATTTTTTTCAATATATTGCAAATACCTTTAATAGAAAATCGAAAAATAGGATTGAACCTTGTTCTATATCGTTCTTACTTTGACGTGTTTTGTATTCCTTACCTACTACAAGAGACAACTTTCCAGTAAGGATATAAAAAAAATATTTGTTGGTATAAAAAAATTTCTAGTTTTCTTCATAATATATAAATAAAGAATAAATCAATTTCACGTTTCTATGAAAAATTTCATATAACAGAAGTTAGCCGTAGCACAGGATTTCTCGGGATTCCTAGAAAGTAACATAGAGCCTTCTAATTACCAAAGCATGCAACACAGTGCAGTTGAGTTAGTGGCATGACGCCATCTTTTAAATGCAATCAAAAGTTTAAGTTGAGTTTTCTCATTGTGGCTATGTTTTGCTCTAGCATTAAAGATAATTAACGTCTTTGAAGTAATTTATCTGAAATCTATGGTGTTCTTGGAATTGTTTTTGAATTGGATGTAGTTTTCACAACATTGGAAGTAATATTATTGTTAGGTAACTAAATAAATCAAATCGAATTTTATCTTCTCCTAGGTTATTTTTTATTATATATACAATAACAAAAAAAACTTTCCCTTATTTAAAGTCCACAACATCTTTATTACTTTAAGTATATTGGAATGTGTGATGAAAATGCCAACTAAATGAAAATGAAAATTGGTTCGATCCCAGCTGCCGGCAACCTTCGCTTTCATAACAGAAAATTTAAGCTTACTGTAAACCGTGTATAAGGTATATAAAAACTCAGATATATTTTTAGAAGAAAAAAAAATTAAATTTAACAGAAATTGAAATTCACTTCTTTTAAAATACCTCTAGTTTGATTCTTTATTCTTAGTATGAATGGACATTCAATTTTTATATGTTTTTTGTGATTACTAATAAAATATACACACAATAGGCGTGATTATTGCCTGAAGCCAATCTCTTTCAGCAAACTTGATAATTATTGATTGGTTAGCAAACTTGAGTTGCTTTGTTACCCAACTGCTATTTTATATTACTGCATTTTTGTTGAAAATGATATATAAGAACAAATTCAAATAATTCAAAGTTTCCAACAACTTCCAACTAAAGTCCTTATCTATTTTCATAAAAGAAATTTTGAATAATCCGAAGTTAGGACGTCACAATTTCGAAACAAATGAAGTGAAATAAACTCGTGATTTACATTCAGATAGATAATATTGTTTATATATAATATATGTGTAGAATTTTAAGTTCGAATTGAAGAGCTTATTTCCGCCGCAACTTTGAATAGCGATTTCAAATTTTGAATATCGTATCGTTTATCTAATCAACTCAAATGTAAATCAGTCAGGTGTAGGTTATACAAGGTTTGACTGTTAAATTTCGTGACCATTGTTTGTTAGTCTGACTTTGTTCTTGAGTACAACTCCGCATGCGACAATAAATTATTTTACAAAGTATTGCTGTTATCGACTGTCAAGATAAGTTAATTAAATATTTCTATTGTAACAATTATAATATTTATATAACAATAATAATGTCTGACATATTTATTGCAGACGTCTGACTTTCACAATCATAAAGATTGCTTATCACCGATAGTTTGTTTCAAGTAAAACTTTGAACATAACCTTCAGTGTTCGACCTTTGTTTTTCATTCGAGATTGAAAAAATAGTAAGTGCTTTGATAATGGTAACGAAGTGCTAGACAACATAATATTGCTTACGATTTATTATCTTTTTAGTCATCTGAATAAGAATTCTAGAAAACTGTCCTATGTATTTTATTACGATTCATTCTTATAAAAATGAATGTACCTACATACATTTGTTTGTTGGTTCATGAATAACTGTAAAATATTCAACGAAAAGTTATGCAACATAATATACTTTAAAGCTCTTGATCACTTCTCAGTACATCTTTTAGATCTTACTAATATTTCTCAATCCTACTTTTAGAGTTTGTGATATATGAGAAGTATTTAAAGCTAAGAAAAAAATGTTGAGAGGTAAATGAAATAAATTGCTTCATAACATTAGGTTCATTAAAACACTGTATATTTTACGTCAACAGATATATCATCTCATGTTCACTGGGTTTACCTATACTTTCAAAAGTTGGGGATAGGTATTTGAAAGTACTTTCTGTAAAGTGTATAATGTTTATATCAGCAGAAAGTTTCGACAATTTTAATCATTCAAAAGTCTAAGAATGGTGTAAAAATAAACTAACTGTTGTTGAACTTTGTCCAGTGGAGACAGTCTGATATCTGGTTTTGAAAATCCAATTTCATGAAAAGCTCTCAGGCAGAGCGACGAAAGCTCTGAGGGTACTTTGAAAAGTTTTGAGTGATATAGGAGATAATTGTGAGGGTTAGTCTGGTGGTTTGACTTGATCGCTTACGGGTACTTCATTCGATAAATACATGGGTATTTTTTCAGCTTTATCGCCGAAGGAAAATTGACGAGAAAATAAAGCGATTCCCGATAGCATGAAAAAAAAAGTATTTTTTCTTTTTCTGTTAGGAAATCCTTCAAAGATTAGATCGAGTTTTTATCATCGTGGGCTAACATTTTTGTATAGAATTACAGAGGCATGTTTCTCAAATCATTAAAAAAGGCGAAAAAATTAGTTGTTTGTTTTTTTTATTGGGGATAATTTGTATCTCGTGAAAAAATAATAGGTATAAAAAAAATAAGGTTGCATATTGCGGAGTCGAGTTATTTGATGATTTTTTAACAAATATTTCCGATTCCAAACTGAACATAGTGAAGCTTATATAAAACAACATACTTAAAAAAATATAAAAATAGATTATGTAAATTGAAACAAGTGTTTCTTTCTACCATAGATTATTGACTCCGAGAGAGACGTCTTTCGACTGATCAGGTCATTATCAATAATCTATCAAAATCAATAATCTATACTAGAAAGAAACACTTGTTTCAAATTACACAATTATGGAATTCTACTACGTGTGCACCGACACAATTAAAAATATACAAAAATAGAGTTAGCATTGAATCTCAAAAATGAATTGGGGTTGTTATATCTAATATAAAAATTATACTTTTCTGAAAAAATACCTTCTCATCGTGGTGCAATCTGCCTTTTTAATTTTCAATGCTATCTCCAGCAAATATATATCTGCCCAAATTTATTCAATTCATTTTGTCGCAGTAATAAAAGTTTGATTATTCTCAAGAGCTTTTTTGAATAGAATAATAAATGATTTATATGTGATAAGTACCTAAATCTTGTGAATATATAAAAACGTAAGTATTACTTCGGCTGGATACATACTCACATATTTTTTTATTGCTTGCTTTGATAAATATCTTTCCATTTCTCAGCTGTAATGGCACCCATCAACATTGTATCGATATTTTCCTTACTTACAAATCTAAAACCGCACAACACCTGCAAGTTAACCATTGGTAGATAAATGGTTATCATAAAAGTTTAAGACAAAACTAGTTGATCTATCAAATAGATATATAATTTAGTTCACAAAAGGTTGGAAATTTGATGTCATCATTCTGAAACATTTATTTTTTTAGTTTTAAGTTTATTTTTTTCAGTTAGTAAAATTAAGTATCAAAGAAAGATGTTTTGCAGAGAAGTCCGTGTGATTAATAAATATCTAACAATCGACGTAACTTCATTTTTTTTGATATCTTCTTCTTCTTCTTAATCTTTTTTTTAGACCCAGAGGTCTGTTCATACAGGAGGGTCCTCTTGCGATGTGGATGCCCAGCTGTCCTTCCATCGTTTAGGGGGTCTTCCGCGTCGGCGTCGCTCATCAGGTAGTCCATGTAGAACAATCTTTGGGGTTCTGGTACTACCCATCCTCTGGACATGTTCGTACCAAAATCTTCGGCGTTGTCTTCCCCATCTGATAACATCCTGGACCTCACATATCTCCCGGATTGCAGTATTTCTCACACGATCTCGCAGACTTTTTCCGGCAATGGCTCGCAAAGTTCGCATCTCTGTTGTACGTAGCATGCTTTTGGTTTTGGTTGTGTCTGCCCTTGTTTCTATGCCATACGTGAGTATTGGGCGTACACATGTCTTGTAGATGCGAACTTTGCTGGCCGTTCTCATGTCTTTATTCCTCCATATATCGTCTCTTAAGCAGCCTGCTACGGCTGCAGCTTTGTCTACTTGTGGTCGTATTTCTTTGGGGAGATCATAAGAACTTAGTAGCTCACTGCCGAGGTATCGAAACTGCGTTACTTGTTCGACTTGCTGGTCACCTATGCTCAGTTCACATTCAAGTGATTCTTTCGAGATTGTCATGCATTTTGTTTTAGGCACTGAAATGATCAAATTATACTTAGCGCAAGCTTCGTTGAATTTGGTGAGCATTGTCTGTAGGTCATTTTTATTGTCAGTTATAATTGTAGCGTCGTCAGCATAGCAGATTATGCCCACCACCTTTTTCCCCATGGTATATCCCAGTTTCAGAGATGTGACTTCTTCTATAATTTTGTCCATAATGCAGTTAAACAGGAATGGACTTAAACTATCACCCTGTTTAATACCAACAGATGTTTTGATGGCTTTGGACAATTTACCATTGGCTTTTATTTTGGTCTTGCCATCTATATTTATTTCTCTGATAATATTGATAATGGAAGCTGGTACCATTTTTTCAGAGAGGGTATTTAAAAGATCATTCAATCGAATCCTGTCAAATGCTTTGGTGAGGTCAATGAAGCACATGTACGCTGGTTTTTGATATCGAATTGTTAAATCTGTAACATCCCTGAACGTACATTTATATTTACGAAAAAGCAGGCAAATAAGTAATTCTGAAAAATATAATATCTTTGAGAAAGGCATTACCTGAATTCGCAATTTATTTTGTGTACTTATTCGCGATCAATTTGTTCTGTTTTGAATTATTCGTATACCTATAGGATGAGCAAATTTCATCGACACATATTTTTATCACATTGACATTTACCTATTTCTTTATTTATACATTGAAAAGCTATAATATAAGCAAGTAGATGACATTTAATTATGGTCCAATAATTCCAAATTTAAATAAAATATTAAAAATAATACTTTTATTTCTAAAGTTATCAAATGAAATCTCGTATTTGTGCTACAATTAACGTCATGAAAAACAATAAAAAACAACTGAGAGAGAGAAAAGATACAAAATTTTCGCAAGTACAAAGTAAATAGGTAGGTATAATGTAGCAAGTAAATAATAAAAAACAAACAATGAAACAATATGAACTCAAGGATATTTACAAAATTGCTAAAATTTGTAAATATCATTTGTGAATTCAAAATCAAGATGCTATTACTAAGCTTAGTTTTGTTTTAAAACGTATTATTTAATTTTTAAACGAATTCACTAGATAAAATAAGCAGTGAGCAGGTAATTTTTCAACTATAAATATGTAGGTACATAGTTGAATGGTACCGTTATTAAGTACCATAATAACTTTATTATCATCTGTGTAAGTGTTTAACCGTGTTTACACCCCGGGAAACTGCGAAATATTATCACGTTGCGAAGTTCAAGTGCGAGGGATGTTATTATTTTAATAAACCAAGCCTTAACATTATTGTATCTACCCACTACGTAGTACATACCTACTACTGGTGAAGCGGTGAGACTCTCGTAATTATTTTACTTTTAAATGAGCTTTAACACTTTTAAACCTTTTGGCGGGCTGACTTCTTGGCGTGTATTAATATTGCCATTGTTTTATGTGTTTACCTTTTTTCTCATTTTAGTAAATGGTATTATTTTATTATTTCTTTTGCATATCATCAATAAACCTACAACAGAGATAACAAAACAATATAAGAATATTTAAATGATACGCAGCGGCGAGATTATAACTAAAAAGGGATTTCTTCCAACAAATCACAAAAGTGCGTTGTTTTAATACGTAAAAATAGTTATTAGACAGTGTATTATATTAAATTAGTTTGATTTTTACTTCACTGAATATTCATAATCTGATGAACACCTACAAAACTCAAAGAGTTTAGATGAAAAACGAATTGACACGTTCAAGCGTAATATACATATTTATTTATCAAAACCATTGCTGTGTCCCTTTAGTATTCTTAGATTCAACAATATCTCTACTTATATCCCACAAGGAGGGTATCCTTTAAACCAACCATGTGAAATAATAATGCAAGTGTTCTTTTTGTGTTGAAAATAGAGACATTCAGGAGAAGTAGCATACCTCATCGCGAAGTGAGTTTGAAAAATGTCTCGTTCATGAGCTGCGGCTAAAAAAGCACACATTTTTTTACAAACAATAAACAGATTTAAAATGACGGCTTCCTCATTTTTCAGGTATTTGTTAAATTCAATTACCGTTGGCATAGAAAATAAAACTCTATTTATTTTTTTTTATTCATTTTACTTATTATTTACTTCACACAATGACACAAATGAAGGTTCAAGAAGAAAATAATTATAATAAAATATTTTTGTTATTCATTTTACTTTATATTTATTTCACACAATGACACAAATGAAGGTTCAAGAAGAAAATAATTATAATAAAATATTTTTGTTATTCATTTTACTTTATATTTATTTCACACAATGACACAAATGAAGGTTCAAGAAGAAAATAATTATAATAAAATATTTTTGTTATTCATTTTACTTTGTATTTATTTCACACAATGACACAAATGAAGGTTCAAGAAGAAAATAATTATAATAAAATATTTTTGTTATTCATTTTACTTTATATTTATTTCACAAATGACACAAATGAAGGTTCAAGAAGAAAATAATTATAATAAAATATTTTTGTTATTCATTTTACTTTATATTTATTTCACAAATGACACAAATGAAGGTTCAAGAAGAAAATAATTATAATAAAATATTTCTATAACTTCCTTGACATGTTACTTAATGGGATTCTGAGTATCCGCTTGATTTATGTTTTTCCTTCAAATACATTTTATTTGAAGTACCATTCTAAAAGGACGATCTAAAAAAACACTGCGAATTGAACGACAAAAAGTAAATCTTTTTATGTATTTAAATATTACTAACTATTTTGCGTAATTGATCAAGTTTAAAAAGATTCAGTAAACTTACTTACTTTAAGCTTTCGCAATTCTTTGATAATATTATAAAGAAATGATTACGACTAACAAAAATTCAAAAAAGTTATAAAATAATATAAGCCATACAAATATTATTGCTATTCATCATAAAAAAATATGGTAACTCATCTTTTGATGTATGAATTCAGAAAATCTAATTTATCAATAATAAAAAGCATTCATAAATATTTTCTATTGCTTTACTAAAGAAAATTTAAATGCCTTCAAACCACAAAAAATAGATTTTAATATAATAAAATAAGAACTAAATATTTCTTAATATTATTTTATTTATTTCAGTTACTTTTAGTGTTAGTGTACGTTAGTGGGTATTCAACATAAATTTACGGTCAGTTCTATGAAAAATGTTAATGATAAAGTCATTTTAATTGATATTCTTTTACTTTCACGAGTTTCATAAAAATCAAGATTCTTCTACTACTACTATACTATTACGTCATATTCCATAACTGAGGTAGCCAGTGGACTCACTGCAAGTGATAAACATGCAATTGCTTCCTTCGTGCCAATAAAAATTGAGTCATTCATGATGGACCTAATTGCTGATAAAGAAATTTAAATTCCAAATGTCAAAATTTGAACTATAAATTACAAAATTCTACAGGATAATTGTTTACTTGCAATGCTACGCTGCGATGATTACCAGAATAATTTATGTATACCACAGTGGCCATGAGTTATTGTAATTGTAAATATTGTTAATAATGACATTTATTTATTAATTCTTTACTATAATTAATTACAAGCAAATTTACACAAAAATACATGTATAACTAATTCAATCATTCAATCAATGTACAGAGGGCGAGTTTAAAGCAGAGGCGCAATTTCATCCAACTTACCCCATTATTCCCAAAGTATTCCGAAATATGACAGAGTAAGATAAGTCACAAATTTAAACTTAGTTTATGCTACCCGATATGCTGTGATGATATAATTTTCCTTTTTATTTATTTGAAATAATAATTAATATTTGATAAATATAAATTTATTTTAATGTAGGCCTAGTCAAAACACATTGAAGCGTTACGTTTTCGTTGCTAAAATACACAAGTAGCTACGAAAATTGACACGTTCTCGCAACGTCGTCTACATTTGAACGAAAACGTAACGCTAAAATGTATTTTGTCTAAGCCCACTGAAATATTTACTTAAGTTGGAAGAGATAGCGCCTTTACGATAAACTCACCCTCTGAATATTGATTGTATTTAATTTGAATGCATTTTTCTATAAAATTGTATGTATTGTGATCAATGTACAGTAAAGAATGAATAAATAAATACCATTTATATAGTTTCCTTATTTCCCGTGTGGTTCGGTATATGTTGTATAAAATATAGTTGATATTATGATAGTCTCAAAGCATGTTATCAATCATGATGATTATTATTGTACTCCCTCATGAATGGATTCTCATTTCACAAGAGTGATCTGCATTCAACATGATACTGAGTTATGTTATGTCGTCCCCATTGCATTGCATCAGCTACTTGTTCTATACTTCTATAGTCTATACAGAAGTAGTATAAATATCTCATCTTGTACGTGATAAACAATGATTTGTAATAATAATATAGTCAAGCAGATGATTATATAGACGATTTGATTTTCAATAACACTTACATGAATGTAATACTTATTATACTTATCTGTGAAGTCGCTGTCGAAGAAAATATTTTTTTTTTGTTTAAAAAAAAGATTGTCTGTTTCTGTTTCTCTTTCTATAAATACAGCATAGTTCTAATAATATTTGCACTGTCCATTGATTTTGTAGTGTGTAGCTAGCCCTGATGTAACAAAAAAGTCATTAAACCCCACCTATAAAAAAAAAATTGGAGAGAGAAATAGTATAAAATATTCCCACAACGGCGGTTTTGGCCAGTCGGCCGTTCAGGCCTACCCAATGGCCCGCCTGTGAGGACAATTTTGGTTTGAATGTGCGGATAAGTAGAAACGACTCCTGAGATATCCCGGTGTGAGGTGGATCTTTCTTCAATAACATACTTTCCAGGGCATGAATAATGACTGTTTCTCTCTGTAAACTCAATAAACATTGTTACCGCCCAGAGGGGACATTGAGGAGAGAAGTAGTATAAAAGATTCTCACGACGGCGGTTTTGGCTGGCCGGCCCTTCAGGCCTCCCTAATGGCCCGCCCGTGAGGACAATTTTGGTTTGAATGTGCGGATAAGTAGGAGTTAAAGACTCCTGAGGTATCCGGGTGTGTGGTGGATATTTCTTCAATGTTTCTCTGTGTTATAAATACGCAGTTCAAGGAAACTCTTTCTTTGACGTGAACAGGATCACTTTATGTTATACTATAAATAACAGTGTATGAAAAATTGTATAAATATAGAAGAAGCGAAAGAAATATTTAGGAATAAAATGATGTGGCATTACGTCTTCTCTGCCTACCCTACTTGGGATACGGCTTAAGCATGTAGTATATTAGTAGTATTCTTTAAATTTACAAATGATAGGCTATAAAAAAGTTTTGAAATGTTTCGAAAGATTGGTATAGATGCCATAAAAAAAGTTTTGGAATGTCTACCCAAACTGCATCGAAATATCGCAGTGTAGTTTTCCAATGAAAATTCTATAAGTAAGTAGGTACTTGTTTTCTTCGTGATTTTAAATTTAAACGGAACTTGTCTAGTTTTATGACTCGTGAGTAGAGACAAGGTATTTGTAATCCCTGAGGCGTAGTTTGTTTGGATAACAATCTATCTGAAATTTCTACTGTCGCCTACTGAAATCGAATTTAGTATTCTTGTACTCAGTATTAGGTATTTCGGAATCCGAATTTCGTATACATTTTTAAATGTCTATACTTATGTGCAGTAAAATAATGCTGAGCTAGAAATACACAACTCATCCTTTATAATAAATATGTGAATGCTTTCTGTAGCGCATAATTTTTGTACGATTGTGAGCGAATGAGAAATTGGTTGACAGTATTAATTTGTCATTTACTTTTTATTGTAATTATTATTTTATTGAAAAACACCCCATTGTTTTTAGCTAAGCAATTTGCTTGTGTTTTGTCAGGAAACTCCAGAATGCAATTCAAACTCTTATCACTTCCATATAAAAGTTTAGACATTGCTGTTTTCTTTGTAATTTCAATAAAAATTATATATGAGAAAAATATAATTTTTATTTGTCCTCATGAAATAACGAATGGTGCTATGAAAATGTTATTTCTACGATCAAATATCACCGTAAGGCATATTTGTGTCATTAAAAAGGCAGATATTATTTTACCTTCGGTCAGACAAGAAGAAAATTTGGAGTTTGTCCATTAAAAATACTATATTGATAAGATACTTTTTATTTCTGGAGATAAGCCAAAGTCAAATGTTTTTGTTTTAATGATTATTCTATTATTTCGATTAATAGGTTAGGATTTTACTTCTTTGCTTTTATTTTACGTCTGACAAATGGCTACAATCGAATATTTGGAAATGTTATATCCTATTTTTACCTGTTCATTATAAATAATTTTATAAAGAAGATATAATGACATAGGGAATTTATAAAGAACTCTAGGAGTATTAGTAAAATTTCCATGAAATATATATTTATTTTCAAATCAACATAGAGTTATTAATATTTTTTCTTATGAATGAATAATTATCTGAGATCATATTATTTATAATTCATTGGACTTTGGGTGCTTTACCATGTAAATCAAGAATGAGTTACATAAATTATTGGACATTAATACACACTTCTTGATTGTTTATTTTTTTAGTAAATTAAAGCGAACGTGTGAAAATCGACTATGAAGCACAATAATATTAATAAGTGTGAATGTTACATGTAAGACGAAATTAAAAAAAACAAACGATTTCTTCTAGTTTATGTTCTTTTTTGAGAGAGATGTGTTTTGTCTTATGAGGTCATTGTCATTGTCAATCTTGTTACATCTTAATGCGTTTAGTGTGTTTAGTGCATTGCATATTATTATGTATCGTCGTGTTGTACCTACCCATAATACAAGAATTTTATTATAGTTTGGGTCTAGCTTGATCTGTCTGATTTGTCTATACAATTTATATTATAATATTTTCATGAAATGAGTCATAACACCTACAAAAGGAAGTTGAATACATTATTATAGTCCTTATATCTGAGAGTACTATCTGAGAGTTATTTTAATACGTTTTGTCTGCAGCAGATAAGAATGACAATTTACTCATTAAGTAACGCAGTAAATAGCTGTTGACATACCTTTGTATTGAATCACCATTACTTCCTGAGTGATTCCTGAATGAACAGTTATTTTATAGCTACTTATGTTCCCATCACTGGTTTAATTTTAGTAACAGACATTTTTTAATTACTCTTATTTCCTTCTCATTCCAGGAATCTGGTCGAGCTATTCCAGTTTTAATCGTAGTCTCTCTAGCCGGAGTCAAAGTATGCAGACCAAACGATCAGGTAATCATTATAATTTTTATTTTGAAAGGTTTACTGTTTAGATGAAAGTATTTGATTACACTGAACAATAATTTTAAGGACTAGATAAAAATGTGAAATGAAAAAAAAATCTAATGTGGATATTCTTTACTAATGTAGTTCTCCACCGTTGATTCCCTGAAATTCCTTAACTTCAAATAACATTTGAATCTAGGGGGCTTGCTTTGATTCGACGACACTAGAAAAGAAATTTGATTTCGTCGATAGCCTGGAGGTAGAGTTTCGGCTCCTCTTTCACGACATAAGCTTTAAGTTTACTGTAAAAGGGAAGCTGTATTTGGTTTAATAACAAAAACCCAGATATGTCTTAAAAGATGTATCAGGATTACAAAATATTTTATAGGTCGCAATGCAATACACCCCACTTAGAAAATTAAATAAATTGTATAAAAGTATGTGTTCTGCTTCTGATATTAACCTTTATGATAATGATGTGAAGTTCACATTGTTGCAGAGTGTTCAGATGGCCCACGCGCTGAGGCGCATCTCGTACGCTACATGTGAACCAGCCAGAACACTCTTTGGGTTTGTGGCAAGAGAACCCAGAGGACCGGCGCATCAGCAGTATTGTCATTCGTTTACAACTGATACTGCCAAACAGGTGAGTTTCTAATTGAGCATCTACATACATATATTACTAGAATAAAATGCAATATGTTTACTTTCATCAAATTGTTCTGAAGACATTAAGAAGATAGCATCTTCTAATATTTGTCATGTTTTCATTGAAATTGGATACCAATCCTTAACTACATGTGTACATCAACATCAAAAATATTCCAAGATAAATTGATAAGCGTATCTTATAACACGTTTTTGTATTTATATAAAAACGTATTCGACTCAAGTAAAGAATTTTGTTCACATTCTTTATAAATGACGCGTGATTGAAAACATATAAAGATAAGAACTTCATATTACTAAAAGAATGTAGATATTTTATTGAAATGTATAAAAATAATAGGTACAACATAAATAGACCCAATAACCGTAAAATCGGTTTGAATAAATATCTCTTTTTCTCGATTTAAATAGATGTTAATTAATTACCAATTACTGTATCGATAATGAGTGTGATTTAGAATAACCATATTTACATCATATCATTTGACCAGCTTAGGAAGGTACTACTTACTATATAAGTGACCCTCTCAATTAATTATCATAATAGTCTTTCTGTATAAATTAAATATAAGAAGTGTTGAAAACTTGTTTTCTAAAACGACAGTTGTTGTATCGGTTTGTTACTTCATAATATTGTTATAATACCAATAATAATTTCATTGGCTTATCTGACAAGTTGACATCGGATCTGAGTTAATGAAATGATACAAGAATCGATTAATTTCTATCATTTGATATTGTCTGCCCTATAGCATATATGTATAATATTTTGCCGCCCAATAGTAAGATTAGTCAGTTTATTAAGTGGTTAGGAGGTTAGTAAAATACCGGCATTCACCTGAATGGCTAGCTTTTTCGTTATACTGTATGTTTTACAATGACGTGCCAAACTTTCAAAATTCAATCTGATCGAAGCTAGCCTGATTGTTGAAATCTAGCTTAGGCACTGTGGCTAGGATTTAGTATTGACAAAAATTGCGTTTAACGATGTGGCTAGAGCTCTGTAAATGCTAGCGTCTAACCAACCGCCTAGCCATTCAGTTAACTGCCTTATTTCACTATCTGGCGGTGACATATACATAGTAAAGTTGTAAAATGTTTATTAATATATCCACTCAAGTCTGGCTATGCAAGATTTTAGAGGTCTTAACAACTTACATTTATGACTAAAGTCTTCAATATTAAATATACCTTACATACAATATTGTTATATCAATTATACAAAAATCTTAAATAGGACTTTATTAACATATTTATATTTTATTTATCATATGTGAATTCTTGACATGTTTATAACAATTATACCAAAACAACATCACCTACTGCAAATATAAGAGAACAAAATAAAATGTCCACAGATGTCGGTGTAAAAATACCCAGAAGTAGTTACTAATGGGTGCAATTTTATCTAATTAAACTTGGAAGTATCCAGCATGCGATACCCATACTAGGAAACCCAGAACAATATCTACATACCAAGCTGTCATTTGGGTTTATAAGAGAGAATATTGGAGCCTTCGACAAGTCGCCCGATTGCGGGTTCATGTCCCGTCTGGGGCACTACCGAATAAGGTGACGTTAATTTTTTAAAACCTTATATGGTAGTTTCATGTGTTAAATTTACATTTATAACTAATCTCTAACGATGGTTAATTGTAAAAATAACATCGATTGTAATAACAATAAAAACAAAAAAGAAATCTTTATTAGTTTCAAAACACAAAACTCATTACAAAAATACACAATTCAAATCAATATAACAATATTCTACCTCCCTATTCTCGTGTATACATAGAGAAGGAACTCTTAAATATCTTTAATAGTTTTAGTATGCAAATACAATATGTATTATTTATGATTTTCTGTTATCTCTGAATTTTGGCAAGCAGCAGTGGCAATATGTAGAAATATTTTCAGTTTAAGTCAGATAATTAAGTGTTAAGTTTACCTCCTCTGTCTTTTAGGTCTAGAGTAAGATCTAATGATCAAATTAAATATCAGTCTGTTATAATATGAAAAGGGATATACCTGACTGTTTATGACAAATAATCGACTGTTGGCTAATCTTCCATGTATCGTATATTGTGAAGAGTTTATGTTGGGTCTTGAGCTTTTGCATATTGATTAAAATATCACTCCAAGAACAGGTATTTTAGATGTAGATAAAATATCATAATATATTGTTGTCTTCATGAAACTTGAATTTTGTTAAAAGAAGAAGTTAAACAATTTGCAATTAATAAAGCTTAAAATGCTTTTAGTCCTTGTTTAAGGTATTCAAAATGCACTGGATTTACCCCAAATAACTACTGATATTAAAGTAACAAAAAATATATGTTTGTTTTATTTATACATTATTTTGTTGCCGTTACATTGATTAAAGGCAATTTCACATAGAAATACTTTCGTATTAAATGCAATCAATAAACAGAGGGTAAGTTTATCGCAAAGACTCAAATTCTCCCAACTAACCCTAGTAAATAGTTAACTAGTAAATGACAAGGAAATCTACAAATTGTTGTTAAATTGTTATTTCTATGCTATGTTAGGTATGTCTGCAGTTAGTCATATATGCTACTCACATGATTGATATGGGAATGTTTTGATTACTCTATCACATTAAGTTCATATGGAGTTTCATTTTACATAGTTAAAAAGAGTGTTTCTTATTTTATATATTATATAAGAGTTAGCATTATTAAAATTAATAATGCTAAAAATAACAAAATATACCAAGATATTTTTTTGTGTCTAAATGAGGTTTAGTTTTTTAAAAAATACCAAAATATTAAATGGGTAAAAATTCGTAAATTGAAAGAGGAGTGGCTGTTTTTTTTAGATGAAACTTAAGCTTATTTAAAACGTCTCCTGTAAAGGGATGAAAGAGTTCAACCCCAAAGTCATTAATGGCACGGTAGGGTAATGTTCAATAATGTATCGTGATTGTTTACCTGGTTCCACCCACGTTACTAAAGCTCTTTGAAGTGTACTAAATAAAAGATACTACCTCCGAAATCAATATAGATAAAAAAAAAACCTTTTAGGCCAATTATATGCTATGGATGTTAAAATATTGATATGAGTCTCTGTGAGTTTATCTGATTCTGTTGCTTTTACATTATTTCTAAATTTGTTAATTCATAGAAACATCTCATTTACGATTCTATCTGTGGTTCGTTAAATCCTGGTTTTAGCAAAATGAAATAGAAAATAAATACCGTAGACAGATTTACAGAAAATACCGAGATAGGTATGTGAATATAAAACGTTAATTACCAGTAAAAATATAGTAGTACTGAATATAAAACCTGGAACGATTCATACGTTATCTTTCCTATTTTTATAGGAAAGATTTGGCGAAATCTCACGATTGCGATTAATTCAACTTTTAAACAAGTAAATATTTGATTTTACAGATAGTTTATAAAAAATGTACAGCAAAGATAAAAAAATCATAGGAAAAAGACACAAAAAGCTATTAATAGGAAGTAATGTAATAGCCATTAAAAGGTTTATTGATTCACCTGTTACAAAAGGATAATAGAATATTTATTTATTTATTTTATTCTTTACTGTACATTGGTTACAATATTACATAGTGAAATAATCAATATTCCCAAATCTTAGTACCTATTTAAATTTTATGTAAACGAGTACACACAATATACCTATGTATTCCTAAAATTTTACTATACTATTCCTACGCTCACACCGTATCCCAAGTGAGGAAGGCAGAGAGAACGGATCACCATGTTGATTACTCCTTACACCCTTCTTTCGTTTCCTCTACATTCATGCAATTTCTTATACACGTACACAGATTTCTTCTACGCAACACGCGTCCGTCCTGGTAAATTTAATCCGCGTAGTCAAGCCACAAAGTTCTCGAACGTCGGCGCTTTCTCACACCCGTTTCATTCAGATAGGATATTATATGCTCTTCTTCCTTCTTTCATCTTCCATTCGTTCCACAAGCTCAGACCATTGCCACTTATGTGGTGTTCTCACTTTGGCGAATATCGCCAGGCACCAAAATATCGCCAGCCATTTGAACCGTGTGAACAAAATGACAGCTAGTCTGAAACGATAAAAAACCAGTAGAAACGATATCGTCTCGAGTTGACCACCTTCCAACTTTTCGGCCGATTGAACGATTCGCGCATGCGCAGATGTGCGCGGCGTTCGTATCTATGGTAAAGACTTTATAACCTATAAATTTTACAATGTTTCCCGCTTCATGACAGCTGTTATCTTTGTTGTTGGTTTGTGGCGTTTGTTTCCTTAATTAAAAGGCGCCTTATAACCTCTATTATAACACTTTTGACTAAAAAAAAAAACACTTCGCGATCTCCATCTCGACGCCATTTTGAAAACAGTGTCAAAATCAAAGCGCATCTGACAGATCGTTTCTATATTGGTGGACTGTGTGAACAGGTGTGACGATCAATGGATGTCCGGCGAATTTTGTTTTTTCGCCTGGCGATATATTTTGAAATTCGCCTGGCGATATTCGCCAAATGTGAACACCCCATTATTTACACGTATTTGTATTCTTGTTACGAAAGTTGTCCCAAACGAATGTGTTGAAAAACTGTTTTATTATTATCTCTAATATTATATTCTTAATACTTTCAACGCCACCAAAACATCCAAGTTGATATCACTAATTTAAATGAACCGATAACAATGAGGCTTTGGACACACTTTTATAAATTGTCTTTGATTTCATTTAATCGTATTGCGAGGGTAGGCCCTTTGTGTAGGTATATTATCAATATCAGGAATGCTCGTCTATTATTTGTCCAAATAAATGTTTTATCGAATTCTTTTCTGATAACAATGGGTGTTCTGAAATAAATTACATCAAGGACAGGTATTTTGTAAGGACGTAACGCGATAGGCAGGTATGGAGCGCAGGGAAAGATGTCTATAATTTTTGTTTGTGTTTTTTTAATAACATTGATTTTAACCTACCGAACGAGTGTATACATTTTTTGTGCATATATTTTTGCATCTCTGGAGAACATGAATAGGTACTGTTTAACAGTATTTAAAAGAGGTTGTTCTGTGGGATCTTCTGTAAATAACGGGTACCCCACTCTTTTCTGTAAGTTTTTGGGTGTCTTGTAAAAAATAGTAGTTCGTAAAATACACCGTTCTTCATCACTTCATTGATACGTTGTATGACTCATTCTAAATGTCTTTTTTTATGGCATGGAGAGGACGACCTGCATATTGAAAACAGGCGGTTGGTCTGCCTGAGATAAGCCGTGATAGTATAGATATATTGTTTAACGTTGATAATTTAAACACTGATTTAAGGGATCCGTGTTCTGAATCTCCTTTCCGACTCAATTATTAATTATCATTCAGTTTGTTGCTTGATGTTAAGTTCTAGTGAGCTTAAAAAATATATGTGACTATTAAATATTTGAAATACTTTGTTGCTTTGTTTTTTAAGTCTATGTGTTGAAGTTGGCGCCACATCCAAAACCTCAAAACGTTGTTGTATTATGCCACAAAGACATTGAAATACCTTGATGTATAAGATTTGTCATATGTACCTATCGAATTTCATTATACATGTTGAAAATGTTTACATACATATATACCATCACGGCATTTTCCACAAGTAAATGTCAAAAAATCATCTTTAAGTCAAAATATTTATCAAAAATTATTGTCAACAATGTACCGTTTTACAATCCGATTCTGTTTGTCAAAATCTCGACAAAAGTACCTGAGGTGTCGCGTACGAGCCACAAATATATTTTTCTATGAAGCTTTTTTGTTTATGCCTATCATTATCTTTCCTATTTAGATTGTCTACGGCTATGTCTATCTATTATCCTATCAAACCTTATTCTTAATGAGTTTTGTAAGTCGAATGGAGAAAATATATAGATAATATTATCCTGTGGGTTAAAATAATAATATTAATAGTTTACCTAAAAGGTCTATCACAGTTTGAGATTAAAGGTGAGACGTACCTGCGTGTTTTAATCAAAACAGGTAGATACCTACTTAATACACCTATATATGAAAATTATATAATATTATTAAAGTTAAAGGGAGGAACACATATAATGTGAAGGTAGGTCCAAGTCGTAAATAAAGGCATACTTAAGATATAAAAGGTTCATTTTATTAAAATTCACGTATAGGTACAAGAAGATAATATTATAATGTTGAAATATTATTTTGGAAACCTGTGACAACTATAAGGATGCCTCTAACACAATATTCTCTCCGCGCGTGAAAGCTCACTGATATTTTATAATATTCTTATATAACATCGTAAAATTGACATTAGGTAGGTATATAATCAGTATGGAAATTTGCATAAACTAAAACCTTGCTTAAAGATGTACCTTAGCGTTTTTGTACAGACGAAATGGATCAATTCATCAATTGTGCAATATTGTAAAATAGCTTCCTCATAAGGGCAAAATACTTGGATATCAAGATTATTACACACAACAATAATTATTATTCTGTAGGTATGTCAGAGTTAGATTGAGCTCATAATAGTACACGAGAATTTCACACATCTAAATTAGTTAGTTCATTACTTGTATTAATACGAGTACTAAGTCTATGTAATATGTACATAAATACCTGTGGTTGCGAGGGAAGTGCAATATTTTTCATTGCAACTTAAATCAGGCATCCCGTAAGACAAGTTTTAATAAGTACTGCACCTGCCATTGGACGTACATTTCATTGCATTCTTACGTTACATGGTGGGAATTCAGACATTAAAGCATCGCAACGTCTCGTGGAATAATCAGTTAAAACTAGGTATAAACACGCATGATAAAATGTTTATTTTGTTATGTATGGTTGAATAAAACACTAACTATGAATGTGTCGAAGAAATAATATTGCAATAATGCAACGGAATTTTCAGGCATTATAATTTATTTGCAAGTAATGAAGTTGTAAATATAATGTTCTCCGTAGTTACTGGACTTGCGTGTAGTAATAAATGTTTCATTGCTTTCATATAGGTATGTACTGTCATAGTTATTTGCATAATTCATTTCTTTAAGTCAAGATATATACTCAATATTTACAATAATATAAGTAAGTAATAATATGATCTAGTTTCTATGACCAAAATCTACTTTACTTTGAGATATCTCACAAATTATGTGACCACTGCTGAACATTTTAGATGTATGTTTTTTATTTTATAAACTTAGTATTTGTTATCATATTTATCTAACGATCCAAGATAGAGATAATTAATAAATTAATCATAAACATTAATTTTAATGTCCATTAATTCATTCGGCGTTCATTTATGGAATATATAAAAGGTTTATTTTATGATCATTATATTTTTCTTAATATGAGAAAGCTTGTATGGTACAACTAAGGTAAAGTGTACATGGCTTTTTTAATTGTCCATCGTTAAGAGAGAGATGCAGAAGGTATTATGGGATTTTTAAAAGCTATTTGGTATATATGTATTAATAAACATCTCTCTGACCATAACCATAAAAATAATTCCACATTAGTTATTTTTTTATTTATTTCAAAACTCACGTGATTAGGTCATAAGTCATAAAAATACATATTTTTTTTCTCGTGTTTTGTCATATTTATTTCAGTTATTATACACAAATATAACTATTTGAGAATAATTATGTACCTAATCTTTGTTGAGATATTTAATATAATGTCGATTATAATCAGTATATTTGTTCATAAAGATACTATAAAAGTTAATCCTTTTTCTCAGTTTGTAGTTAAATAACTAACTATGTTAACTAAAACCACAATCGTAATATAGTACTTTGGATTAGATTATATATATTGTTTCTGTTGGCTTTTCGTCAACAGAATATTTTTTTTATTTTTTTATCTACACACCACAGTTTATGTTTTAGGTTATGTTAAATTTGCGCCAATTAAGTCATCACTTCCCACGACATTCTCAGCACCATAATCGTATTGTATACTAGCGACCCCTGAGCAAAGAGTGGGTAACATGCATGTGTGAAGAATATGAACAAATGTTATCAATTTATATTAATATAAATACGCTGATCACGAATATCGATAAAATAAATATTTTCTGTCAAAATTTTAAACGCCCTGCCATTGAATAATCCCGTTGTGACGTCGTAAAGCGGTAAGTCATAACTAAACAAATTGGACTCGTAGTCTGTCTATACTGCCTGATGACGTCACACACCTATTCCATTATGGGTGGACCTTTTTTCGGCGAAGTGCAAAAATCGCTTTTTCAAATGGGGAGTAAAACCTTTAAGAGGCATATGTAAAAAAAAATAAAAAGGACCATATTTTTTTTATTTTTCGGTACTATTTTTTGAGCTGATATTTTTTTGTGAATGTTCCCCATTATCTACGACACTAAAAATTATATATAACAAAGCAGACAAAGTAACTGTTCATCATATACAATATTACAAATAGTTTATTTGGAATATGAAAATAATTTATTAATATTTATAAATATCTCACAGTTACTATTCTATAAACCAACTTTATACAAGAATTCATTGAATCAATCTCATAATCAATAATTTGATTCATTATCGAACTGACACAAAACGTACATTTCCTAGAACGCGGTGGTAGATTCCAATGTATCTATGTACAATAGAACTAATATTATAATAATGATTGTAGAGACTTTTGTTACTATATGAAATAGTTGAATAATGAATAATACACAATGTATTGTATAGGTACAATATATTTAAGAGTCACACTGCAAGTTTAATCGGCCGGTCGAGACATGGTTCATTACGGGATTCGCGATCATCATCATGTATTATAATAATATCGTGCACAGTGTGGTGGAGGCTTTATCATCTATTTTTTAACAATCCAATAAATATTTGAGTCCGTTCAAATGTATATATTATTCGCTCGATACAAAGAGTCTTGTTTGAATAAGAAGGAAAGAATTTATAGACATATCTTATAAGTATATTATATTGCCTCGTACGCTTTATTTTTGTTTTGTTTGAAAAACTAATTCAGAATAAATTTACTAGGTCGTGTTGCGCTGGTTTCTAATTTTATGTTTTGAATAGAAAAATGAGGTTTAGCACCCATCCTGAATGTCTTACTTTTTGTTGGCACGGAATGCACGGCTTGCATGTTTGTTACATGCGGTTGGTATACTGGCTGTGCCACTTGTGGGATATGCTGTTATGATCATCACAATCATGTCAAATACTAGACTGGTTGTTGAAGGGCATTTTTTAATACGAAGCTATTGTCAATCTTTATACTATACGAAACTCTTCTATAAAAGTCGCCTGCATATCTGTCTATAAACATTGTCGAAAGCTTTATAGGAATCAAATTTATTAATTATTATTAATATTTAAAGCTTAGGTGGCCAAAAGGTAATTAAAATCACGATAACTTTAGATGTGTTACAGAATCTGCACCTAGTAAAGCTCTGGTGGATGTAAAACTAGTTCTTTGTGGCAATGTGAAGGCACTATATTGTGGAGAATACCGGAGTATTGCTTATACCTGTACCTAAGTCAGTTACTCAGTACTACCGCGAGAATAAGTTCAATGCATGGTAGAGTCATAATACTCCACACTGCTTCTCTAGAGAGTGGGGGTATAATATTATGAACATTCCAATACGAAGTTTACCGCGATTCGATCGTCACTGGCCTCACCGTTGCCGGTATGTAGCATGCTCCCTCAAACAAAATACCACAACATTCATTCACCGCGGTGCGTCGCGTGGAAAATAAATAAATATAATAAAATGTCTAATAACGTTAGTTTAAACAGTGACTGTAACCATTAAATTCGCAGTTGGAGTTGTAATTTTGTTATCGATTGACAATTGTTTTAATCGTTGTTTGTCGCTTGTTTTTATGTAGTGAAAAATGTGATAGTGTTTTGCAAAAGTTGTCTTATCTATATGCTTATAAATTAATATACATATTGTTATTCCATACAGTGATTGGAATTTCTCCGTGAATTCCTTCGTGACGAAGAACAACGTTGGTTGACCGGATGGTGTGTTTCGTTTCGATGAATTCAATGTACGTTATTGCAACTTTTTGATATATATCACTACCTACATACCTACAACCGTGAGAAAGTTTAGATGATTTATTGTTTTTTATCAACATTAAACTTTTGTTTTGTTCTACAATGAATATTTTCTTGTTGAATTTCTTATTCAATTGCGTTAAGCGCTTTATAATAGCGGTTTTATATTTTTGAGTATTGCAAATAAAAGTGTGTAATACTGTTATAATCAAAGTCAATCTTAATAATATATTTACTTGCTCACACGATAGCACTTATACCTTTAGATTTGCTTGTCTATGTGAAGTTATCAAATTACATTGGTAATAATTATTATAATGTTATTTTCACTATATTATGTAGGTTACTCTTAAAATATTCGAAATTCTAATGGTAAATCATTACATTACTATTATCTTTAAATAGTATAACCAGTTTTAAGATACAATATTATATTTTAAGGTATTTACATTTTTTTATGATAACCTTTAGTTTCACATACAAAATACTTAATAACTAGTGGATACTCTGCAAACTAAAGATATAAGTCAAAATAGATATAAGATAGAGAGCTGGCAAAAAAAAACTATTTGTGTAGGTACTGTTGTTGTCATATAGTACCTGCAACTGGTATAAAGCGTAAACAAAAAATGATGATATCAGTGTATACTTGAATTACAAAAAAAAAAACGTTGTGTAACGTTAGTAACATTCTTTAGTAATTCTTATCAGTAAGATTTTTTGAAAGTTTGTGTGAATGCGCATCAAAAATGACCATAATTATAAAGGTATGAGAAAACTGAGAGCAATTTAGGTTGATATCTATTACAAAAAACAAATTTAAAAAAAATCAACTCTGGTGTATTTGTAGATTAAGTCAATTGATGTAGAATTAAAATAACATTTTCTTATCATTAGAACATTCTCAGTTGTTGCGAACTATACATTTTGAAGTCTCATTTCTTAATTTTGTTTTTGCTCTTTGACGTTCTTCTTGAGACATGACATGGAACCGTACCTCATTTGTGAGATTATTCTGGCCTGATTGTATTACACGTTCCCTTGACATTTGAAAATATTCAATCTTCTAATTATTATTAGCCAATACTATCCAATAGTAAGTACGATTAAAGTAATTACCTCGGATGGAACTGGACGAGTTTGATGGTATAATGTGTCAACTTTCACACGCATATTGGTTCACATAGCTCGCAAAATGATCGTTCAATTTGGTCGCCACTTTTGAAACGTAACCGCATTATTGACAATCGAAATCTTGTTTTACATACAGTGAAAGCTCTTTACCACATACAATTTGTTATTGATTGCAAAAAATCTCCACTCTACATACAAATTTTATAGATAGGTACTATCTCTCTCCCTATGCGTATTTTTACTGATTAAGATATCCGACTCAGCACTGTTAAATTTTAAATGAAACACACATTTATTAAAAGTGATTCTTCAGGAATCTGTAAAATATATAACTAACCATGTAATAGCATTTTCAAATTAAGTAAAAAGAAAGTGTTGCATGTTTAAGGGACATAATTAATGTGATGTATTTAATTTCAATTTTAAAGTCTTTTGATAGAAAAATAATAGCATTATTTTTAGTCACAATTACAAATCAGAGGTTTCATCTATATTTTATCTCCTAGGGTTTAATAATAATTTTGTTACTTATTTTTACAGAAACCTATAATTTAAATAAAAATAATAATTTTGCAAGTTTATTTATAATATGTAAGTGATTATTATTTATGTGTTTGTATCTATCATTATTTTAATCAAATTAAAACGTGATCGCCATAAGTATACGTCAGTGTGTTGTGGAACCAGTTCATATAATATATATATATATTTAATGGCGTAATATGGAAGAATCCAGTCAGGAGCACGTCATAATAATTCCATTGGACGCATTCTGAGGATGGTAGCGAGTCGCTTACCAACTGTAAGTATCTATATTACATTATATACCTCATAATAATTATAATCTCTTTAAATAACTTATCCTTATAAAGTATACTTTGTGAGTACCTACTATATCTCTTGAATAACTTGTTTATTATAATATCATTATTTTTCTTCTTTCTGCTACAAACTAGGTAGGTACCTACTTATTAAATGCTATAAATTTACCATAATTACCCACTATCTGCCATGTACTGAAATTAATATATTTCATGAATAAGTTTATTACGTTTTTTTATACCGAGGCGTGCTTCGTATTCAGTATAGAAACCTTTAAAGCAATAATTACATAATGCGTTGATACTAACTCTCAGTTTGTTAATGAATACTACCCTAACTCTCGGGGGAATTGAAGAAAATTCAAACTTATGTTTGTGTAGATTTTTATAAAAACTTTTAGCCCATTTTTAAAAGAGATTTAAATTCAAGATAAATAAATATGTTTATTCTCTAATGTGAAGGAATAAAGAATGCACAAATGACACATAACTGGTTCTTTTATACCAAGAGTAAATTGTGTTTTTATGTAAATTCTTAGTCTTTGATAATATTTGCAGTGCACACCCAAATGTCAATTTGCACGTTTGCTCTTGGTGATGCGTATAGTTTAGAATTTGTTATTCTTTCAACGGTGTTTATAATGGGACAATGATCGCCCTTGATGAAATGTAATTACCGTTAAAGTGATCCATGAAAAACCATCCATCATTATTATAATGTTTATTTAAATGCTTCTGATAGAAAGTTGCTAATAAAATATTATTTAAACCAATTGTTTAAACCAATAATCAATTTTAGTGAACGGTTCAATAAATCTTTATTTTCATTTCACTTTAAACTAATGATTCAAACTATGATATGCGACATTTACATGAAGTGAAAAAAAATATGAAAAGCCCAATAAATATATTGTTACCACTAAACATCACCACGCCTGGAATTGCAAAAAATGTTAAATTATGTGTTAGTATGAGAAATTGATAAAAACAAATGTTGCTATTTATAGGTGTGTTGTAATCTAGCAAATACTCAAGACTTTATCAAATACAATTTGTATGTTTTCCATATAAATTATTTTAAACGAGACCTTGACATGAAATACGACCGACTTAAAGTTTTGAATTGTATTTATTAACTAAAAAATCAAGTCTAATAAAACATATTCAAATGATTGGAAATTTCTGTATATGTCTGACAGGTGTCTATATATAAAATGACAGATAATTTTTTCCTAAAATTTAGAGTCACTAGGTCAGGTTCGATATTTTAAGGTGGCTAAGGGTGATATTTATTCTTAAATACATACAATATTAATTTCGATAAACTTCAAATAAAATAAAATAAATATTTACTATTATTTTATTTGATAATTTAAAATGAAGTGTTACAAAGTAAATACCGATACAATTAATGAAATCGATAAACTTCGATTAAAAAATACTATGTTAGACCAAAATGCAAGGAAATTCAGTGACACCTACAAATTTGAGTTTATGATCGAATATCTTTTGTTATTGTTATTACCAAAATTTGATTGATCAGCAACCGTTATGAATAGATGGTTCATTTTAAAATAATTTCTCGTAAATGGGGGATTTACTTCATACATGGAATAGAATAGATACCTAATCTTATAATATACTATCATGGCATAATATTTATACATTTACTAGATTGTGTTGAGATACAAGTTTTGTTGAATGTTAGATGTACTATGAAAATGTAAAAGGTCGAGGACAAATTTAATAATTAAGTTTGAATTTTTGCTAAAAATATGTTTTATTGTATATTTACTAAATAGATTCATGAGAAAATGTACCATGTGGAGAATCATAATGATGATATTGTTTTGTCCATTACAATGCTATTTTAGAGTTAAATTATACTTTTTGTAGGTTTTAATAAATTAGTGTCTACTGATAAATGTAACATTTTTATGCAGAGTTAATGTAGGTTTATAATAAATTTAATAACTCTGTTGTATTCCTACGCCATCATAATAAGTTTATACTGTGGGAGTTGATAACCAATTTGGTAGAGGGATTTGGAGTATGGAACCCAGCTTGATAATCATATCGGGCCTTGCTTATTATTATTATGAAATTTTCGATTGGTTACATTGTACAACTCAAAATATGAAAATGACACTACCGCTATAGATTTCGACATTCAAAAGGCTCGTAAGTTGTCATAATATATGGTACATAATAATTATTATCAACTCGCTGATACATCTATCAAAATATAGTAGGTATGCATATTTTTATTTCATATAGTTAACATTTAGTATAGTTCAAACATAAAACTTATCCAATCTCGTGGAACTAATCTAATTTACTATAAAAAATGGCATAAGTAAAAACATGTATACTAAACTGTAATCAAAATAAAATTAATGTTTTATTTTTGTTTTTGTGAAATTCATCGTTATTTTACGTAAAAAAAAGTTAATAATCCTTGTGCGGGACAGGAGCCGACTCAGCTCGCCGCGGGCCACAAGTGAACTGTAACTCCGGATGGTGGGAGTCGGGGGGTGAGTGGGGGTTACTGGAGCAACCACAGTCGCCGCTTCGGTGTCGTATGCAATGTAGAGGACGGGTATGTCCGAGTGCGTCTTCAGTAGGGCGGCCCAGCTGCCGTTGCCCTCGACAACACGTCGGAGACTCCCTTCGTTCGTCGACCTGGGGATGTTTACTTCCACCGGGCACGACTCCGCCGTAACACCTAGGCGCAGCTAACCTGTGTTCTCGCAAGCACTCACTACCGGGCAATGATCCCAATAGCACAGACTATCTAGAGAACACAAGAAGCCACACGGCGGCGTATTGACGAAGAAGTACTCGGCTCACGGTAACCACCTCAGTATCAAGTCACTCGGAAGCCCTTCGGTGGAGCGAAGAGCGATGGACAGCTGAAGCCTGGAGATCCGTTCCGTAGTCAAAGGTCGAGAGCGGTGGTCAGCGATGGTGGTCCAAATCCGAAGCGAAGTGAAGGCAGAGGTAGTACAGGTGATCAAGAGAAACGCACAGTGTCGAGGTTGTAGATAGAGTAATTTATTAGCAAAATGGTACTGTTTATTAAGCGGTCGATCCCCGCCGGCCGCACCCCAGCCGACAATGGCTGGGAGTGGGGCGCGCGCGGTCATCGACCGACGTAAGTAACTCCCACCCCTGCGCGAGCGTGTCATTCACATACCGACCGCCGCACAGGGAGGAGCTCTCACCACACATGACATGATACAATGATAATGATTACAGCAATGAGTTACACTATGACAGCGGGCACCGCGCGGGTAGGTAGACAGGCATGATAGCTTTATTGTACCCACGCCGCGCGGACCATATCTTACAATACTACTTTATATATTTCACACTTACATACTACATTATAATACGATGAAGGGAGCAATCTATGCGGGGTGCATTCTGTGCGATACAATCCTCTATTCTTACGCATACTGAGTAGAATCTAATAATAGAAACGGTTTTATTTAAATGTTTGCTATTAAACGTAGCTTGTCATTTGTAAATAAATTTAGTGAAAAACTTTTTGAAAATACCAAACGACATTTCTATCGAATACCTATAACTTATTGATTCTATTTTATTATAGTTTTCTCAATGCCTTATATTCATTTGCAAGTGATTTAGGCTATTACTTACTAATAAATACATAATATAGGCATTAAAATTGCATATATCAGAATGAAAATCGTCGATATATTATACAAATATGTATACACATCATAACATAAACTGCAAGTTTATGATATCTCTCTTAGAAAATTACCACTCTTAAAAATATTTAATGAGTTAGATTACTATAACTTCTTAGAGATTTTTGTTCAAACATAGTATGTTAAAAGCAAGAATTCATTTCAAATATTTTTACTGGGAACCGTTGGTCTCTGCCTTTGGGTTAATATTTCTGTACACAATGTCAGTACCTGCGACTGACGAATCTCTTATCTAATGCTGACGAATCTTTCTGCATGGATCCAACTTAATTCTCATAGTTTCGATAGTATGTTATTTCTTATCCAGAATTTCCAAAAAAACATAAATCATTTGAGATCCCTTTAACACGTCGAAACCTACATAAACTTGCTCAAGATTTGCATGTTTTGTATTTCATAAGACATGTATTTTTTTGTAATCCCTTCCCTTGATCAGTATAATTTTATTATTCGTTTATCGAAATATCTGAATAATGTGCTATACATTTAAGTTATTTATTTATAGTTGTTAGACAAAATTCTATAAACATAATAGTGAAGAATTGTATGCATAATAATACAAATATAATATTACTATGTATTAGATTAAGTATACTTGTAATATTGTGAGATCATTTTACTCGTGGGAAGACAATCTTCTTCAACGCTTGACTGTTTTCAACACCACAGTTCACTAGTCTACGAAAAATAACAAGACCATTTTGTTTATGTAGGTACTATTATGCTAAGTATATCAAATAAAATATACTCTAAATTGTCTTTCATACATTCCTTCGTTACTACATACCTATAATTATATCAGTTCTTGACTCCTTACATCGGTTCTTATAGGTATTATGTAATTATACTGTTTTAGAAATGAATTCTATCGGATTTGATTGAAAATTTGCGAACGTGGGATAAGTATTATATATAATGAGTTACAATCCATTGGATTGGTCTGCAACGAGTTTGGACTTTCTTCTCCACTCCTCCCTATTCTCAGCCAGTCTCTTCAACTCCATGTATGAGCCACAGCTCATGTCCCTCTTCAGTTGGTCCATAAGGATAAGTATTAACAGTGAAAAAAAATACGTGAATTAAAGTTGGATAAGTATTAACAGTGAAAAAAAATACGTGAATTAAAGTTGGATAAGTATTAACAGTGAAAAAAAATACGTGAATTAATGTGAGTTGAAATAATGTTAATTCGTAAAATGTTGGTATGTAGTTAATTATGCTGGAGGAAAATAACATGGTATATTGATTTGAGTTAGATTCTTACTTTTAACATATAAAATTATAAATGATTTACGCGTCACAGTTGAACAGTTTCTCATACTTTGAGAGAATATGTCAAGCTTTTCCTTCAAATCTTTTATATTGCAGGTATGTAATTATCTGTGATTACCATATAATTAATGTCACATAGAAAAAGTTTAGTTTGCTCCATACTTTCCAATTGTTAAGAACAATAAATTGAATAAATATTAGACACCTTCCTAGGCCTTGCGTTGAAGCAGACGATATTATGGAAGTACAATACCTAATATCTGCATACACGGTTCACCATGCCGCTATCTCTACTATAGGTATGCAGACAGTAGGTAGAGATGGTGCCGACATATATAACTATAATATATTATTTATTGTATCATGTTCTTGTTTCCCATAGGTTCTCTTACATTACCTTAGTAACGAACTATTAGCTTGAGTGAACTCTCATATTATAGATATGTATAGGTTCATCCATAGTAAGGCTAATACATCGATACAATATTGTATGGAATCCCAAATAATACCATAATATGAGGAAATCTATAAAACGTAGGTACTATGTATAAATACATTACTATACGGCGCTTCTGTAAAGATTATGTTGTTATTACTGCTACAGTATGAACTTACAATACATGCCTACAATAGACTATTATTAACATTCCTATCGCAGTAGCAGTAAAATATGAGAAGCTATAGTAATTATATTTCAAGTATAAAAGCCAAATATAAATTCTTTGTTGAGTGTTATTATATTTTCAGTATGACACTCGATACGTCTAAATTTAGTCAATATATCTACGTTATGATTTAGTATAGGTAGGTATCTACTCGTATGAAAGTTCTACGGGCGAATTTTCGTGCTCATAGAGTAAAACTTTATGCGAGTTTTGACGCAGATTTTATATATTGTATTCTACTTATTTACTTTTTCAGCATTGGTAAGCTATTTGTTGTGTGATGGTGTGTTGCGGAGGTAATGCTCTAGTCTGTGGGACATGGGTTAATTGTGTCGCTGAGTTTCGAAATCCGCTATAACACATTCAAATGTATGTGTTATAGCGGATTTCGAAACTCAGCGACACAATTATTTTTTTTTTTTTAAAAGATATACCTATCTGGGTTTTGTAAGAAACCCAAATACAACCTTATACACCTTTTACAGTAAGCTAAAAGCTTGTGTCGTGAAAGGGGAGTTTGCCGGCACCTGGCATCGAACCAGGGACCCCTTGTTCACGAGGCCGAGACTCTACCTCCAGGCTACCGACGAACTCGGTGTCGAATTGAACAAATTGTCGGCGAAAAATGTTTTTTTTTCTAAATATCCTGAATCTGAGTGCAATATGTTCTAACATGTGTTAGATGTTTGTTATTTTATGTCTATAGTTGTGTTAGTGTCTATAATACAAGATTTATATCTGAATTATCCATATATATATATATCTACATTTCTTGCATAGGTATATGTAATATATATAGTTTGTTTAAAACAAATACAATACCTACGAAATATTTTTATAAGCGAGATTATTAGATGTGAATTCTTCCAGCAGATTTTGAATTTGACAAAAAATGCATACGCTTATATGACAACGTCTCGAGCATTCAACGATAATTTAATCTGATTAAATCATTTTTTAAATAAACAATTCACATAATTTTGATCTTATTTTTGCACTCTTTGTGAGAATGTCAAAGATGTACCTAACTAGTTATATGCCAAATTTAAATTTGTCTCGCAGAAACGTGTTTGTACGAAACGTATTAGTATGTGAATTAAAATATTGATATTATATTTTTATGGTCTTATCGCAATTACTATGTCATGAATATATATTACTTATTATTATCGTTCATTTCCTTATAAACAGGATTAGTATCTATTTCAAACATGAAACACCAACATGTACCTAATGGGGTGTTCACATTTGGCGAATATCGCCAGGCGAATTTCAAAATAGATCGCCAGGCGAAAAAACATAATTCGCCGGACACCCATTGATCGTCACACCTGTTCACACAGTCCATCGATATAGAAACGAT
Source organism: Athripsodes cinereus (assembly GCA_947579605.1). Lineage (NCBI taxonomy): Eukaryota > Metazoa > Arthropoda > Insecta > Trichoptera > Leptoceridae > Athripsodes > Athripsodes cinereus. Next base: position 16,589,439 of record OX388315.1, read on the forward strand.
CTGTCAGATGCGCTTTGATTTTGACATTGTTTTCAAAATGGCGGACGTTGAGATGCAGATCGCGAAGTGTTTATATTTAGTCGAAAATGTTATAGTAGAGGTTATAAGGCGCCTTTTAGGAAACAAACGTCACAAACCAACAACAAAGAAAATAGCTGTCACGAAGCGGGAAACATTATAAAATTTATAGTTTATAAAGTTTTTACCATAGATACGGACGCCGTGCACATCTACGCATGCGCGAATCGCTCCAATAAATTAAAATATTGAAAGGTGGTCAACTTGAGACGATATCGTTTTCACTAGTTTTTATCGTTTCAGACTAGCTGTCATTTTATTCACACGGTTCAAATGGCTGACGATAATTTGGAGTCCTGGCGATATTCGCCAAATGTGAATACCACATGATGAAAAAATATAAACCATAATGTGGGAATCAAGTTATAAAGTTAACACGGATGCAGTGTGTAGGATTTATTTTATATTTTAATTGATCTAAATATTAATCAAGGTGTTAAGGAATATTCTATTACCTTTTAGCTGTAAACCAGGTTTTGCTCAGACGAGAGTAGCTATCGCTATCAAATGAAAAAAATCTATGCATGTCCCACCACAGGGGATGGTTATCGGACCAACTGCGTGCAAACGATATCAGCTGTCGAAAAATACTAAAATAATAAAGCAATTTTTTTCTGGAAATATTTAAGAACGCTGGTATTTAGCAGGGCGGTGTTATTCTTTTTGTCAATAAACAAAAAAGGCATTTTTAAATTTGTTATCTATTAGATAGTAGAGTACTAGTTTTACGCCACATAAAAATAACTGAAAGCAATGTCACTAAATCGTCATGAGTGTTCAGGTCAGCCAGCGACGCGGTTCTTGTTAAACCTAGAATCCAACGCCTAAAAATTCGAACTCACAGCTCAGAAACACCCTCAGAGGACGCAAGCTTATGTAGAGATTATTGTATACACTGTTATTTGTATTGTAAATATTTCTCTAGTGGATTTATAAGTATACCTACATAAATGCATGTGAATGGAATTAATTAATATTTATAAGATTTATCCAAAAGTAAAGAACAAATGCGACATGTACCTAATATTTATATTACCAATATATCATTAAAATTATTTCAAATTTATATCGCTATAGGATGTTAAGTCGTCTATGGAATGTTCTTATACGGTTTATTTAATTAATAGTTGATTACCATCCAGACAAAGCTGAACAAATAATATTTCTAAGTATTAAAAGTAGGACTTCACTTTGAAAAATAATAGATAGGCTCTGGTATTAGAGGTCAAGTCGTACTATACTTTTACGTACCTACTATATTTTTAACACATTTAGTTTACTGAATTTGTTTCACAACATTAGGTTGGTTGAAAAATGATAAAAAAGGGCTGATTTGTGTTAAACTCCCCCTTTGAACATTCGTTTTACATATCTCCAATCTCGTGTGTCTATAATTTATGTAAATACATAATCACAATTACCAATCAGAAACCTCGATTGGAGAACCATGTCTACACAATGCAACATTGTGTAGAATCCAATCGGAAGAAGTGAGAAAGGTGTCCCAACGCTTACGAATTGGCTCTTGCTTCTAAGGTTTGCATAAAGCGTCTCTCGATTGGTGGACCTTACATCGTGACAGTGAGAATGGTGGAATTGGTGATCGTTGTCCATGGACACCGAAAGTGATCACTTAAGCCAGCCTTGAGCCAATTCGTAAGCGTTGGGACACCTTTCTCACTTCTTCCGATTGGATTCTACACAATGTTGCATTGTGTAGACATGGTTCTCCAATCGAGATTTTTGATTGGTTTTGTCATCTGCACCCAAATCCGGTTAAACAATAAAAAAATTAGTAAATATTCTAAACATTTACTATTGTTTAGTTCTAAATGAATTCTGCTTTCATTCACAATAATCGTATATTCTAATTTTGTATCACTGAAGTGACTAAGGCTTTTACATTATTTATAGGAGGTGATTTTCTCCTACACACCAAAAGAGAATTTGCGAATATATTGTTTATACACTCGTAAATCTAGTCAAAGTTTTCCTATTCCTTACACACGGAGGTATTTCTGTTCACGTACACTATAATATGAAATTGAGCGAAGCTGAAGTAGGTACTATCGATCTACTTAAAGATAAAAACAAACACCTACGGAAATATGTATGTAGTTATCCATACATCTGTATTTTATTATCTAATATAAAGGTATTTCTGAATCAGAATTCGTACATCGGATTAATGTGAACAATGAAATGTATATCAATCATGTCATTCTGTTGTAACCCGTATTGAAGAATTTATTATTTAACTTTCGATGTTGAATATTAAATCAATTTTGTATTTGGAATTGTGTTATTTATTTTCTGAACGTGAGAATAATATCAGAGATGAATATTTTTGTAGGTGGTTTGACTATTAATAATCTCAAATTTTATATAAAAATGATAAAGTCGAATAGTTTATAAACATTTGAAGCTTTATTGGTGAATCTGAGTGCAATATGTTCTAACTTGTGTTAGATGTTTGTTATTTTATGTCTATAGTTGTGTTAGTGTCTATAATACAAGATTTATATCTGAATTATCCATATATATATATATATCTACATTTCTTGCATAGGTATATGTAATATATATAGTTTGTTTAAAACAAATACAATACCTACGAAATATTTTTATAAGCGAGATTATTAGATGTGAATTCTTCCAGCAGATTTTGAATTTGACAAAAAATGCATACGCTTATATGACAACGTCTCGAGCATTCAACGATAATTTAATCTGATTAAATCATTTTTTAAATAAACAATTCACATAATTTTGATCTTATTTTTGCACTCTTTGTGAGAATGTCAAAGATGTACCTAACTAGTTATATGCCAAATTTATAGAGAATAATATCAGAGATGAATATTTTTGTAGGTGATTTGACTATTAATAATCTCAAATTTTATATAAAAATGATAAAGTCGAATAGTTTATAAACATTTGAAGCTTTATTGGTGCTTTTGTACTATAATTATGTTTCTACTATAATTATTCAAGATAAAACCATTTAGGAAAAATAGTTAAACAGTCTTAACTTTTACATTTAAGGCTATGGCTGTTGTATTAAAAAGAGTTCTGAGGTAATTTTTGGCCAAGTGAATGCATGTTGGAAATCACTTATTTTTATTGACGTAGAGAGGACAATTGGCTACCTTTCTACTATACTATAATTATACTATACTATAGTTTCTACTATAATTATACAAGATAAAAAATCTAGGAAAAATAGTTAAACAGTCTTAACTTTTACATTTAAGGCTATGGCTGTTGTATTAAAAAGAGTTCTGAGGTAATTTTTGGCCAAGTGAATGCATGTTGGAAATAACTTATTTTTATTGACGTAGAGAGGTCTGCTGGCTACCCCATTTGTGGGATATGCCGTGATGGTATAGTAGTAGTAGTAGTAGAG